>ML661888.1:1204244-1679818 GCA_007570785.1 Antilocapra americana | reverse complement strand
CAATACAGTATATTAACACATATATATGGAATTTAGAAAGACAGTAATGAGAACCCAACATGGGAGACAACAAAAGGAACGCAGATGTATAGAATAGACTTGTGGACTTTGTGGATGAGGGTAAGGGTGGGATGATATGGCAGAAGGGCATTGAAGCATGTTAATTGTCATGTGTCTAATCGATCGCCAGCCCAGGATTGATGCTCGGGACTGGTGCAGCGAGATTTCCCGGGGGGGAGGGAGGAGGGAGGGGGGACCCGGAGGGGAAGCATATGTAAACCCATGGTGATATCATGACAATGTATGGCAAAAACAATTAAAAAAAAAAAAAAAAAAAAGAGTACTGCAGAGGGTTGCCATTTCCTACTCCAAGGGATCTTCCCGACCCAGGGATTGAGCCCAAGTCTCTTGTGTCTCCTGCATTGGCAGGTGGATTCTTTAACACTGGCGCCACGTGGAAGCCCTAAAAATATTTAGGTTACCCTCTTAAACAACAGCACCAAGAACTTATTAATTTTTTAATTAAAAAGACATTTTGCAAAAACTCTATATGAATCAAGATTTTGCAGAAAAACTGAGTTTTAGAGACCTTTTCATTGGAAATTAAAATTATTTTATTTTATACATTTACAGTTTTGTTCTATTTTATTTTATACATTTACAGTTTTGGTCTTATGCAGCATCTGGTCAAATACCAAGAAAAAAGAAAGAAAGAATTTACATTTTTAAAAATCCATTCAATGAAATAAATAGAATTGCATGCTAGTAACATTAATCACCAGAGTTACAAAAATTATAAATTTATTAATGAATAGATAAATTTTCTTCAGATTCTCCATAACTTTGTTTTCCATGAAAATTCTTAAGACATCTCTCATGAAGTCATTTTTAAAATTTTTACAAACGATAGGCATATCTTCCTGAAGATTGTAAGTATATTTTAGATGTCTGTCATGATGATTTATATATCTGCTCTCAACTGCTCCCTTTAGCTTATTGGCACAGCATTGAGAGAAAAATGGCAATCTGTCTCCAGAAAACTGATTCTGAACTGCATCTTTTAAGACTAAAGAATGTCTTTGGCTATAAGAAAAAGAAATATACAAAAGGCATAAAAATCAAACGGGTGATACAATTTAAAAAGTTTTTTTTTTTTCATTAGAAATAGAACTTCAGATATTTAGCTGGAAGATATTGTCAACTACACAAGTTTTTTTTTAAATCTTTTTTCCAAAAGGCAACATCTCAACACCTCATGGAAGATGGCTGGATTTCATGAGCTCTTTAAGATAGAAGCTGGTTTTCCCCATCCTCCAGCATCACAATGAGAAAATAACTCTTCTACAGAAATATCCAAAATGAGGAAGCAGTGTTTGCGAATTTTACATAAATTTATAAAATTACTGCCTAGAAGATATGATTACAAACAAGTGAAAATCAAATATTTCTTACTCTAAGGTAGTTAAACACATATCTTTATATAGAAGACCTGGGAACACGGACGACAAGGGGTCGATACCTCCGTAATAGTAAACCAGCGCCATCTAGTGCCTAAAATGGAAATAGCAACAAAAGCTATTTTATACGCTCTTTGCAGAAGGCTCCGGGAAAAGGTGATGAGGCTGTCACAGGTGCAGCTAATTCTGCAAACCAGGATGTGGGTGCGAGTATTCTGCAGAGACTGAGGAGGAAGAAGAGAAGAAAAACAGAAAGGGGGGTTGTTTTGGCATAGGTGGTGACCCTGTAAAAATTCACGGCCAGGATGAGGTGAGGAGGAATGCAAGACCCTGGTGTTACCAGCAAACATAACTTTTACCCTGAGTGCTCAGCCCTTTTCAGAGAAGATCTCTCTCCTGTGCCTTTTACCATATATATCTTTCTTCTTTCCTACCCTTTTCCCTAATTGCACCTTCTACAAATCTTTTCAGTCAGTTCAGTTCAATCGCTCAGTCGCGACCCCATGGGGGGACAAATCTTTTAGGGCTGGAAATCTGTTGATGATACAAGATTTTTTAAATTGCCTCATAAATTAAGGGATTCCTGGCTTTAAAACGATACAATAAACTTTTAAAACTACACTTATCCTTTATGGACCATCTAGTCTGCATTTAAGGAATGCAAGAAACTGAAGCTAGGAAAATGTAGGTGTCCTTGGAGTCACCCAGGTGGTGAGTGACAGAACTCAGACTGAACACAAGCTTTCCTCATGGACCGGGCCCAATAGGAAGGAATTTTCCTGCCAGGTGGGCACACCTACAAAATGTTCCTCAAAAGTTTTCCCACCTCTAGCCTATTTTTCAGAGAAGGCAATGGCACCCCACTCCAGTACTCTTGCCTGGAAAATCCCATGGACGGAGGAGCCTGGTGGGCTGCAGTCCACGGGGTCGCTAGGAGTCAGACACGACTGAGCGACTTCATTTTCACTTTTCGCTTTCATGCATTGGAGAAGGAAATGTCACCCCACTCCAGCGTTCTTGCCTGGAGAATCCCAGGGACGGGGGAGCCTGGTGGGCTGCCGTCTGCAAGGTCGCACAGAGTCGGACACAACTGAAGTGACTCAGCAGCAGCAGCAGCAGCCTATTTTTATTTGTTTTGCATATGTCTGGAATTTCAGAGGCTTAATAAAATTATATATTTTCCTCATTTTCTTTGAGCTACCTTGAAGAAAATCAGAATATAAACGCATAGCTACCAGAAAAAATAAAAATGGGCAGTTATCTCTGAGTTCGTGTATCCAATCCAATATGTTTCAGAAAAGAATGAACTGATTTAAATATAAATTCTGTGTTTTTATGGTCTTTTTTAACACGGTACAACAAATGAAACACAACTTTTTATCTTTAATTCCTTCTGTTTGTATGCAACTTTTTGCCATAATGTCATCCACTGTAGAATGAAACTTTAGGAAGTAGTCTTTAAATTTTTGTAAAGGAAGTAGCTCAAGATGACCTATATGTTTACCTTTATGGTAAAGTTTTTAAATATTAATTTTGATTAATCAACATTTTAAAGAAGATTTATGTCTCCTACAATTCTCATTTGCAACAGTTAAACATGCAGTGCCTCTGCAAGTCAGCTGCCATATAAACCAGGAAATCACATCCTTTAATACGTATTACTATATCTGCAAGCAAAAAGCTTCAAACACACCTTTTTCTTTTTTAATGAGATATTTTACATATTCACATCCCACCCCCAAGAACATCTTGGAGAGGGACTTTAAATGTTAAAATTAGTAACCATCAGTTACTTTTCACCAATGAAAAATTCATTGTAATCTTTTTATAAAGAAAACTTTAAAAAGCCAGAGTATTGTCCAAAATCATTCAAGGATAGAAGCCAATGATATTGAAATTGAACTGAGCCCTGTGCTCCTGGCAAACAGAGAAGGTTACAGGAGTTCTCCCTTTCTTTGTGTTCTGGAAAACAGTTTCCTGCGAAGAACCATCCTTCCCATATGACTGGACATAGACAAGACTCATAGATGCTCCCATGTTTACCCATGGCAAGATCAGCCTTGGCTTCATAAATGCTCAGCCCAACTCCTTGTCCACACTGACCAAGCAGAACAAGATGTCTGGTAACCGAACACTAGCTAAACCCCTCTCCTTTGCTCAGGTCCCTGGCCTTGTGCTTTCTCTTAGCCTGAGACAGTGTACAGCCCCTTTTTGTGGGTCCTTCCTGGAGAAGAGGCTGGTGTCAAGACAAACCATTCTCTCATCTACTGTCCTATATGCCATCTTTTCTTTCCATTTCCCCACACCAGGCTCTTTCTAGCTTTGTCTACTTCTCTCATAAAAGCCCTTTTGCCTAACTCTTAAGACTCTGCAGATGGTTGGATAGCATTGCTGGCTCAATGGATATGAGTTTGAGCAAACTCAGGGAGACAGTCAAGGACAGGGAAGCCTGGCATGCTGCAGTTCATGGGGTCACCAAGAGTCGGACACAACTTAGCGACTGAACTCCTTTTAATAAAAGCCCTTTTGCCCAACTCTTAAGACACTTCAAGTCCCATGGTCACTCACAATAGCCCCCTTACAACACTGTAACAGCCCCTTCCCCCTTTTGCAATTAAAGTCTCTCCTTATTAAGTCCATTTTTTGTTTGATAAAATCAAGAATTCCAATTAAACCTGAGGGACATTGACTACTAAATAAAGCAAACCAGGATTATAAAATAAAGTCTTCTGGCTCTAGAAGCAAAATCATAAAATGTTCATGAGGGTAAACATATTTCTCATATTTTTTTCTTTGCTCCAAAGTTTCACAACTTTTCAAGGACAGTGCTTTCTGGACAATATCCGCATTCATAAGAATAGTGAAATCTTTTCACAAATTATACTAAAATTCCCAATATCTTCCAAGTTTCATTCTGGAATATCAAGTTGTCCCAGTTTGCCCATATCTAAGGTTACATTTAATAAGGGGGAAAAAAAACCAACTGATTCAGTATTTACGCACTAAATCTTGCAATTCAGCATTGTATAGTGGGATGAGAAACCTAAATAGCTTTATTCAAAATTCCTGTCAAATTCCTCAGTACTCATTTCGTTTACCCAGAGTAAAAATCTAATTTTTTAATGACGAACCATACACTGCGAGGCCCAGTGCCACCGCAAGTCTTCAGGACATTTCTATGGTCAGAACTGACCGATACCATATGCCACATTATGTAAACAAATACGTACCGACAGGCTCCATTGTACAAATCACAGGAGGAAGCAAAAATGATGAGATGAACAGATGTCTTAGAAGCATAATGATATCTCTGACAATCCAGGAGACAAAGACCTATGTTTCTCTTTGGTCTGTAAAAATCATTTGGAAACCTTTACAGATTCCCACTCTTTATTTTTTAATTTCATATATATATATATATATATATATATATATACACACACACACATATATGAAACAATGAAATGACTAGTAGGCATTTCATAAACTTAGCAGATCCAGGTAACTGAATTAATTTAGCTAGTGCCCTTCTACACATGTTGGGGAAAAAAATCATTCATTTCCCTTGACATCGGTTCTAGGCTCAGATCCAATGCCTGGGTACTGAGTCATTTCTACTGCATTTCTTTAATGCTGATATTTATTCATTCCTTTATTCGTTAACACTAATTGAACACCTACTGTGTGCTAGCACTGAGAATACAATTCTGAACAAAATAGACCAAAGTCTCTGTCCTCATGGAACAGGTAATTTAGAGAGAAAACAAGCCACATTAATTGGTAAAATATAATCTATAGAAGACTAGGTGTGTTTTGTACTCAGCAGAAAAATAAAGAAGGAAAGGAAGCTACAAAGTGCCACAGGGCAGGCAGGAGGATTGCAGGCACTGACAGGTATATTTAAGTTGAGTCCTCAAGAAAGTGAAGGAAATGCCAAGAGGGCATTCTGGGGAAGAACCTTCCTGGAAAAGGAGTGGCAAGTGCCAAGGCCTGGAAGCAGGAACACTGACGCATGTACTGCTGAAGCATGTACTGCAGTACTGAGCGCTACAGACCACGCGAAGATGCGGAAATCATGTAAAGAAGCAGGGAACGCAGAGGTACTAAAGCTAACAGCAAATCAGCTGTTTAACAGCTGGAAAGTGAAACGTCAAAGTGAAAGGCGCTCGGTCGTGTCCGACTCTTTGTGACCCCATGGTCTATACAGTCCATGGAATTCTCCAGGCCAGAACACTGGAGTGGGTAGCTGGTCCCTTCTCCAGGGCATCTTCCCAACCCAGGGATCGAACCCAGGTCTCCCGCTTTGCAGGCGGATTCTTTACCAGGTGAGCCACCAGGGAAAAGCTGGAAGAGAGATGCGAACACGATCCACAGCAGCTTAGATTCCATAACAACAATCTAGTTGGGAAGAAAGCCCAGCAGGCGGGGGAGGAGGGGCTGGAGTTATCCAAGGTGGACGGGGTGTCCCTAAGTGAGCTCACATCTGAGAGGAGTTCTGTGCAAAAGATGTGGGCCAGTGACGTAGCAGGCGTGGTGCCAACTAGAGTTAGGACCACAGCCAGGGGAAAGATAAATATTACATAGATGTGCAAGTATATGAATATGATATAAATTTATAAAAGCTACACAATATTTATATTATATGCAAACTATGTTTGGACACAACACTAAAAATATTATGTCTCCCTGTGCATAGAACTTCCCTTGATTCCTCAGGTGTATATATCAAAAGGGTGTATATATGTTCGTTGTTTGAGACACAGAAGTAGAAAATTCCTTGTCAAATACAAAGCCTTATTAATGGAGATGGGATCCAGCATTAATTTAGACCCAGAGGAGTTCAGATGATCATTTTCTCTCACCTCTGCAAAGGACAACGGTTCAGCATTACTATCGTGAAATGTACACATTTCCTTCCGGGGCCCCCTGCCTCCAACTGCAGGTCTCAGCCGCGCCCTCCTCCTTCCGGGGGCGTCTAAGCCCTGCCTGCTGGGCACAGACCCTCTCTGGGAACATCTTCCTCCCGACATGCCCACGCCCACTCCCCTCTCTTCTAGGCTCAGTCTATGCCGGGGTCAGAAGGAGTCAAACAAGAGCAAGACGTGTCCCTGTACGCGCTGCCGCATTTAAAACGGATAAGCAACAAGGTCCTACAGTGGAGCGCAGGGAACTCTGCTCCATGTCATGGGGGCCTGAACAGGAGGGGAGTCTGGGGTACATGTACATGGATACATGTGTGTGTATAGGACACATATGTATGTGCAGCTGAGTCACTCTGCTGTGCACCTGAAACCATCACACTGTTAATCAGTTATATGCCAATATACAATAAAAAGTTTAAAAAATAAGTTTAAAAAGGCAAGTCCCTGGCCTGCATGTGGGGACATTAGAGGAGGCCCCAGGAGGAAGGGTTTACAAAGCAAGACCAGGAGGCTGAGCCCCAGGAGAAAGGCTGAACCTGCTCCCTACCCTAAAGGAAATTAGCCAAGGAAATCAGTTATCCAAAAGCGCTATTAATGGCTGGTAGTATAATGTGTTTTCCCTCAAGCACACCTCCTATTTTTGAGAGGCTGCTTTAAATAAAAGAAAGGGACCTCGGTGATGGCTTGCTGAGCGTAGGCTCTTGGAAAGGGGTCTTTGGGGCCCTTCCCAGCAGTAAGCCTGGGGGGTTAGGCCTCACTCAGGCAGGCAAGCTAGTCCAAGGAGGAGCTGAGGCAAGAGCCAGCTGTCTAGGGAGCAAAGTTCACCTGAGGCCTGCCCCCACCCTGCTCGGCGGCCACCTGCCTCCTGCCGTCTCTTCTCGCCCCACAGTCATTCCGAAGGGAACGCCCCACAGTCATTCCAAAGGGAACGCTTGCATTCCTCATTTTGGATTGGTATCTGCCTGATGGTAAATAAATGAAATATGAATTCCCCTCAGTTTTAGAACTCACGTCCATCAGAATGTTAAGAATCCTGCGTCTCAATTCCAGTTCTTTCCATTGATTTGGAGAAGAACTTTTAAGTATCAGTTTTCCCACTAGATTATCAAAGATTATTGAGTTGTTATTTATTAGTAAACATCCCATTCTGCTATTCTCTGTATTATCCCTTTATAAAGCTCTAAAAACACCCTCAAATCTTCATTTACAGCATCTAACAATTGTACCTTTTAACAACACAGAAAACCTAAGTTAATATTTCAGTTGATGGTCATGTTTCCCTACCACTTTCTTCCTTTTTGAATCTTTAAAAAATATCTTATATACATAAATTGAAATTCTATTTCTAATTTTATTCCACTCTCTTGTGAAAGCAGCAATTAAAATATTTGTAATGAATAGACATATTCTGACATTTAAAATATAAAATCAAAGTGGAAAAATATTAGAGATACTGATATTTAGATCAAGATTCAGATCAAGATAATGATAGTCTTTGTATAAATTTATTACCTCAAAGTCATATTTTAAAATATTCCTTTAACATGAAAGTAACTTTTTCTAAAAGCATAAAGAAAAGCCCAGGGAAGACTTCCATTTTCTTATTTTGGGGCTTATTAACTACAGTTAAGCAGTTTAAAAATCTGCATTTTTCACTTGCCCTACACACGGTTCAAAAGCAATCATTTGCTGCCCCCTGGCTGTAAAGAGATTCCCTATCTTTGAATAAAATTGTCTTTAAAAGAAAAAATACTATATGTTGAAAAGGGGAGGATACAGAAAATCTGGAACTTCCCTGGAAGCCCAGCAGTTAATACTCCAGCCTTCCAATGCACAGAGTATGGGTTCAACCCCTGGTTGGGGAAATAAGATCCCATATACTGCGCAGCACAGCCAAAAGATTAAAAAAAAAAAAAAGGAAATAAAATCTATGGCCTCCCAAATATATCAAGGTACTAATTAATACTGATTAAGAACCTACATTTTTAGATCAGACTGCCTGTCACGTACTAGCTATGTGATCTTTGTCAAATTACTGAACCTCTCTCTGAAGTTTCCTAATCCATGTTAAAGAAGCTAATGAGAATAATAATGCCTACCTCATACAATGGTAACTGCAGCTAGAGAAATCCTGGCATGCACACAATGAAGACCCAGAGCAGCCAAAAATAAAAATAAATGATAATTTATTTAAAAATAATAAATAAATAAATTGACACTGCCAAATGGCCCTCCAATCTTACACTAGACCAATAGCATGAGCCAAAACATCTGATTGACACAGAGGCAAATTTGGGACCCAGCTTTGTTATTTTACAGTTCTACAGACGTGTGCTCAGTTATCTCAAGATCATGTATTAAGTCCATTTATCTTTACCCACTAATTTGAAATATTATCTTCTACAAAAATAGCAAAGAAAAATGTTCACTATCAACATATAAAATAAAGAATTTTAAATTGAGTGTCAAATTTTCATCGAAGCTACCTTCTTTTCCTCCTCTCAAAGCTAGGAGTAAGCAATTTTATCTTGATGTATGATGTATCAAAAGGAACATGGAGAACAATTTAGATAAACACATTATCTGTGGTCCACTTCTGAAAACATCCCAACTAGCTGCTGCTCCCATAAGCATGAGAGACAAACCGTAGTGTGTGTGTGTGTTTATTAAAGTACCACTATATCGTGTTGTCCCTTTCTAAAATTCTGCAGTTCTATGAAAGAACTATATAAAGATCTGTACTCACAATCCTGAGACTATGTCACAGTCAGGTCTAGTGGGAGAAGAAACCCTTAATTGGGACATTTGTCCTTTGGCATCTGTCATTAAGCAATGCAAAGCATAAAGTGGATTACCAAAAGTCATGCTTTAGATCTGCATTGTCCAGCACATACTCCATACTGTTGGTATTGGACTACGCAGTAACCACTAGCCACACATGGCTTTCAAGCACCTGAAATGTAAACAGTCCAAAATAAGATTGGGTTGTAAAATACACACTGCTTTTCTAAGAAATTATAAAGAAAGAATGTAAGGTATCTCAATAATTTTTATATTACTTACACATCAAAATGTTAAACTTTGTGTACATTCATTAAATAAAATATATCATGAAAATTTACTTCATTATCTCTTTTGCTTCTTTAATGTAGCTACTACAAAACTCATAATTACAAACGTGTCTCATTTTGTATTTCTATTAGACCATAGTATCAGTTCACAGCAAGAAAACTTGTAACTTTCGGACATGACCTGAAGGATTAGCTGTGACTCTTGGAGACCACACATAGACGCTGCAATCACAGGGATTCCTAAAAGTTCAGTATGAATAGTAGATAACACAATACACTAGGAAGAAAGAACTATTCATTCTGCAAATACGGATTAAGCACCAATTATTGCCAGGAACATGCCTGGCATTAGATCTGGACTATAGACTCCTTGATAACTGTACAACTTTAACCTTGTCAAAGCATTAAAATTCTCTGAGCCCCGTGGCTTCATGTTTGTATAAATGACCTTGCCTCAAGAGAAGAGACTGGAATGAATGCACTCTTGAAATTCTTTTCTGCATCAAGATCTATGATTCTCTACATATTTCAACTTTGTAATCAAAGTCTCTAACTGGCTATAAAACTCTATTAGAAAAGCTTATATCATAAATTTATAAACCACATTTTTTACACATTATTTACTATGAACATTTTCTCTCAGCATGTAAATAAATTTATTCAGTGTGTAAAACATTCAATTCTATAATGGATAGTGAACTAAAAAGAGAAATAAAATCATATTTTGTACCATATTCTGACAGTTTAATTTTGAGGTGCATAGATTTTTTTCATTAACTTGTTCAATATTTGTATAATGAGTTTAAGGAAAGGTGCTATCTATTGAGGAAACAAGCATTCACAGGGATAGTTCCCATTCCTAAGTAGCTCATCTCTGTGATGCGTCCCTGGCCAGAGTTACTCCTAAAGGTAGATTTAATTACTCCATTGTTCATGTCTCTATTACAACATTTAACACATTTTTTCTGTTTATATTTCTGCTTCCTCCCTAGACTGTAATCTCCTTGGCAAAGGGATTTTCTTATTCATCTCTGAATCCAGTACTTAACAAACAAGGATGCATGCTGAACACTTGACATGTGGCTATTATCACAACCAACAAAGAAGAGACGGACAAGCCGTGTCCTGATGCGATACCCTGAGAAGAGCACCCATCAGCTAGGCAGTATTTTGCCAAGAATGCATAACCTCAGTCTGCTCTTAGGAAACACCTGACAAGCGCAAAGTGATAAACATTCTACTAAGAAAGTGGGGCACAGGGGATTACATTCTTACAAAATATTAACATCATAAAAGACAAAGAAAGGTTGTGGAAATGTTCTATATCAAAGAAAGCTAAAGAAACATGACAATTAAATGCCATACCTTATCCTGGACTGGATCTTTTACTGGTGTGGAAAGACTGCTATCAGGGATATTATTAGGTCAATGGACAAAATTGGAATATGAATGATAGACTAAGGTATTGTACTAATGCCAATTTATGAATTTGATAACTTCATTATAGTTATGTAAAAAAGTATTCCTATTTTTAGGATACACATGGAGATACCTTAAAGTATTATAATATATGTAACCTTCAAATAGGTCAGCAAAAATTATGTCCACACACATACATGAACATACATGCACCACACATGTAAATACCCTTGTAAACATACATAGAGAGAGCAAATGATAAAGCAAAAGGAACCTGGTAAAGAGTGTGTGCATGCATTCCTTGTATTGCTTTTGTATTTACAGTTTGAAATTACTTCCAAATGAAATGCTTTTAAAAGGACAAATGTATGTGTGTGTGTGTGTGTGTGTGTGTGATGCCCAGCTTCACTGCTGTTCACAGAAATGTAAATTAAAACAATGAGAAAGCATTATTCACTATTAGCAAAAAATTTAAAGGATGGATAATATTCAGTAAAGGCAAAGGTGTAAAGAAAGGAATACTGTTATCACATAATGTTGAAAGGAACAGAAATAGACAAATCTTTTTAGAGGATAATTTAGCATTTTAAATCTATTAATCCTTTAACCTTTTAAACTCAGAACCCAGTTCACTTCTAGGAATTTTCCTTAAAATTGCATGCAGTACGCATATTGACAAGGCAATCTGAGGTGCTCACTTCAGTATTGTTTGTAATAGCAAAAAAAAAAAAAAGGTAGATAACCTAAATAATAAGAGGTGGCAAGAATACACAGAAGAACTATACAAAAAAGATCTTCATGACCCAGATAATCATGATGGTGTGATCATTCACGTAGAGCCAGACATCATGGAAAGTGAAGTCAAGTGGGCCTCAGGAAGAATCACTACCAACAAAACTAGTGGAGGTGATGGAATTCCAGTTAAACTATTTCAAACCCTAAAATATGATGCTGTGAAAGTGCTGCACTCAATATGCCAGGAAATTTGGAGAACCCAGCAGTGGCTACAGGACTGGAAAAAGTCAGTTTTCACTCCAATCCCAAAGAAAGGCAATGGCAAAGAATGCTCAAACTACCACACAATTGCACTCATCTCACACACTAGTAAAGTAATGCTCAAAATTCTCCAAGCCAGGCTTCAACAGTACGTGAACCTTGAACTACAAGATGTTCAAGCTGGTTTTAGAAAAGGCAGAGGAACCACAGATCAAATTGCCAAAATCTGATGGATCATCAAAAAAGCAAGGGAGTTCCAGAAAAACATCTATTTCTGCTTTATTGACTTTGCCAAAGCCTTTGACTGTGTGGATCACAATAAACTGGAAAATTCTGAAAGAGATGGGAATACCAGACCAGCTGACCTGCCTCTTAAGAAATCTGTATGCACATCAAGAAGCAACAGTTAGAACTGGATGTGGAACAGACTGGTTCCAAATAGGAAAAGGAGTACATCAAGGCTATATATTGTCACCCTGCTTATTTAACTTATATACAGAGTACATCATGAGAAATGCTGGGCTGGAGGAAGCACAAGCTGGAATCAAGATAGCTGGGAGAAATATCAATAACTTCAGATATGCAAATGACACCACGCTTATGGCAGAAAGTGAAGAAGAACTAAAAAGCCTCTTGATGAAAGTGAAATTGAAGAGTGAAAATGTTGGCTTAAAGCTCAACATTCAGAAAACTAAGATCATGGCATCTGATCCCATCACCTCATAGCAAATAGATGGGAAAACAGTGGAAACAGTGCAGACTTTATTTTTCTGGGCTCCAAAATCACTGCAGATGGTGACTGCAGCCATGAAATAAAAAGACCCTTACTCCTTGGAAGAAAAGCTATGACCAACCTAGACAGCACATTGAAAAGCAGAGACATTACTTTGCCAACAAAGGTCCATCTAGTCAAGGCTATGGTTTTTCCAGTAGTCATGTATGGATGTGAGAGTTGGACTATAAAGAAAGCTGGGTGCCAAAGAATTGCTGATTTTGAACTGTGGTGTTGGAAAAGATTCTTGAGAGTCCCTTGGACTGCAAGGGGATCCAACCAGTCCATCCGAAAGGAGATCAGGCCTGGGTGTTCATTGGAAGGACTGATGTTGCAGCTGAAACTCCAATAGTTTGGCCACCTGATGCGAAGAACTGACTCATTTGAAAAGACCCTGATTCTGGGAAAGATTGAGGTCAGGAGGAGAAGGGGATGACAGAGGATGAGATGGTTAGATGGCATCACTGACTCAATGGACATGAGTTTGGGTAAACTCCGGGAGTTGGTGATGGACAGGGAGCCTGACATGCAGTGCATGAGGTCACAAAGAGTGGGGCATGACTGAGCAATTGAAGTGAACTGAACCTAAATATCCAACAATAGGTTAATAGTCAATGCATAATGAAACATTCATACCAAAGAGTACTATATAACCACTAGATAGAATGAGATTGTTGTGTATTCTGTTACAAAAAAATTTGCAAGTACACTGTCAATATTTTTTAAACAATTTAAAATGGGCTTATTGTATTTTAGTAGTAAAAGAAATAAATATATATATTTATTTCTTATTGGCTGGAGTTTTATATAAAATAATTACCATAAACATACACACACATATATACATATTTATATATATATATATATATATACCATCTAACACTCTAGTCAATAGAAAAGAAATGTTTACCAAACGAGAGAGATCAAGCTGCAGATCAGGAGAATGGTGGACTCACCTTCCCTCGTGAACACATCAAAACCACTACTACATACAGAACTAGTCCTGCTGAAATTGACCTGAGAACTAGCAGAACAACTCTTCTGCAACGAGGGTTATAAAGACTCACATGTAGTCTGGTAGGAAGGCAGGAGCAGCAATGGGGTCAGGACCTGCGCCCCTAACAGGGGACAGAGAGGAGAGGATATTCCAGACTCAGGGATCCTCCCTGGGGGAATAAGGGGTTTGAGCTACATGTTAGACATGCCAATCCTGGGGTCTGACACCATGAAGGTGAAGCTCCTTAGCTGGTCAAAAACCACTGGAGCTTATCAGGGGACTGTAAGAAACTGAGACTCCACTCTTACAAAGCACACATACAGACTTGCTTACTCCCAGTCACAGTGCTGAGGCAGCAGACTGAAAATTGCCTGGGGCTCTCCCCACACCAAGGCCATGCGGAGCACTCCCTCCACCCACACTGGGCTCCTGCTGCAGTCTGTCTTGCTGCAACACTGCTCCCCACTAAGAGGGAGACTGCCATTGCCAACAAAGGTGCGCAAACTTGGTGGAAATGGAGCCAGCCTGCACACTGGCCCTGCCTCTAGTCAGCCATTGCCAGCACACGCCTTCTGATCACATATTACTGAACGGGAATGCGGCCAACTCCAGAGCAGAGACCACCATCACCACAGCATGCATCCCTGTGCACACGTGGGGTAGGATAAGTCTAGCTCAACGTTGACACCAACCCCCCCGGCTCACACGCAGAAACTAAGCAGGGCTCCCACACCAAAAAGAAAAGTGAGATCAACACACAAGTGCACCCCAAGTTCTCAGGCTCAGACCACACCCCAAACCAAAGACTACCATCACATCTGAGAGAAACCCAGCTCCTTCAGAACTCCTACTCCAGCCCTGTGGGCCCTGCCCCAAGCCCTGATATGGCGGTGACAGCCGCTAACCATGGGGAAAACTCCAACCTGCACCCGGCTCTAACCACTCCACCTCCAGTCCTACTCCCACCAAAGTGGTGGCTGCCAGCACATCCTGGGGAAGACATGGCTCCTGCTTACTTCAGTTCCAGTTCTCTGACCAAAGCTACTGGGCACAGATGGACTGCATAGGGATGTTCCCATACAAGGACATGCCTTCAAGACCAAGTAAGGTAACTGAGTCACCTAATTTCATGGAAATAAAATTAAACAAAATAAGAAGACAGAGGAATTTGTTTAAAATGAAAGAAAAAGAAAAAACCCTGAAAAAAATCCTGATGAAACAGAAATAATTTACAAAAACAAAAAGAAAAGAGCTCAAAATAATAATAAGCTGAATTGGAGAAAAGAACAAATGGACACAATGAGAATTTGAACAAAGAATTAGAAAAAAAAAATTTTTTTAAAGAACTAGTCAGAGCTAAAGAATGCAACAACTGAAATGAAAAATACACAGACTAGGTGATAGAGAGGAACACATAAACAATCTGAAAGACAAAATAAAGAAATCACCCAATCAGAACAGCAAGAAGAAAAACACATTTTCAAAAATGAGAGTAGTTTAAAGGACCTCTGAGAAAATATCAAGCATACTAACATTCACTCCATTGGAGCCCGAGAAAAAAAGAAGAGAGAGAGAAATGGGTTAAAAAGGTAGTTGATGAAATTATGGCTTAAAACTTCCTGAACCTGAAGAAGGAAACAGATATCCAGGTCCAGTAAGCACAGAGAGTCCCAAACAAGACGAACAAAAAGAGAAGCATATCAAGACATATCAAAATTGAAATGGCAAAACTAAAAATTAAAAAAGGAAGTTCAAAGGCAGCAAAAGGAAAAAAAAAAAAGAGTTATATACAAGGGAACTCCAAAGGCTATCAGCTAACTTTTTCAGGAGAATCTTTGCAAGACAGAAGGGAGTGACATTATATAACTGTTGAAAAGCAAAAAGAAAACCTGAAACATAGGATACTCTATCCAGCAAGGTCATCATTCAGAATTGAAGAGGAGATAAAGAACTTCTCAAAGAAGCAAAAGCTAAAAGAATTCATCAATAGTAAACAAGTCTTACAAGAAGTGTTAAGGATTCTTCTTTTTAAGTGGAAAGGAAAGGCTACAACAAGAAACAAGAAATCATAGAAAAGGGAAAATCTTGCTGGTAAAGACTGTGGATCAACCAATTAAATAAGCTAGTACAATGTTCAAAGACAAAAACTGTCAAATCAACTATAACAGCAATAAACAGTTAAGAGATAGACATGAAGATGTAAAAGATGACATCAAAAACATAAAACATTGTGGGGGAACTGAAATGTAGAGCTTTTAGAATGTGTTTGAACTTAAATGACCACCAGTACTATATAGAAATAGTTATAGATCAACATGTAAACACAAATCATAAATCCTACAATAGATATACAAAACTAGAGAGAAAGGAATACAAATGTAACATAAAGAAAAACATTAAATCACAAAACAAGGGACTAAAAGAAGAAAAAAGGACAGAGAAGAACTATTACCAGAACACACAGCAAAATGGCCACAAGTACAAGCCTATCAATAACCACTTCAAGTGTCAGTGGACTAAATGCCCAATGAAAGGAAATGGGGTGGCTGACTGGATGAAAATCTAGGATTCATCTACACACTGCATACAAGATACACACAGATCAAAAGTGAGGGAATGGAAAAAAGTATTCCACCCAAATGGAAACAAAGAGAAGGCTGGGTAGCAATACTCATATCAAACAAAACAGATTTTAAAACAAAGTCTATAATAAAAGACAAAGGACATTATATAATGATAAAGAGAGTAATACAGAAAAGGATATGATATTCATAAACACGTACAAATATTAACAGACATGAAGGGAGACATTAACAATAATACAATAATAATAGAAGACTTTGACACCCTACTTATATATATGGTCACATTATATGAAAGAAAATCAATTAAAAAAAAACAACACTGCCCTTAAAAGACATAATAGACCAGTTAGACTTAGCAGATATCTACAGGACATTCCATCTAATACCAGCAGAATACATATTCTTTTCAAATGTACATGGAATGTTTCAAAACAAGTCTCAACTAATTTAAGAGAATAGAAATTATTTAAAGCATTTTTTTACCACAATGGTGCAAAGTTAGAAATAAATTACAAGAAGAAAAACTGGAATAAACATTATACTAATAAAAAACCAATAGGTCAACAAAGAAATCAGTAAATACCTTGAGACCAATTAGAATAAAATCATAATCTTCAAAAATAAATCTATAGGAGGCAGCAAAATTAATTCTAAGAGAGAAGTTTATACCAATACAGGCTACTCATGAAACAAGAAAATTTTCAAATAAACCATTTAACCAATCATCTAAAGGAATTAGAAAAAGAAGAACAAGAAAATACCAAAGTCAGCAGAAGAAAGGAAATAATAAAAATCAAAGAGGAAATAAAATAGAGACAAGAAAATGATATAGAAGAGATCAATGAAGCCAAGAGCTGATTTTTGGAAAAGATAAATAAAACTGATAAGCCATTACCCAGACTCATTTAAAAAGGGGGGAAGAGAAGGAAAAAATAAGAGATGAAAAAGGAGGAGTTACAAATGTATCACATAAATACAAATAATCATGAGAGAATACTGTAAACAGTTATATGTCAGCAAACTGGACAATCTAGAAGAAATGGATGGATTCCTAGAAACATGCCATCTTCTGAGATGAGTCAGGAGGAAATGGATAATCTGAAGAGATCAATTACTAGTATTGGAATTGAAAAAGTGATCGAAAACTCCCAACAATAAAGAGTCCAGAACCATTCAGGGGAATTCTACCAAACATAAAAGGAATAGTTATTATCTACATCTCTCAAACTATTCCAGAAAAATGAAGAAGGAAGAAAATTCCTAAATTTCCTCTGATACTAAAACCAGATACTACAAAAAAAGAAAAAAAGAAAATTACAGGCCAATATCCCTGATGAATGCAAATATAAAAACTCTCGACAAAATATAAGCAAATCAAAATCAACAACATATAAATAGGTCCATACACCATGATCAAGTTTGATTTCTTCCATGGATGTAAGAATGATCAATATCTGCAATCACTGTGATACTTCACATTAACAAAGGAGAGATAAGAAAATGCACGATCATTTCAATAGATGCAGAAAAAGCATTTGACAAAACTCAACACCTATTCATGATAAAAACACTCAACAAAATAGGTGTAAAGGGAACATACATCAACACAATAAAGGCTATATATGACTAGACCACAGCTAACATCAAATTCAATGGAGAAAAGCAGAAAGAAGTTCTTGGAAGTTCAGGAATAAGACAAGGATGACCACTCTCACCACTTTTACTCAACATAGTACTGAAACTCCTAGCTATGGTAATAATCAAGAAAAATAAACAAAATGCATTTGAACTGGAAGGGAAGAAGCAAAACTGTCACTTTTTGCAAATGACACAATACTGCATATAGGAAACCCTAAAGTATCCACTAAACAACTATTAGAATCAATAAACAAATTCAATAAAGTTGCAGGATACAAGGTTAATGTACAGAAACCTGTTGCTTTAAAAAAAAAAAAAAATTGGCTGTGCCACATACCTTGAAGCATGTTAGATCCCTGACCAGGAATCAAGCCCAAGCACGAATGGTGAAAGCACTGAAAGCAAGGATTTCATTCAGATTTGATGGAGAAACGAAAAGCTTTACAGACAAGCAAAAGCTAAGAGAATTCAACATCTCTGAACCAGCATTGTAACAAATGCTAAAGGAACTGCTCTAGACAGGAAACACAAAGGAAATGACCAACAAAAACAAACTCAAAACAGTTAAGAAAATTACCAGTTAAGAAAATGTTAATAGAAACATGTGTTAAGTCGTTTCAGTTGTGTCCAGCTCTTTTGTGACCCCTGGGGTTGTAGCCCACCATGCTCCTCTCTCCATGGGATTCTCCAGGCAAGAATCCTGGAGTGGGTTGCCATGCCCTCCTCCAGGCAATCTTCCTGAACCAGGGAAGGAACCTGCATCATTTATGTTTCCTGAATATGCAGGCAGGATCTTCACCACTAGCTCCACCTGGGAAGCCCCTCATAGGAACATATATATCGACAATCATTTTAAATGTAAATGGATTAAATGCCCCAACCAAGAGACACAGACTGACAGAATGGATACAAAAATAAGATATGGATACAAAAATAATGCTCCCTACAAGAGACACACTTCAACCCTAGAGACATATACAGACTGAAAGTGAGGGAATGGAAAAAGATATACCATGCAAATGGAAATTTAAAAAAAAAAAAAAAAGCTGGAGTAGGAGTACTCATATCAGACAAAATAGACCTTAAAATAAAACCTGTTACCAGAGATAAGAAAGGACACTACATAGTAATACAGGGATTAGTCCAAGAGAAAGATAGAGTCATTATAAATGCTTATGCACTCAACACAGGAACACCTCAATACGTAAGACAAATGCCAATGACCATAAAAGGAGACGCTGACAGTAACACAGTGACACCGGGGAACTTTAACACCCCACGTACAACAACGGACAGACCATCTGAGAGAAAACTGATGAGGAAACACAAGCTTTAGATGACACAATAGACCAGATATGTTTAATTAACATTCTGAGGACATTCCACCCAAAAGCAGCAGAATACATTCTTCTCAAGTGCACAAGGAACATTCTCCAGGATAGACCACGTCTTGGGACACAAATCAAGCCTTGAAAAATATAAGAAAAATTGAAATTGCATCAAGCATCTTTTCCAACCACAATGCTATGAGATTAGAGATAAATTACAGGATTAAAAACTGTAAAAGCCACAAATACATGGAGGCTAAATAATGCACTGCTAAATAACCAAGAGATCCCTGCAAAAGTTGAAGAAGAAATTTAAAAATACATAGAAACAAATGACAATGAAAACTTGACAACCAAAACCTATGGAATGCAGAAAGAGTAGTTCAAAGAGGGAAGTTCATAGCAATTCAAGCTCATCTCAAGAAACAAGAAAAATCTCATATAAACAATCTAATCTTACACCTAAAGCAACAAAAGAAAAAAGAACAAAGAAAACCCAGTCAGTAGAAGGAAAGAAATCATCAAGATCAGAGCAAAAATAAGTGAAACAGAAATGAAGAAAACAACAACAAAGATCAACAAAATAAAAGTTGGTTGAGACGATAAAGAAAATTCATAAACTTTTAGTTAGACTTCCCAAGGAAAAACAGGGAGAGGACTCAAATTAATAAAGCTAGAATAAAAAAGGAGACATCACAACTGACACCACAGAAATATTAACGATCATGAGTGACTACCACAGCAGCTATATGCCAATAAAACAGACAACCTGGAAGAAATGAACATATCCTCAGAAATGAACAAATTCTTCTGAGACCAAATCAGGAAGAATTAGAAAACATAAACATACCAATCAGAAGTAAAGAAATTGAAACTGTGAATAAAAATCTTCCAACAAACAAAAGTCCAGGACCATATGACCTCACATACTAATTCTATCAAACACTGAGAGAAGAACTAACACCTATCCTTCTCAAACTCTTTCAAAAAATTGCAGAGGGTGGAACACTCTCAAATTCTTTCTATAAGGTCACTATCACCCTGATACCAAAGCCAAAACCGTCATAAAAAAAAGTAAATTATAGACCAATATCACTGATGAATACAGATGTAAAAATCCTCAACAAAATACTAGCATTCAGACTCTAACAACACATTAGAAAGATCATACACCATGACCAAGTCATATCTATCTCAGGAATGCAAAGATTCTTCAACACATGCAAATCAATCAATGTGATACACCATATTAACAAATTAAAGAATAAAAACCATATGATCATCTCAGTAGATGCAGAAAAATCTTTTTGACAAAATTCAACATCCATTTATGATAAAGACTCTCCAGAAAATAGGCATTAAGGGAACCTACTTCAATATAATAAATATCATATATGATAAACCTACATCAAACATCATACTCAATGATGAAAAACTGAAACCATTTCCCCTAAGAACAGGAACAAGACAAGGATGTTCACTCTCACCATTCTTACTCAACATAGTTTTGAAAGTCTTCAAATAAATAAAAAAAATTAAATATAAAAAAAGAATAGAGAGCCCAGACATAACCCAACACTCTCATGGTAAATTAATCTATGACAAAGGAGACGAGAATATACAAAGGAGAAAAGACAGTCTCTTCAATAAATGGTGCTGGGGAAACTGGACAGCTACATGTAAAAGAATGAAATTAGAACATTCTCTAATGCCATAAACAAAAATAAACTCAAAATTAATTAAAGACATAAATGTAAGATCAGATACTATAAAACTCCTAGAGGGAAAAAACATAAGCAGAACACTTTGGCATAACTGCAGCAGAGTAGTTTTTCTTTTTTGGATTTGTCTCCTACAGCAAAGGAAACAAGAGAAAAATAAACAAACAAGACCTAACTGAACTTAAAAGTTTTACACAACAAAGAAAACCACTGAGAAGATATTTGCAAGTGATATGGCCGATAGGAGTTAATATCCAGCATATATATAAACAGTTCATGTTAAGTTCAACTTAACATCAAAAAACAAAACAACCCAATTTAAAATGGGCAGAATTGAATAGACATTTTTCCAGAAAGAAAATACAGATAGCCAACAGGCACTGCACTGAAAAGATGCTCAACATTGCTATCATCAGGGAAATGCAAATCAAAACCACAAAAAGATTTTACTTCATACTTGTCAGAATGGCTTATAATCAAAAAGAACACAAATGACAGACATTGGTGAGAGTGTGGAGAAAAGGGAAGCCTTGTTCACTGTTGGTGAGAATATAAATTAGTGCAGCCACATTGGAAAAGAGTATGGAGATTTCTCAAAAACTAAAAATAGAGCTGCCATATGACCCAGCAATTCCACTGTTGGGCATATATACATAACAAAAACACTAATTCAGAAAGATACACTTACTCCAGTGTTCATTGTTTTTGTTGTTGTTCAGTTGTCTTACTCTTTGTGACCCCATGGACTGCAGCAGGCCAGGCTTCTCTGTCCTTCACTATCTTTCAGAGTTTGCTCAGACTAATGTATATTGAGTCAGAGATGGCATCCAACCATCTTATCCTCTGTCACTCCTTCTCCTCCTGCCCTCAATCTTTCCCAGCATCAGGGTCTTTTCCAACAAGTCGGCTCTTCATACCAGGTGGCCAAAATATTGGAGCTTCAGCTTAAGCATCAGTTCTTCCAATGAATACTCAGGACTGATTTTCTTTGGTATTGATTGGTTAGATCTCCTTGCTGTCCAAGGGACTCTCAAGAGTCTTCTCCAGCACCAATATTCAAAAGCATCAATTCTGCAGCCCTCAGCCTTCTTTATGGTCCAACTCTCACATACATACATGACTATTGGAAAAACTATAGCTTTGACTAGACAGACCTTTTTCTGCAAAATCATGTCTCTGTTTTTTAATGTTCATAGCAGTATTATTTACAACTGCCAATGTATGAAAGCAACCTGATTGTCCATCAACAGATGAATGAATAAAGATGTGAGGTATATACACATACACACACACACAATAGAATACCATGCATCCATTAAAAATGAAAATATTGCCATTTGTAACATCATGGATGAACTTGGAAATTATTATGCTAAATGAAATAAATCAGACAGAGACAACAAATACTGTATGATATCACTTATATGTGGAATACAAAAAATATAACAAACTAGTGATTATAACTAAAAGGAACAAACTCACAGATATAGAGAACAAACTATTCCATAGCATTGGGGAGGGGGCAATACAGGATTTGGTGATTAAGAAATTCAGAGTATTATACGTAAGCTACAAGAACAGATTGTACAACACAGGGAATGTAGCCAATATTTTATAATAACTCTAAATGGAGTATAACCTTTACAAATTGTAAGCCACTATATCATACACCTATAACTTATACAATAGAATACATCAACCATAACTCAATAAAGAAAGAAAATATTACACCCAACTTTGAACCTATAGTCAACAATCTAGATAACATGGACTGGTAGGGAGCATTGAGTTGATGTAAATGTATAACCAAGACTAAACCACTGTATGGGTTATAGTTTCAAATATATTGCTAGTAACATCGATAACATGATATAAAAATATTATTAGTAAAAATAAAATGTGAGAAAAGGGAAGTGGTAGGAATTATGAAGATGCTAATTTGCTTATTTTTTAAAGCAGAGTTAGTCATAGAATCTGATATATAACTACATGCTTTCAAAATATAAAAATTTCCATTCTTAATGACTTTTAAATCTTAGCTGTTTTAGGAATTAACATCCTATGCAACAAGAATGTTTTCTAAATTTCAAGAATCCTTATATTGTATTTTATTTCTTTTTCTCTGTTTTTAAATTTAATAAAGTTAATAGTTTAAAACAATGGCTTTAAAAATATATTATCTTTCCCCCAATTTCAAAAGTACAAGACAGTTTGGTGCTGACTTCCCAGGTGGTGCTAGTGGTCAAGAACCCTCCTGCAACTGCAGGAGACCTAAAAGACATGGTTGGGAAGATCCCCTGGGGGAGGGCATGGCAACCCACTCCAGTATTCTTGCCTGGAGAATCCCATAGACACAGGAGTCTGGCAGGCTACCGTCCATAGGGTTGCAAAGGTCGGACAAGACTGAAGCGACTTAGCACACATAGTACTGGCATAAGGATCAACATATAAATCAATCGCAGGAAGCTAAGATCCATAAATTAACCCTTACATTAACAATCAATTATTTTCAACAAGGGTACCAAGACAATTCAGGGAAGAAAAAAATAGTCTCTTCTATCTGGAACAACCAAATAATCACATGCAAAAGAATGAAATTTGACCCTTCCTCACACTTTATACAAATTTAGCTCAAATTAGACCATCAGTAAATGTAAGTGCCCAAACTTTAAAACTCTTAGAAGAAAATATAGGAGTGATTCTTCATGACCTTATAAAGCTTTGCCTAACTTAAGCACCAAAAGCACTAGAAACAAAAGAAAAATTAGACAAACTGAACTTCATCAAAATCTTTTGTGCTTCAAAAAATACTATCAAACAAGTGAAAAAGACAATCCATATATTAGGAGAAAATGTTTGCAAATCCATATATCTGATCAGGGACTTACAATTAGAATCCATAAAGAACACACAATTCAGTAATAAAAGGGACAAATAACCCATTCTAAAAATAGACAAAAGAGCTAAATAGTTACTTCTCCATGGAAGATATACCAATAAGAACATGAAAAGACACTCAACATTACTAGCCATTAGGAATATGAAAATCAAAACCATCAGGAGATATCATTTCATACTCACTAGAACAGCTAAAATCAATAAAGTCAGATAATAACAAATGTTGGTGAGAATGTGGAGAAATTGGAACTCTCACACACTGCTAGTGAGAATGTATTAATAAAATGATGCAGCCGTTTTTCAAAACCGCCTGGAAGTTCCCTAAATGTTAAACACAGTATTCTCAAATGATCCATTAATTCCACTCCTAGGTATATACCCAAGAGAAATGCAAACATGAGCCCACACAAAAACTTGTACACAAGCATTCGTAGCAGCATTATTTGTTATAGCCAAAAAGGTGAAAATAACCCAAATGTCTGTAACAAACGAATGGATAATTCAAGTTGGTATATCCATAGGATGGAATGTTAATCAGCAGTAAAAAGAACAAATTTCTAATACATATCAGAAGATGAAGGACCCTTGAAAACAGTATCCTAAGTGAAAAAGGTCAGTCACAAGACCACATTCTGTATGATTTCATTTACATGACATGTTCCAAAGAAGTAAATCTATAGAGCCTGAAAGTAGCTTGTTGATTGCCTGGGACTGAGAGGATTAAGGAGAAATAGAGAGGGAACACTAATGTGTGGGGAATTAGTTTGGGGGATGATAAAAATGTTCTAAAATTGATTGTGGTAATAGTTGTACAAATCTGCATGCTAAGTCACTTAAGTTGTGTCCAGCTCTTTATGACCCTATGGACTATAGCCAGACAAGCTCCTCTGTACATGGGATTCTCCAGGCAAGAATACTGAAGTGGGTTACCATGCCCTCCTCCAGGGATCGAACCCAGGTCTCCCACATTGCAGGTGGATTCTTTACCATCTGAGCCGCTAGGGAAGCCCAAGAACACTGGAGTGGGTAGCCTTTCCCTTCTCCAGAGGATCTTCCTGACCCAGGAATCAAACCAGGGTCTCCTGCATTATGGGCAGATTTTCTACCAACTGAGCTACCAAGGAAGCCCTAAATATGCTGTAAGGGTCAGTTAATTATTTTATGTGTGTTTGATATATTTCATAATGTAAAAGAATCAAATTGTGCCCAAAATAAAATTTTAAAACACATACAAAGATCCTGCTTTTATAAGATTGCTTGTCTGCATGCCTACGACACACCTATATATGTGTGTGTGTCTGAGTGTATGTGTGTGTGTGTATATATAAACACATATATGCTCTACCTCTGTAGATAGATCAATCTAGAAAAATGTTTACCTAAAATTAACATAACATTTTATCCTACAGCATTGGCATTTATATTCTTTACTATGCTTCTCAAGTTTGGATGGCACTTCTAATAATAAATGCATACCTTTTTTTTCCCCCTAAAAGTCAGAGTTATGTTTTACTTTTTTCCATGCCTTATTCATATTTCCTTGGTTTTCCCCTAACGTCCATACCCTGTTCTAGGACCCATCCTATCCACTAGACCACATTACATCTAGTTGTCATGTCTCCTTAAGGTCCTCTGGGCTGTGCCAGTTTCTCAGACTTTCCTTATTTTGGGTGAACTTGAAAAATTTTAGGAACACTGGTCACATACATTGTAAAGTGTCCCTGAACTGGGATTTATCTGGTGGGTTTCTCATGATCACATTGAGGTTACAAGTTTTGAGGAGGAAGACCACAAGGATAGGGTACGTCACATCAAGAGCACGTACTAATAACACGACTGACCACTGTTGACGCCGACCTTAATCACCTGGCTGAGCTGGTGTCTGTCGTGTCTCTCCACTGCAAAGTTACCCCTTCTTCCCTCTTTGGGAGAAAGTCACCATGTGCTCCTTACACTTAAGATATAGGTAGCTCGCCAGCCCAGGATTGATGCTCGGGGCTGGTACAGCGAGATTTCCCGGGGGGGAGGGAGGAGGGAGGGGGGTTCCGGAGGGGAAGCATATGTAAACCCATGGTGATATCATGACAATGTATGGCAAAAACAATAAAAAAAAAAAAGATGTAGGTAGCTATCCTCCACATCTCTGAGGGCAGAATATCTACAAAAAGTATTTGGAATCCTCAGCATGGGAGATTTGTCTCTTCTCCATTTATTTATTTATTCCTTCCTTCCTCCAAGCAGTTATTTATCTCAGCATGAACTCAGGGATATTTACTTTTTCACATGGATTATAATCACTTTATTGCTCAAATTATCCCAACTGTGGCCACTGGAATCTCTTTCAGTTGGCCCCTGTGTCCCTTCGACATAGCCTCTTCACCGTGTGGTTTCTGTTTTGTACCAATTTTTTCAGAGCAATATGCAAAAAGATTAATGTACATTAATGATGCTATAGATATATTAATAATGCATAGTACACTGTCAAGCACACGTAAGTGAAACTACTGATATAACTTAGCTTCCCTGATAGCTCAGTTGGTAAAGAATCCACCTGCAATGCAGGAGACCCTGGTTTGGCCACCTGATGTGAAGAGCTGACTCCTTGGAAAAGACCCTGATGCTGGGAACGATTGAAGGCAGGAAGAGAAGCGGATGACAGAGGATGAGATGGTTGGATGGCATCACCAACTCAATGGACATGAGTTTCAACAAGCTCCGGGGGCTGGTGATGGACAGGGAGGCCTGGCGTGCTACAGTCCGTGGGACTGCAAAGAGTCAGAAAGGACTGAGAGACTGAAATGCACTTAGCTAACAATAATAGCTCAACAACGATACTATTTTTTAAAATTCTACCTTATGTTTTTAATTTTCACATAGGAAAACACTGACAGATTACTAAGAGCTTACCTCTGTGGAGCACTTACTATGTCAGCACCTATCATGCATCTACTGTTCCATTTAATCCTCACAATAACCCTATGGCTAAACCTTGAGGAATATTTAATATAAGGTTAGTATTAACCTTATTTAATACAAGGTTTAGATTCACACTCTAGGAGTCAAGCACAGCACTTATCAAAGTGGGGTTCCTGTACCAGCAGCACCAGTAACACCTGAGAATTTGTTATGAATGCATATTCTTGGCTGTCACTCCAGACCTCCTGAATCAGAAACTCTGGGGAAGGGTTTAGAAGGTTGTATTTTAACATATCCTCTGGAGAGAGAATCCTGGTGGGCTGCATCCATAGGGTCACAAAGAGTTGAACTCAACTGAAGCGACTTAGCACATCCTTCACACTAAGTGATTCTGAGTCAATTCTTGAGAAAATGACAGAGTCAGAATTTAATTCCAGGTGTGAGACCTCAGAGTCCATTAAAGTCTGTGTGCTTTATCACTTAATAATATTTTCCCCTTAATCACTAAGAAGAAAATCAGTTATAGGTGATTTCTATTTAAAAACTGGTGTTAAAATGAGGTAGGATTCTGGGGTAGTTTCATTCTGTACTCTGGGCTTCTGCTGCGTGACCAAATAATTTTAAGTACTCAGTTCACCACTGGAGAGAGCCCCTATGGCCCTCAAGTGTGAGCACGTCTAGTTCCTCAGTTGTGTCCAACTCTGCGGCAGGGATTGTAGCCTTCCAAGCGCCTCTGTCCATGGGATTCTCCAGGCAAGAATACTGGAGCGGGTTGCCATCTTTACCTCCAGGGGATCTTCCTCACCCATGGACTGAACCCACATCTACGTCTCCTTGCATGGGCAGACAGATTCTTTACCACTGAGCCACCTGGGAAGCATAAGTACTGAATCTTTAAAGCAAAAAAATCACACAAAAAAACCTAAAATTTTACTGGAGAGATTTTATCTCTCTGCATCATCATTAAAACAATTTTCTTAAGCTTCTTAACATGGGACAGCTGCATTTGAAGTTATATTGCTTAGTCGTTCGGTTGCATCTGACTTTTTGCAACCCCACAGACTGGTTCCTCTGTCCACCAGGTTCCTCTGTCCATGGGATTCTCCAGGCAAGAATACTGGAGTGGGTTGCCATTTCATTCTCCAGGGGATCTTCCTGATTCAGGGATCAAACCCAGGTCTCCTGCATTGCAGGCAGATTCTTTACTGTCTGAGCTACAGGGAAACCCACTTATTTAGGCATAAACACTAGCAAATAAATATATCATGGTTCACCACTCAACATCTTTCTTCATTTCTAAAATGGGGCAAAAGTTTAGTGGAAGAGAATAACAAAATAATAACATAATTTAAATAAAATGATCTAATTCAAGCATCATCACCTCTAAAGTACCAAATAAATAAGAATAGAAAAAAAATTTAATGATCCAGTTATTTGCATAGTTTTCCCTTTCCACATTATTCAGAGAACTTAGGTTAAAGATTGGTAAATATAGCACCTGGTACATGGTGAGTTCTCAGTACAGAGGTCTGAATAGATGAGTAATTAGAGTTAATGTAACTCTTTGCCTTCACTGGACCTTTCTTAAGCAATCCCACATTGGAATTTATTCAACTTTACACAAAATAAGATTGTGCTATTTTCACAATAAATATACAAACATCACATAATAGTTTATGAGAAGTCAGATTATACTGCTTGTAACCTGAAACAGTAATACTGAGAGATTTTGGAACACTACACCCAATGATGGACACACACTCTGCTTGTTCCAAACAGTAATTTATGTTTATGTTTATGTTTGTTTAACAACTTTGCAAAAAAAAAAAGGACATAAAGAGAGGAGTGGGTCCTGGTACAGTGGAAAGAGCACTGGAAAGAGAGGGAAGATAAAGGATTTAATTCCAACTTCCCTACTATCTTATCATGTGACCTTGGCCACGGCACTTGGCCTCCTCAGCTCCTCTTCTATGAAATATTTCCTGGGATAAAATGTAGCCTCTAAGAAAGAAAGTGCCTCCAAACAGTGAAAGAGACTTGAGAACAATTGTGCTGATGCATGGTTTGAAATGTCTGTTGACAGAAGAGTAAGATCGAAGATTCCAGATCTCAGGGGAAGAGTTTCTAGAACATATATGTTGGGTGGAGACTGAAAGTATACATTTGTTCAACAATTACTATACTATGGATGTGGCATCTGCCAAAAGACTTGAGTTACATGAATAAGACAGTCCCTGCTGCCATCAACATCTTCACACATATACCAAGATATACCAAGATAAGGACTATGATGATCCATCTGTGTCACTACGACTAGACTGCAGGACACCCAGACATTTGGCCAAACATTATGCTGGGTGAGTTTGTAGGGGTGTTCCTGGTCGGGCTTAACATATGAATTAGTAGACTGAGTAAAATGGACTGTCTCCTCCAACACGAGTAGGTCTCATCCAACCACTTTAAGACCTGACTAGAACAAAAAGGCTGATGAAGAGGAAAGTCCTCCTGCCTGACTGTATGGGCTGCAATTTGGGGGGTTTTTCCCAGTCTTCAGATCTAGCCAGAAACGCTGGCTCTTCTTGGGTCTTGGGCCTGACAGCATTCATACTGGAATTCATGCCATCAGCTCTCCGGGGTCTCCAGCTTATTGACTATGTATCTTGGGACATGGTCTCCATAATTATATGAGCCAATTCTTTATAATAGAGCCATATACATGGTTTTCTCTGGAGAACCCTAATACAAGGACCAACCTCCTTAGCATGGCCAAATGCCCTACAAGACCTAGTCATACCTACTCTCCCACTATAACGCACATCACCCACTTCCTCTGCTCTTGGCTCACTAGTTTTCTCCCACATCCTCACATGCATCATGCTTCCTCTATCAGGAGGTTTTCACTCACTCCTTTACTCATTAACAAGTTTCAACTAATTATTGAGTTCCTACTATGAGCCAAAGGCCGTGGTGGCATAGGGAATATAATATAAACATGACATCAAAGTGGTTGGTTTCATGGAGAATATATTCTAGTTATGGGAGGCAAATAGCATATAAACAGGTTAACTTCAGAGAGCAGCATGCACATCAGAGGAAACAAAAAAGGAGGATCTGGCAATAACTACGCGATCAGAGAGAGTCTCACTCTGTAGGTACTTTTAAGTAGAATTTTATATGATGAAAAGGGCTAGTCATATGGAGATATAGGAAAGGAGTGTTCTAGGCAGAGAAACAAAAACAAGACTGACTCTGAAATGAGCTTGATATATGCTGGGGATAGCATAGTAGGGAGATGAGAGGAGGGAGATAGGTAAGTAAGAGCGAGATACAGCCTTCACAGCAACAGTAAGAATTCAAAATTTTATTTTAAGCATACTGGAAGTGAGTCTTAGTCCACTGAGCTGCTATAGCAAAAATGCCACACACTGGTTAGTATATAAAAAAACAGAAATTAAGTTCTGGAGGCTATGAAATCCAAGCACTGGCCTAGTCAGTGCCTGCTAAGAGCCTCTCCCTCATGGATGCTCTCTTCTTAGTGTACAGAAGGAGACAGGGAAGCTCTCGAGTCTCTTTTTATCAGAGCACTAACCCCATTCATGAGGCCTCTGCCCTCATGACTTAAGCACCTTCCAAAGACCCTACATCCTTATATCATCACCTAAGAAGGTAGGATTTCAACATATGAATTTGGGGGAGACACAAACATTCGGGCCCATCCAGTAAAGGCTTTAAAAGGTTGGCACGATCCGACCTGCACTTTTTACTTTGCATTGCCGTGTGTGACTACAGACACGGAAAGATCAGTAAGGACTGTTTGCAGTAAAGGTGGATGATGACAGGAGCTTGGATAATGGTGACGTAGAAATGAAGAAGGAGTGGTTCAGGATACGTTTTGGAGGTAGAACAGATGAGAACTGCCAGTGGGGAAAAGAAAGGATGACTGCTAGGTTTTTGACTTGAAAAGTCAGCTGGAGGGTAGTACCATTTTCTGAAACATGGAAGTTGAGGTTGAGATGGGAATGGGAGGGTGGGAGTGGGGATTTGCCTCTGTCTTGTCTCTGGACCATCTTTCCGTCTCTCTTCACCTAGTTACTCCCTTCCCAATCTTTGGATCTCAGCTCGCGTCATTTTAGCAATGTAGTCCTATTTCACAATAGTTCGAAACAAACTTCTATATTCAGTATATGTTCGCTTGGTGTCCTGTACTTTCCCTTAGTATTGCAAAAGTGGCCCCTAACATGTTGTCTCTATTGCACCTACTAACAGCCTTCCCACCGGAAGACTTGGGTGTGACACTATCCTAGATCATCCAGCCACCAGCGAACCCACCAGGTGACCAGAAAGGAATGAAAAGAGCCCAGCTGAGCAGACTCAAAAGTAGAACCACGCAACCTACTCACAATATCCTGAGTTAGCAAAGGACTGCGGTGAGCCACTAGGTTTTGTAGTGGTTTGCTACATAGAAAAGAGTGATGCAGCAGTTGCAGTCTTACATGGTGCAATCTTAGGGTGCCATCTTACATCCATGTATCTGTTTGTTTGATTAGTCTGTCCCTTGGGAGGAGACTGTGGGCTCTGTTAGAGTAAACACTATTCTGGTTTTCAGTTACGCCATGCTCAGAGCCAGCATAATATCTGAAACACATGAGGCATTCAATGGACAACTTGCTGAATGAATGCAGGGGGAGAAGAGAGGCATATTTGGAACAGGAGAGAAGAAAAGTGCTGTAAAAGCGGTAACAAAGAGCTGGGGACATCCGTTTGTCCAAAACTAACTTTTATCAGCACACAATGCTGAGGTTCACAAGACCAAGATGACCTTTCCTCTGCGTTCAAGAGCTCCAAGTCTAAACTAGGAAGCAGTACAAAATCAACAGAATATACCGCCCTGGAAGGGGCTCTAACACTGTCTGGAAGACAGAAGTGTCCAAGTTGTCACAGGCGGGTTCTTGAAAGACAAAAAGCCGAAATTCAGCCCCATGGGGTTTACTTGGAAGAGGAGCGCAAGTGAAGGCCGAGGACATCGGGCTTCGTTTGTTCAGTTCAGTTCAGTCGCTCAGTCGTGTCCAACTCTTTGCAACCCCATGGACTACAGCACGCCAGGCCTCCCTGTCCATCACCAACTCCCGGAGTCTACCCAAGCTCATGTCTATTGAGTCGGTGATGCCATCCAACCATCTCATTCTCTGTTGTCCCCTTCTTCTCCTCTCCTCAATCTTTCCCAGCATCAGGGTCTTTTCCAAGGAGTCAGCTCTTCCCATCAGGTGGCCAGTGGATTGGAGTTTCAGCTTCAACATCAGCCCTTCCACTGAATATTCAGGACTGATCTCCTTTAGGATGGACCTGTTGGATCTCCTTGCAGTCCAAGGGACTCTCAAGAGTCTTCTCCAACACAACAGTTTGTTATCTCGGGGTATATCGCTAAGGTCTATCTGTCTCCTCACTAAACTCTAAGGCCCTTTAGGACTGGTGGCGGGTGGTGAGGGGCAGATTCTTATCTTTGTATTGATTGTCATTCCCAGAGTCGAACATTCGCTTTTCCACAAAACGGCAGCTCAGTAAACGTTTGCTGAAGAAATGAACAGGGCGGAAAACGCGGCTCCTCGCAAGAGCCCGCACTTCCGGACTTCCGGCCTCCACACGGAAACGAAGACAACCTGAGCGCAGGTTCTACGACTCAACCGAGACCCGCCCCACCCGCGTTCCGTCCATCTTCCTCCTCGTTACCCGCCGACCGGCCTGTGCTCCCGTCCCAGGGTGCAGGGACAGAGGCGGAAGGTTGGTGGCGGGGCGCCTCAGGAAGGGCAGAGGCCCGGCGGCCACGCACCCTCCGCCAACCCGCCAGAGGCCTTCTCCCGCGGGGGACGCCGGGGCGGACGGGGTGGGCGCGCCCCGCGCGTGCCCGCACCCGGGCCCTTCCCGCGCTTCCGGGCGCCCGCCGCGGGGGACGCCGGGACGGACGCCAGGGGTCAGCGGACTCGGGGGAGCGCGCCCGCGCGTGCCCGCACCCGGGCCCTTCCCGCGCTTCCGGGCGCCGGCAGCGGGGGGCGCGCGCCGCGTTGCCGTGGAAACGCCGAGGCCCTCTCGGCGGCGGAGGCGCGCGGGGCGGGCGCGCGCGCGGGGGGCGGGCTCTCGCGCCCCGGCGCACGTCCGGGCGCCGGGACCCTGTCGTTGGGCCTCAGCCCGGGGTCTCCAGCCGTGAGCGAGGCAGCATGTTGAGGCGCAGCTTGGAAAACCGGTAACCGCCGCCGGGGGCCGCAGCGGCCCGGGGTCCCCCCACCACACACACGCACACACGCGAGGGCTCGGGTCGGGGCGCGGAGCCTTGCTCCGTGAGCCACCGGACCGAGTTCGGGCCCTGAGGCCGGGCTCCGAGCGGCGCCCGCCGCGCCCCGGGCCGACCAGCCTGGGCCCCGGCGGCGGTCCCCGGGCGCCGGCCCGGCACTGCCGCGGGTCCAGCGGGGCCTCTCGGGGCGCCTGCACTGCGGGATGCGCGGGCCAGGCCCGAGATGGGGGCCCGGAGGAGACGCGGGGGTGCTTGGCGGTTTGCGCCCCGGGAATGTGGGCGTCATCACGTGGGAAGCGAAGATGAAGTCCTGTCACCTCATCAGATGAGGATGATATGCTGTTTGTGTGTGTCCCCTTTCTCTCTAGGGACGCTCAGACCAGACAGCTGCAAGATGCTGTCACCAATGTGGAGAAACACTTCGGAGAGCTGTGCCAGATCTTTGCCGCGTACGTGCGGAAAACCGCCCGGCTGCGGGACAAAGCGGACCTCCTGGTGAACGAAATCAACGTGTATGCCTCCACCGAGACCCCGCACTTAAAGCAGGGCCTGAAAAACTTTGCGGACGAGTTTGCCAAACTTCAGGATTACCGACAAGCCGAGGTATGGAGTCAGGTCACAGCGTCCTGTTAGTGTGAGCCCTGAAGTGGTGGACAGAGGACCCGTGAAGACGTGTGGTCGGCCCAGCTGCAGTGGCGAGCGCACACTTGATGATAAACGTGCAGTGTCATGTCGGTAGCACTGTCTGCGTCTTATTAAAGGGAAGCTTCCTGTAGTTTTTACCGTTTTCAAACTAACCTCTAGGGTGTCTTGAAGTCCTGAATTTCCCCGCCTCATCTGCCAGCTTTTAGCCAAAGGGGTGGCAGTTTACAGGGGTTGGCAAACATAGTACCGAGGCAACAAAAGGAGCATGGCTTGTGTCTTGTGTGCAGGTAGGTATGTCTTAAAGTAGGATATCTGGAGATGGAAGATATTGGGAGTGGTACTGTGAGTGGATAAGTAGTAACTGGAAAAGAGATCTTTGTTGCTGCTTCCGCGCGCTGAAAAGTTGAGCTATGCTTCATTGAGAGGAGGAGTGAAAAAAAAGCGCACTGATTTCTATTACAATCAACAGTGAAATTTTGTGAGGTTCCCCACCCCGAAAGGACAGGGGCGAGATGGTGTTGTAATTGTTTAAATTGTTAAATCCCATCTACTATTTTAAAATTTTATTTATTTATTTATTTTTGCCTGTGCTGGGTCTTCATTGCTCCCTGGGTTTTCTCTAGTTGGGATGGGGGGCGAAGGGCTACTCTTCCTTGCAGCGTGCGGGCTTCTATTGCGGTAGCTTCTTTTGTCTCAGAGATGGGGCTCTAGGCCCAAGAGCTTTAGTAGTTGTAGCAGGTGGCCTCAGTAGTTGGTGGCACCTGAGCTTAGTGGTTCCTCTCTGTGTGAGATCTTCCCACTCCAGGGATCGAACCCGTGTCCCCTGCATTGGCGCCTGGACACCTATCTATCCACTGCACTACCAGGAAAGCCCAGTCCATTAATACCTTATTAGCATTTTAACATATTTATTTTAAGGTTCAAGACTCAGGTCGGAAGTTTTCACTTGAACTTTTAACTTGTCAGAAGTTGCCCAGTTTTTGAGCTGTATTGCTTCTTTTGTGCTTTTGGTCCTTTTTAAAAGCCTAAACAAATTTCAATTATTTTAAAAAAAAAAAAAACCTTGAAATCAAAAAGAAGATAATGATCCTTGAAGCTATAACTGCTAATGATACAGAAATTTGAGTATTAATTACTTTGGGGGAAAATGGTGGGTTCTTATATGATGTTTTGTGTGTAATAAACAAACTTTCAGTTACCTGTAACTGGGAACTTGACTGTTTCATAAGTAGTTTATACTCACAGATAATCCTAAAATCCTACTTTAGCCAATAATTTCAGTGCCCCTTTCTAGAAAATCTTTATGCTATTTATCAAATAGCAAAGTGAATTGATTTACCTGTGTTCTCCTTTTTATTTCCCTTGCTTACCAAATGGTGGAGGTGCTAAAGAACAATGAACAAAAAAGGTAGGCTACAAAAAGGAGAACAGAAAAAAGATTTAGCTAATCTTTACACTGAATAACCAGTGTATGGATTATTTGAAATGAAATAAATAATCCTGAATATTCATAGATTTGTTTTTAGGATTCCTAATATTTAAATGCTTAATGAGAACTTGATCTCTATTTTCCTAAAATCTTTTAAAATGAAGTATTCATACACATTCTGTTTATAGAAACGAAACAAAAATCATTATAAAGTGATATATACTCACTGAGTATAAAAACACGTATCAGCAAAATAAAGCTTTTTTCCTGCTACAAAAGTAATACATGTTCATTTTAAACAAATATAATTCATCTTGTATTACCTATCCTGAAAAAGAAAACTTTAATGTCCAGGAGTTGTTTTTCTTATATTTATATAAATAGGTATATACTTGCCTTTTTAAAAAATTCATTTCTTTAGTGCCTTCCACTAGTGCTATTAGTAAAAGGAGAAATTACTCAAAATCTGATAAATATTGCAATGTTTAAGAAAACTGTTTAGTTCTACATAAGAGAGATTGACCACATAGTTTGACAGCTCAGCAACACTGAGACCATTTATCTTGTTCTTTAAGCTTTGATAATCTACAAATGTCTTCCCAGGAAAAAAAAAATTGCAGTTAATACAGTGGTTTCTAGGCTGTTTTTCTTTTGAGGATTCAGTTGTTTTAAATGTTTCCAATATGCTACATTTTTCAGCTTTGATTTCTTTATCTGGAAGGTTGGGCTGTTACGTTTCAGATATAATGTATGTAAAGTATCCATTCAATTTGTAATAAATTGAGATGTCTTAAAACTTACCAAAGCTTTGATGGCTACTGCACACCTTCACAGTTTTTAATGTATTTGACTTCAGATTCTGAGTCTTACCAATTTCCAGAGATTATTCTTTTACTTATAAATGTTACTGACATTTTAATTTAAAAAATTTCAAATATTAATAAGTATAGTGAATCTGGTCCAGTTAGACAGCATAGGTTTTATTTCAGAATTTAAATTTTGATATGTCTATGTTTCTTTTCAGTTATATTTTATAATAATTCTCAATAGGTTGAAAGACTTGAAGCCAAAGTAGTTGAACCTTTGAAAGCTTATGGAACCATTGTAAAACTGAAGCGAGTAAGTAAATTCATTTTTTTCTAATATTATTAGGTATTCTGGCAAAACATACAAGGTTTACAATAACTGTCCTTTAATAAAAGGTATAAAGTAGTGTTCAGTCATTCTTATTACATTGAAGCATTATTTCTTAGAACTTTGAGAATAATGAAGTATTTTTATATACTACTGTAGCATCATAGCATTATTTCATTTATTGTGGAAACTTTAAAACATTTAATATTTATAGTCACGAAGAATATATGGACAAAAATTATTTTACTAAATATTCTTACATTTTTGTTTTTAAGCAGGCAATAACATGCAAACTAAAAGTCAGTGTGACAAAGATTTTTTAAAATTTTTTTTCTTGAAGTACAACATAATGATTTGATGTTGTGTATATATTGTAAAATGATTAAATAAGTCTAGTTCTCATCTGTCACAATACATAGTTAAAAAAATGTTTTCCTTGTGATGAGAACTCTTAAGACCTAGTCTCCTAACAACGTTCAAAGTGCAGTACAGTTTTACTAATTCTAGTTACCATGGTAGATATTATATTCTGAAAGTTCTGTAGTTAAAATCTATTTTATTGAGGTATAATTTACATGCAGTAAAATTCTCCTGTTTTAAATGTTTTAATAAATGTGTATACATATGTAACTACCACCACAGTCAAAATTTTGTATGTGTGTATATACATGTATGTGTGTATATATATATATATGTATAATTTTGCATTGCAATTCTGTCATTATTTAATAGGATATTAAATATACACATGCATATAGTCTTACATACTAAGACACACACTCGTAATGTAATAATTCCAGTGGTAATGATGCCTGGATCAAATAGGGAATGTTTTTGCGTTCTTAAAACAGAGAAGTATGTATTTTATTCTTAAATCAAAGATATTTATTAACAACAAAAAAAATGCCTTTTTGTAGGATGATCTCAAAGCAACATTAACAGCAAGGAATCGAGAAGCTAAACAGTTAACTCAGTTAGAAAGAACACGTCAGAGAAACCCATCTGATCGACATGTTATTGTATCCTTTGAATTTTGGTCTTTAAAATAATATTTTGTAAGGTATGCTGTACAAAAGTAAATATATATGAAAATTATGCATTTATACTTTAAATGTGCAAAGAATATGAATATAAAGTTTGAAAAGAAACATAGGCATTTAAAATACTTGCAATGAAAATTAGTTAATTTTAAAGAGAATATACAACTTAAATCATTCCTCTTGTATTGTTTTTCACAATAGGTATTCCAAATTTAAAACATATGTATTAAATTATATGTCATATAATTATATATCATACATATCATATGTATAGATATTTTATAGAGTACATACAAAATTCTAAGATCTTTTACATAAAAAATGATTGATGACTAAGTATTAATTATAAAAGTAACTTAAAGATCTGTCATTAATACTAATATATCAATGCCTTCTCAGCCCTGTATTTGTAAAAAAGAACAATTTTTTTCCCAATAAAATTCCCTTCATCTTAAAAAAACAACTACTTTGTGAAACGGCAATTATGACTTCCAGCCAAAGATCCTTAGGATATTCAAGAATATTGAGATTCACAGCTAGACACAAGTCTTAATAGGCTTGTCTACTTTTACAAGGTTCTTCTGTTAAGCAGGATTATTTCTTAAACTTAGAATGTGCCTATTCAAACAAAAAAAGAAAAAGAGCACCTGACTAACTGTAAGCAACTGGGATAGGTACAACTATAGAGAAAGTGCTAACACTGTGGGGCTTCCCCGGTGGCTCAGCTGGTAAAGAATCCGCCTGCAATGTGGGAGACCTGGGTTTGATCCAGGGCACCTGGATTTAACCCCAGGGTGGGGGAGATCCCCTGGAGAGGGAAAGGATACCCTTTCCAGTATTCTGGCCTGGAGAATTCCATGGACTGTATAGTCACAGTGGGGTTGCGAAGAGTCAAGACACGGCTGAGTGACTTTCACTTCACTTTTAGCTTATCCTGCTGCCTCTTTTCCCCATGCTTTCTTATGTCTCATGATTTTGACAACTTGAGACTAGAAAATAAAAGACAGTCTACATATAGCTGAAACTCCCATACTTTGGCCACCTGATGCGAAGAGCTGACTCATTGGAAAAGACCCTGATGCTGGGAAAGATTGAGGGCGGGAGGAGAAGGGGACGACAAGAGGATGAGATGGTTGGATGGCATCACTGACTCAATGGACATGAGTTTGGGTAAACTCCAGGAGTTGGTGATGGACAGGGAGGCCTGGCGAGCTGCACTTCATGGGGTCGCAAAGAATCAGACACAACTGAGCTGCTGAACTGAAGTACATATAAATGTATCCACTATAAATATTCAGTCATAGCATCAAAGAATATTTACCAGGATGACCCTTAAAATTCATCTCACTATTAAAAAGAAACACCTTAAAGTTCAGTATGTAAAATAAAAGAGATATAAGAGACGGGGGTGAAGAAGAATCCTAGTGCACTACCTGGACCGCCACCCCCCCCCGCCCCCCCCCCCACCGCCCCGCCAAGGCCCCCGGTAGCTTCTGAAAAGTTTCCTGCAGCGTAGTTTGAAAAACACCAATCTGGCTCACGCTTTTATAGGCCATTTTGCACTCAGACCAATTTCATTAAATCCACTGATATCCTTATTCATAAGCATCATAATATTTTAATCAAAAGTATCTCCTATCCAAATTAGTACGTTATATGATTTTGAGGAATTTTCAACAAAAGGAATACAGATCTGTATCCACTTTCCTAAAATTAGCTATGTAACTTTGGACAAGTTGCTATGCTGGAGTGAAAGGATTTGAGACTTTAAGGAATGAAAAATGGTTGCTGGAGGATGGTAGGAGATTAAGATACAGATGTCCCAGCTGTGGCTTCTGCTTCCAACTCTCCTAGTTTAACCAACTCTACCTACCCTTCCAAATTTTAAAATGAAACTGTCAAAAAATGGGGAAGGAAAACATGTCAAAATTAAGTAGTCACAGTAAAGAATCACATGAGTCACATGTATTGAACAGTATTAGAAAAATACTCTGCTTGAATATTTTCATTAGTAAAAGGTTAACACACATCATAACATTTAGAAACTTTTTCATAATAATAAATCCTGTGATAGTTACATTTAAAAAAATCCGAAGCCCAGTAATAAAGCAAAAGCGAACTGTTTTTGATTACTGGTTATGATTAAAAGTTTGCATGTAAAATTATGCAGGAAAACTGTACACCCTCTATAGCAAATGTACACACACATATATATGAATGTTTTAAAGCTTAGTTTCTTGAAATTGTATATCTGAATTAACCTAGTGTTAAGAGTATATAATCAATATAAGTTATGATTAATGTATAGTCTTAATTGTAAGAGAATATAATTTTGTCAGAGCATATGATTTTAATTTATTGGAATAAATTGTTCTACTTGAAATATGTTTTCCTTTATGAAAAATTTCAGTCACAGGTGGGTAATAAAGTGATGTGTCAAGAGATGGATCCCTGTAGTAAATCCTTTTACTTTATTTCCATTTATACATTTTCTTAAAAAAGAAAGCAAGAATGTAAATGTTATGATATTATGTGTCACAAAACTTTACTTACAACTGCAAGTTTTTTCTATGCAATAATTATTAAAATGATATGTGATACTTTTCAGTGAACATAATACTAGCATAGGAAACAAAACATTATTAGAACTTAATCAGAAAATTGGCCCATGTTTTTAAAACATGTTTTATTAGTTCAACAAAAAATTTAAATATTTTTGGACAACTGTTGTTAAGGAAGAGATGGATTTTACAGAGAAATACCTGCCACTAGCTATATATATGGCTGTTGAACTCGCAAAATGGCAACTAGAATAACCAGGTTTTTCATTTTAATTAATTTAAATGTAAATAGCTACGTGTTGCTAGTGGCCACTATACTGATTGTACAACATGAATCTGAATAGTATGAGTACTTTGAAGCAAGGCATTGGCTTTCTATCTAATTTATTAGTTACTGGTGTGTATACATGTATATATCTTTTTTTTGTAATAAGCATCAACTAAGTAGTAATAGTACAATATTACTAGCTTATAAGGATATTCATACTGAAATAAACATTTGTAGTGTATGTTCTTTGTTGTTGTAGTTCAGTCACTCAGTCATGCCCGACTCTGTGACCCTGTGGACTGCAGCACACCAGGCGTCCCTCTCCTTCAAACTTTCCCCGAACTTTGCTTAGACTCATGTCTGTTGAGTCAATGATGCCATCCAACCATCTCATTCTCTGTCACCCCTTCTCCTCTTGCCCTCAGTCTTTGCCAGCATCAGGGTCTTTTCCGGTCAGGCTGTTCACATCAGTAGCCAAAGGATTGGAGCTTCAGCATCAGTCCTTCCAATGAATACTCAGGGTTGATCTCCTTTAGGATTGACTGGTTTGATCTCCTTGCAGTCCAAAGGACTCTCAAGAGTCTTCTCTAGCACCACAGATCTAAAGCATCAATTCTTTTGTGCTCAACCTTCTTTATATGTATATTCTACTCTACCTGATTAGGATATTACAGCAGTAGAAACATTTCATGCATTTGGAGAACTAGAAAATTGAAAATACTTAAGTCACAGGTCTTTTGGCAGGACAACAGGTTAAAGGGGAGAGAGGTTGTGAGAGGAAAAGGAGAAGATAATAAATGGCAGAGACTTGAAATATGGGAAAGCAGTACAAAATATAGAAAATAGTTTTACAGTAAATCAAATAAGGGTGATAGCAGGAACAAAAATGGTTTGTATAAAGAAAGGGAAGGAATTTTGTTTTGAGATCATGAATCATATCTAATACATGTAAAGTTTTTTATTCTGCTGTGTTTATCATATAAACACATATCATATTGCTTTATTTTATGTGGTAATATTTTTGAATGATTTACACTGTTGTGGCAAAAAACCAGTATTGCATTTACAAATGCATTTACAGTACTGCATTTACAAAGAGCCAACACTGTATTTACAAAGGTCGCATTTACAGAAGGACTCAATCAAAAGGATTCTAACTTGATTTTTGTATTTTGTATCTTTGGTTGGGGAATACTTTTGTAGGCAGAAACTGAATTACAAAGAGCTACAATGGATGCTACCCGAACAACTCGTCATCTGGAGGAAACTATTGACAATTTTGAAAAGCAGAAAATAAAGGATATAAAGGTAACAAAATAACTATTAAAGCTCAAAATATGTTTTCTAAATTAATTTTTTATTTAAATTTATGACAAATTACTGATTTTCTTTAGTACATAAATAGTCTGTGAGAAAGATATAAACAAAGTATATCAAATGTTATTTTCTTATGGAAACAACAGTATATAAAGGGACTGCATTCCCAACCAGAGGCCAGATATTCCGATGTTCTCAAAAACACTATTAACCACAGAAAAATAAAGTCTATTATGTTTCTATATAGTCCAGGCACTTTACATAAATTATCTTTTCATCTTTACAGCAACCTCATAGTGTAGCATCTATGTATACTACATACCAGTATCTATCTCATTCCTTTTAGTAGAATAATATTCCATTGTATGGATATTACCCTGAAAGTGAGGTGATTAAGCAGAGATATAAGGCAGTATCATAGCCCACAGTTCAAAGTCTGAACTATAAACCAATTATATATTTTAAAGATCTGTGCTTTCCATTACCATACAATATTGTTGCAGGAAGGGGGAGCCCTTCCAGGGCCCAAAACTGGGCTCTTGTCTAACGCTTGGAAAAGAACTGTCTGAGGAGACACATGTGCTGAGAAAGCAAGAGATTTTATTGGGAAAGGGCGTCTGGGTGGAGAACAGCAGGATAAGGGAACCCAGGAGAACTGCTCTGCCACGTCTCGGGTTTTGTGATGACGGGACTAGTTTCCGGGTTGTCTTTAGCCATTATTCTGACTCAGAGTCCTCCCTGGTGGTGCACGCCTTGTTCAGCCACGATGGATGCCAGAGAGGATTCTGAGAGGTGGTCGGACAGGTGGTGTCTCCTTTTGACCGTTCCTGAACTCTTCTGGTTGGTGGTGGCTTATTAGTTCCATTCCTCACCAGGATCTCCTGTCATAAAACAACTCATGCAAATAGTTACTATGGTGCCTGGCCAGGGTGGGCAGTTTCAGTCAGTGTGCTTCCCCTAACACTATTACTAATTTTTTTGGCTTGTAGCTTTCTAATTCCTACATTATCAAATAAGTAAGAGTAGCTAGCCACATAAACTTGCATCTACTGTAGTTTAGTGTCATAGGCAGAATAGCCTTATTTTATTGTAACACATCAGTAGACATTCAGGTTCCTGGACTTGAGATGGTATTTTTTAAATAATTTTTTTAATTAGAAGATAATTGCTTTACAATACAATGTTGTATTGGTTTCTACCATACAACGGTACGAGTCAGTCATAATTATACGTATATGCCCTCCCTCCAGAGCCTCCCTCCCAAATCCCCAAACCTAGAGATGGTCTTCAGTGACTTTTTCATCAATATTTTGGAAAGATTTGGAGGATTACTTATGACCATATTGTGTCCTTTAAAACAAGTCATCTAAGGATGCCTTTTCACTCACTGCATATTTTTCTGGAACAGCTTTTACAGAGAAATATTTTTAGTTACTTTCATAACTTACTAACAAATTATCCTTCTTTCAAAAGTTATGCCTTTATCGATAAAATCAGCATTATCTGTTTAATTTTACCATTCCTCTCTGCAATCCATGAAACATTTATTTGCCCTTTTATATTTTTTAATTTCCTATCATAGTTTCATAGGATTCCAGAACTTTGATTTTTTCTGATAGCCAGGCTCAAAGGTCTCTTCTTTGGTCCTGAAGGTCGAAGAAAAAAAAAAAAAAAATGTAAGCCTGTCAATTCACTCAGCACTCAGAGTGTAATGTAGATCACTACTCAGGAAGGGTTCCATAGGAGGCTGTCCTGATACAACCCTTTTGCCAACATGGGGGAGCACTGGCAGGGCGTAACGTTTTACAACTGCTGGCATCCTCTCTTAAATTGAGGGAGAAGGGAAGGAAGGTTGAAATAATTAGCTTTAATCTAAAAGAGGCGATTGGAGACTTGTGGGATACGCCTGATTCATTGCCACCTGAGGGCTTCTTTCGTGACCTGGGAGCTTGATTCCTCACCCTACTGCTATTTTTCATGCCTGCACACTTCTCTTTTACATGTGGCAATCTTTGTCTCTGATCTTTGGGCTCACTTCCATGTTCTTCTTGCGGGCTGGCCAACTTTACAGGCGTTTATAATCCCTTGAACACCACCAGTTATAAAACTGGGGCAGAGACTGTAGAACTCCCGCCTGCAGCCTGGGGTCTCCTGAAGCAGCAGCACAGGGCGTAAGGCACTGCACAGTGGAGGGTGCACGGGGGAAGAACACACCTCCACTCTTCTCTGCCTGTAGTCTCACGCCCCTAGAAGAGGTCTTGTGGCGGTCACAAAAAAAAAAAAGAGAGAAAAAATAGGAGAAAACCAACTTTTATAAAAAATGGAGAGAGAATTCATATACCGCACAATTCACCTATATAAAATATACAGCTCAGCAGTATGTAACATGTTCAGGTATCTGCAACCATCACCACTCAGTTTTAGAACATCCGTATCATCCCAGAGTGAGGCCTAGTACACTTTAGCTTTCACCTCCCTGCTCCCACAGACCCACCCGTAGCCTAAGCGGCTATCACCAGTCTCACGTCTCTGGACCTGGCTGAGCTGAATGTACATTTCATATGAATGGAATCATAAAAGACATGGTTTTCATAACTGGTTTCTTTCACTTAGCATGCTTTCAAGGTTTGTCTGTGGTGTAACACGTATCAGGATCTATCTCATTCCTTTGGATGGTGGAATAATATTCCATTGTATGGATATTACCATATTCTATCATGATTAATGATACAAACATTCATGTACAAGTTTTTGTTGAGACATATTTCATTTCTCCTAGACATTTTTCATTTTAGTTCAACCATAAACCCTGTTGAACTGCTGGTTCATAAGGTGACTCTATCTTTAGTTATGTGAGAAACTGCCAGACTGTTTGCCAAAGTGGCTATGCCACTGTATTCTCCCACCAGTATTACATGAGACTCCCAATTTCTCTGCATCCTCCCCAATACCTGTTGCTCACCAAACTTTTTCATTATAGCCATCCTAGTGAGTGTAGAGTGGTATCTTACTGTGATTTTGATTTGCATTTTCCTGCTGATGTTTATGGCCATTTGTATATCTTCCTTGAGAAAAAATGTCTATTCAGATTATTTTAATTGGATTTTTTTATTTCAAGAGTTCTTTTTATATTCTGTATGCAAATCCTTTGTCAAATGTTTTGCAGTTATTTCCTTCCATTCTGTGAGTTCTTTTCACTATCTTGATGGTATCCCTTGAAGCACAAAGCTTTTTAATTTTGATGAAGTCCAGTTTATCTTTGGGCTTCCCTGGCAAAGAATCTGCCTGTAATGCAGGAGACCATGGTTTGATTCCTGGGTCTGGAAGTTCCCCTGGAGAAGGGAAAGGCTACCCACTCCAGTATTCTTGGGCTTCCTTGTTGGCTCAGCTAGCTAGTAAAGAATCCACCTGCAATGCAGGAGAGCTGCGTTCGATCCCTGGGTTGGGAAGATCCCTTGGAGAAGGGAAAGTCTACCCACTCCAGTATTCTGGCCTGGAGAATTCTGCAGACTGTTTCATTATCTAAGAATCCATTGCCAAATCCGAGATTATAGAGATTTATCCTGGTTTTCTTCCAACACTGTTATAGTTTTAACTGTTAAGTCTTTGATCCATTAGAGTTAATTTTTGTGTATCACATGAACTGAAAGTTAAACCCCATTCCTTTCCATCTGTCAACTCAGTTGTTCCAGCACAATCTGTTGAAGAGACTGTTTTTTAAGTCCTGGCACTCTTGTTGAAAGTTAGTTGACATGTTTTGTTTCTGAACTTCATTCCCTTTTATTGATGTATGGCGGTGGTTTAGTCACTAACATATCTGACTCTTGCAAGCCCATGGACTGTAGCCTACCAAGCTCCTCTGACCATGAGATTTCCTAGACAAGAATACTGGAGTAGTTTGCCATTTCCTTCTCCTTTTTCCAGTACCATACAGTTTTAACCATGCTTTTTAGTAAGTTTTAAAATCAGGATGTATAAATTCTCTTTTGTTCCTTTTTAAGATTCTTTTGATTATTCTGAATCTGTTGTAGTTCAGTATGAATTTTGGAATCGTGTCAGCTCCCACAAGTCGGCTAGGGTTCTGACAGTGTGCGCGTGTGGTCACTCAGTCACGTCCACCTCTTCACAACCCCATGGACTGTTGCCCGACAGACTCCCCTGTCCATGGGATTCTCCAGGCAAGACTACTGGAATGTGTAGCCACTCCCTTCTCCAGGGGATTGAACCCAGGTGTCCTGCATTGCAAGCAGATAGCATCTGAGCCACCAAATTTTGATAGGGATTGCATCAAATCTGCGGATCAGTTTGGGGGATACTGCCTTCTTAAGATGAACTCTTCCAATCCATGAACATCGGCTGTTTGTTCGTTTAGTTACAGCATCCTTAATGTATAACTTCTGTGCTTTTTTAAGCTTTTTCCTCAGTATTTCATAATTACTGATGCTACTATAAACGGAATTGTTTTACTTCATTTTATTTCAGTTGTGCATTGCAAATATCCAGAAATACAATTGATTTTTGTGTACTAGCCTTATATCCTGCAACCCTGCAGAACTCTTTTATTAGCTCTGATAGTTTTTTGCATATTCCTTTGGATTTTCTATATATAAGATCATGTCATCTGTGAAAATGTACACTTTTAACACAAACTCAATCAAAATTCCCAGTTCCGGGAATCAGTTCCAGTCTGTTAGGATTATGAATCTCCAGTCTCTGTATCTTTCCTCCTTATCTGTCAGATTGTTCCTTTTCAAAGTTAAGCCTCAGTTGAGATGTTTTATGATAAAGGATGCACAAATCTTAAAAATCAGATTAAAAGGGTTACTTTACCACACCCTTATTTCTAATAAAAACAGTATTCAGGTACTGCTATGTTGCTGTTAGCATGTCTGACAAACACTTCTATTTATGAGACAAATTCTTGGAAAAAATCATTGATGCCACTCATATTTTGGGAGAAACAGACACAGAATATTCTTTTTTTTTTAAAGAATGTTCTTATTGTTATCTGTTTTCAGGCTACTGTTTCAGATGGAAGCAGAACTTCAGGGTGCTTTTTTAATCTCCCTGAGGATAGAAATGATTGACAGTAGTGAGCACTGCTCATAATGTATTAACTATGAGGTGGGGTTTATCAACAAGTACATCTGAATTTTAGTAGCAGCATTAATTAGTAAGGTAGCACAGTTCTTAGTAAAAGACTTCATACAAACCTGGCAAAGTGTCTTTCTGAGAGAAGTTGCTATGAACTTAGTTGTATAGAATGTGGAAGAAAACTCAGTTCTATTTGTTTCCCATGTAATAGGAAGTCATCGTTACATGTTGTCAAGGGAATTTTCTGACCTATGAAAAGGATCTTGATTGGGGTCATTCCAGGGACAGATAGGGATAGCAATTCAGTATTGGTAAAGTAGCTGATGTGAACAAGAAACATCTTCAAGATTTAGTTTCTTAATCAGCTTTGTTTTTCTTGTAAATATAAAATTACCATAAATTTTCATAAAATTATGGGAAAAAATGCATAATTCCCTACTGAGAAATAATCAGCATCTTGGTTTATATCCTTCCAGACTTTTTCTCTATGAAACATACACAAGAAATATCCTAAGGAGAATGACAACATTAACTATGCCACACATTCTAAGCATTTTATGTGGATAAACTCATTTCTTCCTCACAATGTCTTATGAGAAAGGCAATATTATTACCCCTATACAGTTATATTTAAGTGGGACCACACTGTATGTAGCATCTCTTTTTAAAATTTAAAATGTCATGGATGTATTTGTGCTAAGAAACAAAGAGCCATCTTGTCCTTTTTGGTATCCTCATATAGTATTTTGCTATACTATATGGAGACTAGTATAGCTATATAGATATATTCATATGTTTAACCATCACCTGTTGATGGACATCTAGATTATCTTTGCTATTATAGATCTCATTGCATCATTAAACCTCTGCCTTTTTGCTAGTTCAGTTATTTTGGGGGGGATAAATTATTGGACATAGCGTTCTTGTTCAAAGAGCATACACACTTTCAATTTGGATAGCTATTTATAACTTCTGTCCACAAATCTTTGACTAATTTACATTTCTGCAGAACATTACATGAGCACCCAGTGTAACGATGTTGCATAGTAGTATTTTTAATAGTACCCAATCTGATAGTGAAAAATCAGTATCATCTTAATTTGCAGTTAGGACTGTTGAGGCAGTGTTTTTTCATATATTTAATGACACTAAATTACTCTCACTTGACCTTGGCTTATATTTTGAGAGTGTGGGCAGTTTTTGTCATTTTTTAAAAACTCTTCAGACTGAGAAAATTAACCCATCATATTAAAGAGAAGATACGCTGCAATGTATTTTCCCATTTTGTTGCTTATATGTTTTTGCCACCTTAAGATCTTATTTCTGCTGCCAGATCTATTAGGCTTCTTTCTGCCTTGGTGTCGTATTTAGAAAGGAGTATTCATCCCCAAGATTATGTAACTATTTGCTGTATTTTCTTCTAGTCTTTGTATGATTTTTAGTATTTTAAATATTTAAATAGCTTATGCGGTTGTATTTGCATGTGGTTTGAGGCAGATATGTCTAGATTTATTATTTTCAAATGGATAGAAAGTTCTCCTGAAATCATTTATTGAATAGCCTTTACTCTGGAGAGCTGTTATTTTACCTTTATTTGCAAAAATTGTTAACAAGACCTTTAATGACTTTTTTGTTAAATGTTCTGCTTTCCAATTAAACCAGGATTGAGGCTTTAATTTTACATAAGTAACAGTTTCTAATTTATCTGGCTTACTTCTTTAGCAATAAAATTAGCTAACTTGTGCTGCACACTTACTCTAAGCCAGTGACCATACTATACTTTTTCTTGGATTACATTTAATCCTTAAAGCAAAACCTCTGATTTTGAAATTAAGGAAAAAGAATAGATAAAATGCTTAATATTACACAGATGATTTGTTTTCAGTGTTGATTTGAACTCAAGTAACTTCAGTCGTGTCCAATCCCATGGACCTAGCTCACCAGGTTCCTGTCCATGGGATTCTCCAGGCAAGAATATTGGAGAGGATTGTCATGCCCTACCCAGGGATTGAACCTGCGTCTCTTATGTCTCCTGAGTTGTCAAGCAGGTTCTTTAGCACTAACGCCATCTGGGAACCCCTGATTTGAATTCAAGTTTATCTTAATCCAGAGCCCCTATTTTTAACTAGTGTGCTACCTGCTTTACAGAATACTTGCCAATGAGTAGAGAATTCTATTAATTCCCCCACCCCCCACCAATAAAATTTAAGTACCCACCCAAATGGCCTTCTAGTCAAACAAAATAAAATTGAAAACGGGGTAAACAAAACTCCTGAATGCCCTCTTACCATACTGACCTATTCCAGATTACCAGATTACATGTGATCATTGAAAGGTGTATTTATTTAAGGAAAATTATTTCTAAATATGATACTACAAGATAGCTGTATGGCTGTTTTCCAGGGTGCAGGACTTTCTATCCTATTCTTATTCTGTCCACTTCTCTACATTAATGCTCCGATTCTTTTATTTTGGTAAGAGACAAGATGGTAGAAAGATGAGATCCTAGTCTGGCTCACACCCTTCCCCTGCCTACCAGCCATCTCACCCCTGTTCCCAGCAGCACGCACACCCTCCTTCATTCTCTTTCCTCATGACCTTCCCGGCCAAAAGTGGTCGTCGTCTTGCTGGTAGAGGTTACCTGCAGTGTATTTGCAAAGGAAATAATTGAGTCCAGTGAGAACAGCACAGTACAATGAGCAGGAGTTATAACCTTGAAGAATCAGACCCATGTCTTAACACTGTAGCTGTGAGCAATACTGAGCATGTCATGTATTTGTAAACTGGAAAGAACTATGCAAATATATCGTGCTGTTATCCGGAGTAGGAATTGTGGCTGGAGAATACAAACGACATATAAATATGCTGGGATGGAATTCTTGCCTAAAAACATTCTTTTAAACACCAGTTGGAGTTACCAAAATAACAGCTTCAGAACTGAACTTCTTTAGCTGTTATTTATAGGCATTGAGCAAGAATACATAGTGACAAACATCTTTTTTAAACATAAATATCTAATAGAAGAACATACTTAAAAACAGAAGTAAATAATATACTAAATACTTCATGTAATTTGAAAGTTTTGCTGCAAAAGATATTTGCAACTATTTTTATTCCAGTTGTTTGTACTTCATTTTCCCTGTTGAAAAACCTCTGTATTTAATAAAATGTCAAGAATAACTCTACTAAATTCATGAAGCAATTTGTTTAATTCAAATCCTTGTTTTTTCAGACTATATTTTCAGAATTTATCACTATTGAAATGTTATTTCACGGCAAAGCTTTAGAGGTCTACACTGCTGCCTACCAAAATATACAAAAGATTGATGAAGAAGAAGATTTAGAGGTAGGACCGTGTCTTATCTAAACTCAGTTCTTCTATTAATATCGAAGTATTTAAAAGAAGCCATTGTAGTTTAGGTAAAAATATCTTAAATTACAACAGTGCGTGGTTTAGATGTCATTGTATGCAGTTCCAAATAGCTGAACCTTTATGACTTTCTAGTTAACTTTTTAAATTAACCATGGTTAAGTTCGAAGAATTAATATCTAGTAAAACATAGAAACAAAGCCATGTGAAATAAGGTATCATTTTGATTAATGGTGTAAGTCACTTGTGTCAAAAATATTCTTTATTAAGCCAAAATTTGAGTGTTTATGCCACGCACACCAAAAGCTTCACACCCATTTTCTCACTCACTCCTGTAACTCAGGTGCTGTGATCATTCATTTACAGCTAAAGGTATAGAGGCTTTAAGTAACTTACCACTTAGCTAGTAAATAGCAGGATCTGGCTTCTAACTAGTTTTGTAAGACTTAATCTATAAGCTATGAAATTAGTGTAGATTTGTATACAGGTAGGGGGTATCTGTGTGTGTGTGTGTGTGTGTATAGGCAGGGGGTGGGTGTATGGGTGTGTTTCACTCAGTCGTGTCTGACTCTGTGACCCCATGGACTGTAGCCTGCCAGGCTCCTATCTATGGGGTTCTCCAGGGAATACTGGTTTTCCAGGCTTGCTTTGTATTGAGTTAAATGCAAATATTAACTGTTAAATATTCAAGATGTACTTTGTCCATCTATCTCTACAGTAGAAGTGAGAACAGCCATGTATTCTCAAGATATAGCCAGAATTTTTTAATAAGTGATAGAATTTGAGTGTCTATCATATAATTCCATAATTTTCAAGGATCCATTTATTTTTTGAGTAAAATATCTAAAGAGATCCCCCAAAGGCTTCACTTCCCACTACTCCACTGGTTTTAAGAAACATGAATTCAGTAAAACCAGACTATACAGCTTGGCCAAAATGAAGAGAAGTACATGTTTTAGTATGTGTATATATTTTCCAATGCCAAAATCTGATCTCACCTTTACCTCAGTAAAGCATACACAATCATATTTCTATCACTATTTGTTAATAGAATGGTTTCTATTCCCTCCAAATACTAAAACTTTCTTAATTTTCACTCCTTACATCCTATTTTTTAAAAAATAATCAAGCTTTTAACTGTAATTTATGAAATAGCAAACATTTATACAGTGATTACTTTAACCAGCTACTGACCTGTGCATTTTCATTGTATTTATTTTAATCCTACCATGAATTTTTAAAAGTACTCACTGTCCTCGTGTCTACGGATGGAGACACTGAGGCACAGTGAGGTTAAGGAACTTTCCAGAGGATCCCATAGCTAGTAACATAGCTGGAAGCCTACCCAGCATTCTGACTGCAGACAGTTTCTATCCTATCTACACTGCCAGAAGCATGGTTCTTGGTGAATGACATGAACTGTTTCCTGCAAGAAACAACACTACACTGAGTGGCAGGTTTAAAATTGATCCCCCACTTTCCCTGTAAGGTTGGAGTTCCTGTTACAAGTGTTTTCGTTCTCCATTTCCTAACACCCTTGACTTAATACGCTTTCAAGTTCCTCAAGCCCTCTGGACCCAAAGGTTTTCTTTCTCCAACCATAGGTCCTACGTATTTCTTGTCTCAGCACTTCCTTGCCATTTCTCTTAACACCGTTCATCAGCTAGCTAGGTAGCTTACAGGAGAGATCCATAAACACTCAAAATCTCAGTGCTGTCTAGATGTGTTTTGAGTATCAACTTCCCCACTTTTTCTGATGGGGCAGTATTGAGCAAGTTAATTCCTTCACATTTCACTGCTTATCTCTGAAATGGAGATACTTAGGTACATTCGTCAACTGTTTACTGTGCACCTGTTATATGCCAGACACTGTTCTGAGTGCTGAGGATTCAGCATATAGGGTTGGTCCAAGTTGTCAAAAGGCAGAAACTTTAAAAAAAAAAAGTTCAGACATTAAAAAAAGGTATGTTTCATAATAGGAAGGAAAAAATATCGAGAAAACATACTGTTGTGTGAATGAGTGTATGTGATGGAGGATCCTAAATAGTCTAGAGAATCAAAGGATGATTTCTTAATCAGAAGTTTGAGGGGTATGTCAAATCCCTGTCTACAGTATCAGGCAGAGTACAGATCGTTATACGAAGGTCCTAAGGCATTATGATGCCATAACTTGCAGAAAGGAGAGAGCAGTCTGGGGAAGAGTTGTGTGGGACAAGCCAAAGTAAAATTACATCAGACAGCTACCAAGGAGAAAGGACCCTTTAAACAGTTTCTTGGAAACAAGTAGAGAAAAGATGCAGAGAGGGACAGAGAAATAATTTCCTATTCTTAGGTAGAAGTCCTTGCTGATAGACAAACAGAATCCAAGGTGTGACTTACTGTCTCATTGGCTTGCATACTCTTTGAAAGGAAGGAAATTTTCATGTTTCACCAGCAAAAGCTCCTAAGTGACTGTCTCAGGCCCCATCATCATTTTATGTGGTTCAGTAGAATTTTTTAGCTTACATCTTTTCAACATAAAATAGTTTTAAATTTACAATAAATTAAATAACGTCCCTGGGGCACGGTGAGGGAGGGGAATTGCTTCAACAAATTCTGAACTCAAGGGAACTAACTTTCTAGATTTCCAGTTTAGTATCTGATTTACAACATTGTTTTATCATTGCAACAGGTTTTCCGACATTCTCTGTATCCGCAAGATTATTCATCCCGGTTAGATATTGTAAGAGCAAATTCTAAGTCACCTCTTCAAAGATCATTGTCAGCTAAGTGTGTATCTGGAACAGGACAGGTGAGCTAGAAACTGTTAATTTTAAGGAATGTAAGCTAATGCCTTTTGTTCAGTATTAAAAATGTTTCCCTTAAATCTTAGGATCTTGAATAACCTGCTCTTCCCCTCTTATATACAGAATGAATTAAAACTGTACTAAGTTCTGCTCTATTATATTTATTTTATTATCTGTAAGATGACTCTGAAGCAGAACATTTGGGAGCAGAGGTAGAAGGGACAGGAGAATGCTAATTTACATTTGTTCTCTGGTATAACGTGAAGATCACAGATTCTGAAATCAAACTGCCTACGGTTTAAATCCCACTAGCATGGCTTACTGGAAATTATACCTAAAAAGGACCTTTCCTGAATGTTATCATAGATCCAGAAGCACGTGTCTTTAGGTAAAGCTTCAATTTTCTCTTTTCTTCTCTATCCAGAAAGCCTGAGGTGCCTGGTATCTCAGAAAATACCAGGTACCTGAGAAAATACCAGGTTAGGTGGACAACATGGTCTCTGCCCCAACCAAGAGGAGCCACAAACAATACATTAACAAATCAACATGTTGTAATAAAACTTTATTTACAGAAACAAAACAAACTGGGCTTTAGCTTGCAAACTTCTGATTTAGAAAGCTATGGTCTTTTCCATATCTAGCCTTCAGAATTTAAAATTGAGCATTCAATTGTATGTGACCCAATGTTATTTTCATTTATCTTCTAAGCACTTATTTACTGCTTTTTACTTACGCATCTCTGCCCCAAATTATACTTTTATTATTCCAGTACTAAGTGCCTTGTACATAAATTCTGTAAATCTATAGTATATAGAGAATTTTGACTATTTAGAGCTAATAGTATCATCTAAGTTAGCCAAGATCTGTGTAGCACTTTAGACTACATAATGCCAAGGTTTCCCCAACCTCAGCACTGTTCACTTTGAGCCAGATGATTTGGGGAAGGGGGATCTAGTCCTGTGCACCGTACGGATACTGAGCAGCGTTCCTAGCCTCTACCCACAGGAGCTCAGCAACGCCCTTACCCTCCCCCAGTCGTGACAGTCAAGTGTGTCCAGACATTGCAGATGTCCCCTGGGAGGTATAGTCACCCTCTGAGAAGTCTGAAGCAGGACGACCCAAGTGGCAACAGCCAGAAATGAAAGCCAAGTAGTGAATTCAGATTCTCATCTCATTAATTTTAAATCACACTATGTTTAAATTTTAATATTTTTTGCCTCGTTGAAATATCCTTGTGTTCTGCCACCCTTTTGATGATACTCATGTTTTTGTTACCTAAGAATTATTTAACTTAAAATATTTATAATATTTATAGTGTACTTTACTTTTCTCTGGAAGTATGTTATCAAAGTACTGATATCAAACTGGAGTTCAAATGGCTAATTTCACTTTTCTTCAAAAAAACCACAAATGAAAAAATTTTGCGATTGTTTTCAAACCTTTAAATACAATTCATAATTTAGAATTTTCATTACTGAAGACTAATTATTTATAGACATTTTTGTGATATTTGCTCTATGTGCCCTTATTTATCTATCAGGGCATAAAAAAGATACAAAGCATGTAAAAAGTACTTTTAAGTTAGTGATTTTTAAAACATGTTAACTTTTAACAGGTATTGAGCAGTCGACTAAGAAAGGATCAGCAAACAGAAGATGATGATGAAGAGGATGAAGACTTAGATGTTACAGAAGAAGAAAATTAAATTTCTTAAGTAAACTTTGCATTTCCATTTTCATCTTAAATGACCTGGAATCCAGGATTACTAAAATTGCAAAACATAATACTGGCTTGATACATTAAACCTCAAAATTAAATTCTATTGGAAATGTAGAAATTATTAAAGGAAATTTATGCCAACCAAAAATGGAAGTTTTAAAAAATATTACACATCAGTCATTTCAACATTTCTATCTAGCATCATACTACCTTTTTTTATAGGTTCTATTTCTTAAAAACAATGAATTTCGGAAGTATTTCAAATTAATGCACTAACCTAGTTGGTTGTAGTACGTAAATAACAACAAAAAGAGATTTAATAAATCCCACTTACTTCCTTTAGATTAAGACACTATGCTTTCAACACCAGAAAAGGGTCCTAGATCGTCATTCTGATTAAAAACAAATTTTATTCCATAAAGCTTTCATCAAAAAGACAAGTGTTCTTATTCCTTTCTACTTTTTCACTTTTACTACAACCTAAAGTTTCATCGTTCAGTATATAAATTTACTTTTCAACAAGAGTATTATAGTCTCTCTCAAATAATAATAGATCTCTAGGGTAATCAGTGTTTTACAACTATACATAAGCATAAATTTTAGCTTTAAAAAGCTACATTCAGCTTGATTCTGGTTTTAAAACAAAACCACTGTCAAACTAAAGCACTATATATGTCACCACAACTTTTGGAAAGCTAGAATTTGGTGGAATGTTTCCCTTAAAAATACAGCAAATCAGTAAAAAATTATGTATTTTATCAGCCTGACCATATAATCAGTAAGAGTACACAGTCACTCCTGAAAATAGAAAATAATTTAATCAGAGACTTTCAATATCTGATGCTTTTATTTCTTTGGATGGGGAACTGTACTTCTCATTATTTCATAGATCCCAGTCTGGCATATAAAAATTAGGAAATTGATATTATCTGAGATTACCACAAAAAGCAGTTATTCATAACAGAAAAATACTTTTCTGAATGCTTTCTTGACTTTTGTTATTCATGATCTGTTCTTATCAAAGCACTGCTTCCTGAAAATAGTCCTAAGTGATAGTTACTTAATAAAATATTGAAAACATTTTAAAACTGTAAATAAATATCCCAGCTGGTGCTAGTGGTAAAGAACCCACCTGCCAATGCAGGAGATGTAAGAGAGGTTGGTTTGATTCCTGGATTGGGAAGATGTCCTGGAGAAGGGAATGGCAACCCACTCCAGTATTCTTGCCTGGAGAACCCCATGGACAGAGGAGCCTGAAAGGCTACAGTCCACAGCATCACAAAGAGTCGGACACAACTAAAGTGACTTAGCACACAGCACGCACAAATAAATTTACATTCGTAAAAAACTGAGGATGTCATTGAACTTTTCTCAGTATTTAATCCTGCTGTTGTAGCTAGGCAAAAAAACAAGGTTATAGTATTTCTCTTGCAGATTATGATCACAGCTCACTTTTCTTAAGCATCAGTTGCCCTATTTGTAAAATTAAATTAGTACCTGATATTTAAAGCAATCAATTTATGATATAAAATGTATGCTCTATTTCAAAAAATATTCTAAGGACAAAAGGACTATTACACGTAAAACTTTCACTGTATAATTTATTTTTAGGCCAGCAATAGGTTGGCAAACCTGAAAGGGTTCCTGTTTAGTAGCTAAGTTGTGTCCAGCGTTTCTGACCTCATGGACTGTAGCCCACCAGGGTTCTCTGTCCATGGGATTTCCCAGGCAAGAATATGGGAACACCTTGTCATTTCCTTCTCCAAGGAATCTGCGTGGCCCAGGGATCGAACCCATATCTCCTGCATTCACAGGCAGGTTCTTTACCAGTAAAGCCACAAGGGAACGTCTTTAAAGGGTTACAAAGTAACTATTTCTACAATGTGTGAGCTGAGACAAAAATCAAGCTTATTACATACTTAGGTAACCATATTTTAAAATATAAAAACCTCTTTTTATCTTCCTTATAAAAGACAGGCAACCAGCCTGACTAGTTAGTTGGCTATAGGCTTCCATCTGTCTCCAAAATAGATACATTAATCATATAGTACCTATTACAGTTCACTAAGTATTAGCTAACATTTAATGCAGAGAGGGAGGTGATAGGGTCACTGCTTATTATGTGATATATGGACCAAGAGCCAATTCTTATGACAGTACTGTGTGTAAGTGTGCCCTCCTATGGAATCTTACTATCTCTTGGTTGAGATTAAGCTTACTTTCTAGGCATGATCTATATTTTTAAGATGCCTCAAATCAAAAATGTTTGGCTTTACGATAATTAAAATGCCACTGGGTATTAAACTTGATAACCAATATACCACTAAAATACCTAATAAATCTAGGCAAGGAAACAACTGGCTATGAGGTAACTACTGAAGCTGGGCAATGGGTTTATGAAGATTTAGTGCAGTATTCTCTTTTACATGTTTGAAATTGGTGGTGTGTTGGTAAACTGGCTCACTGGGGTGGAATATGCCCTGATATTCTGCACTTAGCAGTTTCCATGGTGTAAATACTTCTACCATGGCCAATTTAAGTTACCAACATGTCACTGAAGGCAAAGTTGTGAACAGATGTGCAGAAATGGCTCCCAAGCAGAAGCCAGCTTTCTGTAGCAAACTTAAAGTTAAAATATATATTAAACTGAAGATCATGGAGTAGAATTCTTATCAATCCAGCAATTTTACAATCAAACACAAAGCCTGTACTTAACTACTGTCAGCCTTTTAACCACCACCACCTTCCCACCCCTAGCCTAGCCTGAGAGGCAGTTCCATATTAAGTTACACTTCACCATAAGCTTCATCTTAGGTTTCATTTATTTATATGTATTTGAGAAGCATTTTTAAGTCTTCCAATACACTTCTCAATAAGACTGATCAAATAAACCATACAATCTCTGAGCACTTAAAATAATCTTTTCTTTTGATTGTCATTTTCCTAGCTTGAATGCTTACTATTTTAAGTGCCATACTGATGTGCTTTTTTGAACCAAATTTACCAGTTAATTCATTTTACTCACAAGTAGGCAACTCAACATAATTAAAAACACAAACTTCAGTTGGTTTTTCTTAGACTTCTTTAAATCACTAAAGAGGAGTACTACAGTACTAAATGGCTAAATACTGACAAAGTATTCTAGTTCTATACCCTCCAAAGTACTGTATATAAATTCAAATTTTATTATTTGTTCAGTGTGGGAAATATCTGTATCACAAAGTTGAGGGAAATCAACTCTTTTATGTAAATTATGAAAGACCAACCAAAATCAAATCATGTTTGATAAAATGAACAATTTAAAATTAGAAGCCAATATATATTGTCTGTCTCATAGAGAATCCCTGGATATATAACTTCTAGTTACTTTGTCTTTTATTCACAATGTTTGGGCATATTAATTTTATCTTTTTTTAATGCTATTTTTAAAGCAACAATGCAGGTAAGAAAATATCCTTGACTCTTGAAAATATTTTTAGCATGGTCTTCTTTAGTCACTAAGTTGTGTCAGATTCTTTTGTGACCCCATGGATGCAGCCTGCCAGGTTCCTCTGTCCATGGGATTTCCCAGGCAAGAATCCTGGAGTAGGTTGCCATTTCCTTCTTGAGAGAATCTTCCAGACCCACGGAATGAACCCATGTCTCCTGCATTGGCAGGTGGGTTCTTTACCACTGAGCCACCAAGCCCAGCATGGTCTTACTAAAATTAAAAACTACCATTTAACAAAGTTAGTAGGCCAAAGTATTAAGAGCGTGAACTGGAGTAAGTCTGTCTGGGTTGAAATTGGCTTCATGATTTACAACTATGACTTTAGGCAAGTTACTTAAACTCTGAATCTATCTCATTTGTGAAATAAATACTTGTAAGCCTCTTAGGGAATATTAAGATTGACATTATGCATGTAAAGCACACTGCCTAGCACATAGAAAGTGCCCAATGTTAGCATTATTGCTATTTGCCAAATCTCTAGAGTGTCAAATATCAAAGAAGTAAAAATTCAATCTGACAAAATTCTTGTTATGTTTAGTCACTGAGTCTTTGGATAAAAAAGTTTTTGAAATTAAGAATAAAAAACCACATTATATAAATCATCAGTAAATTCTTCCTATAAACACAAACTATGTCCATTTATCAGATTCTTCCCAACAAGAACCTGAAGGTCCCCTTGTACCTATAATTATTTTTTGTCTTTTAAGTATTGAGTAAATCTTATCAGTTTGGTTAATGAGATGTTCGAAGAAACCACAGAACTACACATACTATTACAGAATGTCTGGTCCCTCCGGTCATATTAATATAGCTGTTGAAAACCTTCGCAAAAGAAACTGTAATTCTTTTTTCTCTATATACAAATACAAGTTAATTAGTTCGTCTATTCAGTTGCAATTTTTTTATTTTTATAAAAACTTTGAGAGTTAATTTCCTAAGCGTTTTACATAAGTAAACTTCAAGTTCACAGTCTGTCAATTTTGAATTATTTATGATTAAGGGGAGGCTTAACACAGTAATATCTCAGACAAGGAAGAGGGCATTAATTCTGCAGGCAGTTAGCAATAAAAATGCTAACGCTGAACAATCAGTCACTGACCATATCCTTATACAATTTGAATAGAGATGTAGACTACAGAATGGTAACAGAAGTAAACATAAAACTTGCTTTCCCAAACACAGTTTTCTACTTTACACAAGTCTTGACATTTATCGATGACATCAACAAAAATTACTGCACTCAGGGAATTAGTTCTCCCCCCACCCCACCCCACCCCACCAAAAAAAAGCATATATATTTTTAAGTTAGAAAAAGTGAATGGCAATTTGCAAGCAAAAGAAAACCAGATTCACATTCTATTTACATTTCTTCTGTTCACAGGTCAAAATTAAAATGTTTCTTTTCATTAGATAATTAAAAATAAACACTTAAAAATGCATTTTACTGCATCAATACTGTGGGGAGATAATTCTGAATTTAGAAATGCTCTCTAGAGCAAAATTAACTTAACCTTGCGGGGGCCAACTGGTCTATCATTCAGATCTTTAATAGCAGCCATAGCTTCATTGTAGTTTATCATGGCAACAATGGCTTCCCCTGTAGGTAATCCTTGCTCATTATACTGTATTGAAACTGAATCAGGTATGATTCTATAACCATGGAAAAAGTCTAAAATCTCATTAACATTAGCTTTAAATGGAAGATTCATTATCTTAATAGGTGTTACTCTACCTGAATTACAGTTTAATTTTGGATCGGGCATAAATCTCCCCTCAGGAAAACTTCCCATATTACGCTTTCCAAAATCAAATTTGCCACCTTCTGGGCGACCAAAATTCACAAAAGGACGATGACTTCTAAAATCAGGGGGGCTCCTAAACTCCTCACCAGGAAGCCTAAAACTGTCAGGAACTCTGGAGTCCTCCTCTGGAGCTTCCCTGAGGTCTTCCTCTGGGAGCCGCCTGAAGTCCTCATCAGAAGGGCTTCTAAAATCTTCCTCCTGAGAACTCCTGAAGTCCTCTTCAGGAGGGTGCCTAAAGTCTTCATCAGGAGGGCCCCTAAAATCTTCATCCTGTGGGTGCCTAAAATCTTCCTCTCTGGGGCGCCTGAAATGCTCCGGGGGTGGCCGTCTGAAAAGCTCCTGAGGCGGTCGTCTAAAATGCTCCTGGGATGGCCGCCTGAAGTGCTCCTGCGGTGGCCGACGGAAATGCTCCTGAGGCGGCCGCCGGAAATGCTCTGGGGGCGGCCGCCGGAAGTGCTCTGGGGGCGGCCTTCGGAAGTGCTCTGGGGGCGGCCGCCGGAAGTGTTCCGGAGGTGGCCGCCTGAAGTCCTCAGGAGAACCTCGGAAATCCTCCTCAGGAGACCGCCTGAAGTCATCCTCATGGGGCCGCCTGAAGTCCTCCGGGTGGGGTCGCCGGAAGTCCTCCTCAGGAGGCCGCCTGAAATCCTCCTCGGGGGGCCGCCTAAAGTCTTCCTCAGGTTGTCGCCTCCATTCCCCTGGGGGAAGCCGCCTGAAGTCTTCCTCAGGAGGCCGCCTCCAATCCTCCTCAGGTGGCCTCCTTAAGTCTCCCTCTGGGGGCCGCCTCCAGTCCTCCTCCTGGGGTCTCCTGAAGTCTTCCTTGGGAGGTCGCCTGAAATCCTCCTCAGGTGGCCGCCTCCAGTCCTCCTCCCTTGGGTACCTGAAGTCCTCCTCACGAGAGTGCCGGAAGTCCTCCTCAGGAGGCCGCCTGAAGTGTTCCTCCCGAAGGCGCCTGAAGTTTTCCGGGGACCGCCTGAAATCCTCTGGGGAATGCCTAAAGTCTTCTGGAGGGCGTCTATCAGGTGGTCGGAAATCCCCCTGAGGATGCTTGAAATTGTCCAGTTGCCTCAAGTCCTCTTGCTGATGCCTGAAGTTTTCTGAAGGGCCAACTGGGTATACTGGTGGGTCATTTGAATCAAATGAATGGGAATGATCATCTCTATCACAGGACTGTGAATGGTCATGCATTCTTTCAATAGACATTGAAGAAAAATTTACACCAAACTCCTGCATTTGCGCCTCAGATATGAGCCTCAACAACACCTCTGTCCCCAAGAATCTCCGTCGGTTTAAACGTTCAGCTTTCACAGCCTGTTCTTCTGATTTGAATTTCACCAACGCTTCTCCTAGACCAACTCCTTTGTCATCATAAAGCAAGCAAATGTCATCTTCAGCAAGAGGAAAGTCAGCAAAGAACTTCTGCACTTCAACCTTTGTAACATCAAATGGAAAATTTCTTATGTATATGCACAATTTCTGGCCAGAGTAGCCTTCTTGAGAGTGTTTTTGTGAGACCTGTCCAAGCCTCTCTTTCTCTGTTGATGCTGGTCTTTTCTTTTCATAACATTCAATGAACTTCAGCATCTGTTCCCTAGAAACTGGATCAATATAAACTGGACGATATTGTAAAACAGTCTTATGTAAACCCAGAGCAGTGTTGTAGTCTTTCAGAGTCTTGAACATCACAAAGGCATACCTTGTTCTTCTTTCATCTTTATATAAAAACCTAATCTGTTCATTTGTCAGATCAGTATCTCTAAAAAAAAGTTTTAAATCTCTTTTGTTAATACTTACAGACAGATTTTTTAAATGAACATAAAATCCGAGAGGAGAACGAGAACATGTTCTTCTGGGAGATTTTGAATGAGATCGTTTCCTAAAATGTCTATCATTAATTCCTCTTGGTGGTGTATGTTCTTCAGTCCTCACAGAAATATCACCTTCCTTAATTAAATTACCTCCAAAATCAATCCACTGTTGTTCTGAGCCTTGCATTACTTCAATAAATCTTGAACCCATAAAACTTCTATGACATTTAAGACCTCCTGAAGCATCGATACATGAGGCAAATTTTACTATGGCATCACCATTATTTCGGCCATCATGATGCTTTAAGAAAATTACTCCATCCACACATAAACCAGAGAAAAAGACACGTACATCATCTTCATTTACTAAGTAAGGCAAGCCTCGTAGAAACAAATAAGGATTCTCAGCTTTCAATGGCCGTATCTTTCTTGGCCTTAAATCACCATGTCCTGTACCATTAGTATGAAACCCAGCATCTTGATTAATTGGAGAACCATATCCAGAATTACTTCCTTCTTCTTTAATAGCCTCAACAAAATTAGATAAGCTGCCAACCCCTGATGCCCCAGATCCTGGTCTCTCTCTTCCCATGCGGTCAGTTCTTTTCATTTCTATAGTCTTCTGCATTTCTGCCTTACTACTAAGAAAGAGCTCTACAGATGAATCCTTGATAAACCCTCCTGAACGACTTACGGCACGTCTTGCATCTTCATCTGTTGCAAAAATAATAAAAGCCTCCCCAATTTCCCCTCCAATTATATGCACTCCTCCATCAGGAATAGTCAATCCCGTGAAGAAGTGACGGATATCCACAGGCCCCGCAATAAAAGGAAGCCCCAGTAAACGGATGACTACAGCCATGCTGAGCGCAAACCACAGCAATAATGACCTGCAGACAGAAAGGTACACATAATAGCAAGTCTTATTTTTGAAGTACCTAATCCAAAACTAAGCTTAATAATTACTGATCCCTACCTGTCCCTACCTTCTTCAGCATTTATAAATGAAAACAACATATGAGTTCACAGAGATATTGATTGTATCTAATTCTTTAAACAAATAGAATAAATTTTCTCCCAGCTAAACAAATAAACCAGCTACTTTGAAGAAACATTTCCTATCACCTACCTATACAGTGTGAGTAGAAAACAATGTCACATCTCTGTAAGTCTGCCAAGTGCTACTTCACAACAAGACCAAACTATTTTCAGACATATCTACTAGTGAAACATGAGAGACAGCTTTGTGGATTAACGAATTTTACCAACCACAACAAATTTTACATACTTATAAAAGCCATCTACGGACAGTATATACTTTCTGCTCATGATAACACACTGCCTATCACTAGTGCATTACTGGCCAGACATAAAGTACAGAAGCCATGCATACCCAAGTGTACTATTCTACTTTTTTTTTTTGTCAAGCCTCTGTGAAAAGCCTTAAGCTCTGGATATCTTACCTTTTTATTTCTTGCAGACCTGTTAATTCTGTAAAAGCAACTTAACTGTGGAAAGAAAATGAAATATAATTAATCCTTGGACCCTGTAATTGACCTTAAACAACGCCAGATTAGGAATATTCACTTCACAATTACCTATGAAAAGTGAAGCAATATAAGGACGTATAACTAAGGGTATTACAAAATGGTTGTCTTTGTTCCAAGAGGAAAATTAATCCCCTTTTAGCAAAAAGGTACAAATTCCAAGGAGACATCTGTAAATTATTTAGAAACAAAAAACCTGAAAACTTAACAATTAGTCCTTAATTGAAAGTGGCCCCAAAAAAGGTGACAGAAATGTTATATATTCTGTTTGGACTATTGGTTACCTGGGAGTATAAATTTATCAAGACTAAATGAATCTATCCTTAAGATCTGTGCATTTGACTGTATGTGAATTTTACAACCAATTTTTTAAAATCTTTTCTACAAGTAAAATGACAATTTAACACCAAAATTCCTGAAACCCTATCTTCCACTTGAAAAAAACCAATATCTAATTCATCATTTCCAACTCTCCTGTAAATCTTTCAAATCATAAGAGCAAATCAAGTTAATAAATGATACAATAAATGAACAAAATCATTTTTAAAGCAATAAATCCAAACCAATGGCACACAATTTTAAGTTCTACATAAACACCTCACACTTCCAGATATGGAACCCAATTTCCTAACTCCACTAAGACAAATAGCAAAATATCCCTAAAATCTAATTACTATTACTCCTTATACTCAACAATTGCTACTCTGTATCTTAAACTCACACTGTTATGCTAATAAGTTTACCCCATTTTGAACAACTGTCCTGCCTTCTGGGGAAACCCAAATGACTATGCAGAAAGGTATAAAACATAGTAAGAATACATTAATTTGGAATATTTGGGGATATCAGTATTAACTATTGAAAAATCTCAAGATTCCTTACATCAAATACTTTCAGAGATACCCAAACTAAGTATTCTTACCAAATATGTTTTTTAAGGCCTGTTAAGCTAATGATTATAAATTATGTCTTTAATGAGCAAATGTTTTAATTCACTACTTACACTTAAATACCACTCATCCACAAAGTGCTGTCTGAAAACATGGTCTTTCAGGTCTGCAAGGTCTATTTTCCTTTGAAAAAGGTCCATAGACTACTTTTCAAGCTACAACTAACGATATCAAGAAATTAACTGGCATATTTTACACATCTGAATTATCAATGCCAAATAGATATTAAAAGTATTAGTAAGGTTTACTATAAAATACTAATGCATGAAAATCGTGGGGCGGACACTGGACCTATCAAAAATCGTACTTTCCACTCAATGTGACTGCGAACATAAAAAATAGTTCTAAAACTTAGTCTATTAGACAATATCTCCATGGTACCGCCCAACCACCCAGGAAATGAGTATAAGCTTAACTTCTTCAACAAACCCACACCAACATTTTAATAAAAACTACAAACGGCTTCTGGAATAGTTGTTCATATTAATATTCCATGACACTTTCCTATGCAAAATGACTTAGCTCCTGTTACTTTTAGAAAGTAGTGTAAAACATTTTATCCCTGCTAAACTTTTAAAAATGTGAAAGGAAACATATCTACAAAAATAGCCGAGAGCATTTCACAAAATAATTACTGTCAAATTTAAAAGTCTTATAATTTATCCTAATTTGAAAACAATATTTTAACTAAGTAGTTTCATGAGTACAAATTCATGAATTCCAATTCAAGAATACAAAAAAATTTTCTTCTAATTTGCCACAGTGAAACATAACTACTGCTTAAACTTCTTTGCCCTTGAAATATTAAGGGTAATGTACTATTTATCCCTCTACAGAAATACACTTAGGAGATCACCTATAAGAAACCAGCTATCAAAATGAGCAACTTTCCTGTGGTTTCCATGTGATTTCTGTAAACAAACATCCCAGAAATTCTATTCTTAGAACGCTACACAAAAAGCAAAAAACTCTACTCCACACTTAAAATGTTTCTTCTTATGAATGCAACAAAACCATCTTTATAGCTGTGTTGATTTAAAGACAGCTATTACAACTTCTAACCTATAAAAAAAAAAGTGAATCCTTAAAAGCTCATTTAAGGGTAAGCGGCTGACATTAACAAGCTCATTTTAAATAACTTAGCTGATTTTATCCCACGATTCATCCCACTTAGTCATTATCACAAAAACCCACGAAATGCTTATTTTCTAATCAAGCCTTCAAGGAAAAAGGGAGGAAAGCTAACTTGAAACGGTATTTTCTCAGATCCATTTATCTTAACTAGAGAATAGCAAGTCATTTTCCAGGCATGGTGAGGGAGAGATAACAGCTATTTCTTAAAACCTAAAGCTATGATGAAGGACATTTAAAATGAGTGAACCCTGCAGAAAATAATCTACCCCACTCCATAAGGATTCTTTGTGACGATTTGCCTTTTTATCCTTTTATAACGTAGATGATTAAAATCAAAAGCCAAAGGCATGACGACACAGAGCCAAGTCCCCAGAAGAAACTGGAAATGAAGACGAATCCACACGGCACAGGAATTTCCATTAACATCCATCCTCCTCAAACGGGGATCATCCGATGGCTTTGCTTCTACTGCCCAAAACGCCTTTGTCCATACTCCCAAGGGTCAGAGCTTCCTTCTTTTGCTCCAGGCCAAAGTTCCTACGTGGGATCCGACGCTCTTGCCAGACCTTCAGCCAAATCAGCCTTCAAATCAACCTGGACCACCCAACCTCCGTGCCTCTCCGTTACACCGGCTCAAGGGCGAACATTCCGCCCCGACTCGCCCAAGGGTGAGCTGTCCCTACAGCTAAACACTCGGGGCTCCCCTCAAGCCTAAAACTAGCCGGGCCTCCAAGCGCTTTCCTGCCAACACTGACTACGATGACATAGCAAAGAAAAACAAGTACCTATGGAATCCTTCCAGCTCTCCACTCTCTCAAGCCGACTGGCAAGGGCACGCACACCACCACAGGGAGGCTCCCGGGGAAGTCGGGGGCGTTTAGCTAGGGAAGAGAGGGCCCCTGACGGCAGAAGCTACGCTAGTGGCCGGCGCGGCCCCGCCTTTCCCTGAGCTTCGGTCCCGGCCGCCAAGCCCTCCCCACGCCCGGCGCCCCTGCGGGAGCTGCTCCGCACTCGGGCGATCAAACACACACCGCTGCCGCCGAGTCGGAACCCCGAGGCTGGGGGCGGGGAGCACTCCTCGTCCGCGGCGGCCTCCCCAGAGCCGGGAGAGCCCGCAGCGAGCCCAGAAGAAGATGGCGCCCACTCTCTCCCCTCGGCTCCGGACAAACGGACGTGCGGCGGCTCTGCCCATGCGCTCTGCAGGCGTCCCCCCGCCCCCAGCCCCGCCGCCCCGGCCCCGTCTGCGCACGCGCCCTAACGCTCGCCGCCTTCCCGCGGCCGGGGGGAGGGGGCGGGGAGGCGGCGCCGGGGCGCGCGCGTGCCGGAGCGAGCTCCTGCGCATGCTCGGAGCCCGGGCGCGCGGGACTCCGCGGGGCGGGAGGAGGGCTCCCGTCAGCCGGAGTTTGCGGCCGGCCCGCGGCGGGGCTAGGGAACGTGCGTGACCGCCAGGGCACCCTGGGCGAACGTCCGTGATGCCCACGGGCTACGGGAAGAGTCGCAAAAGCAGAGGAAACACTTTCGGAGGCTGAGCAGGGCCCATGGGCCTCCTGGGCGCCGAGGGCTTCTTGTCCCCGTTTTGTTTGTCTGGCCTCCCTGGTGGCTCAGAGGGTAAAGCGTCTGCCCGCCCTGTGGGTCGGGAAGATCCCCTGGGGAAGGAGATGGCAACCCGCCGCCGCGTCCTTGCCTGGAGAATCCCATGGACCGAGGAGCCTGGCGGCTGCACTCCATGGGGTCGCCAAGGGTCAGACACGACCCAGCGACCTCACTTTGACTTTGTTTCTTGGAGGCAAGACTCCAGCCTCTGTGCCCTTCTGTCAGTTCCAAAAGGCAGCCGTCAACGTCAACCGTCTGGAGTCGCGTCTCACTCTGCGACCCCATGGGCTGCAGCCTCCCAAGCTCTTCTGTCCATGGGAGTCTCCAGGCAAGAACACTGGGGTGGGTAGCCATTCCCTCCTCCAAGGGATCTTCTCAGCCCAGGGGTGGAACCCAGATCTCCTGCACTGTAAAAGGCAGGAACAGTTCCTAATCAAAGGAGGAACAGCAAGGAAATCACCGCAGGCAGGATTTAAGGACAAGGGAAGCTCCCCAAGGTTAGGAGACTGGAATCTTTTTGCTGGAACCTGTTCCTGTGTCCTGCATTGGCAGGCAGATTCTTTGCCGCTGACCACCAGGGAAGCCGCGCCTCACTCCTGATCATGCACAACGCTGTTTTCTTGGGGCCTGCTTTCCACAAACGGTTCACCACTTTGTGTACAACAACTTTTATTTTTTCCAATCAGAAACAGTCACCTGTAAGTCAGACCTATTTCCTTTTCCCTTGATAAAATTCAACTCCATTCCACATGCCATCTTTACTGGTAACTTACACCTACTTTCCTGTTGTTTGCTGAAAATTTTTTATTATTTTTATTAGCTTTAATCACATACTTAAATTGGAAACCTCACCTCTTAAAACCTTCATTTCTTGTGAAAACTAAGAAGTAAGCAATTAATGTCCTCTGCGTTAGTATTTTGTAGACTACTAACAAATACCAGTGATGATTTCTAAAAAAAAAAAAAAAGCTTTCAGATTGAGAACGTTGAAGGGTGGCACCAAACATATTAATAGTTTTAAATATCTTTAGTTTCTCTGTAAAAGGAAGTCAATCTTCAGTAATGTTTCAGTAGCTTATTTGGGAATGACCCAGCTATTCAATAAACTTTGCTCACTTAATTTAATGCAACTCCAGAATTTTAAGTTAGCAAAATTACGAAGACTATTCTAGACAAATATTTCTAAAGCATATTCATTCTTAACAGTTATCTGAAAGTTCTAATCTCATTTACACTTTCTAGCCCTAAAAGTTTCTTTGTATTCAATTGGCCACCCCCAGCTGGTGGGTGTGTCGCTTAGTTTATTAGAAAGAGAATACAGAGACTCTAGTGCTCCTCAACCATCTTGGATCTATTTGCTTCTAATCAGCCTATGTAATGTCCTTGGGTGATGTCTTTCTTTCAAAATTTGTACCCTGCCCCCTCCCCTCCTGTTTTATTTCCCACTCCCAGATATTTTACTCCCACATTCTTATGGGAAGCAGAGGGGTGATAGTCTGTCTTGTGTGTTTCAAGGCTGAGTAGGGGCATGGACCCTGCCTGGCAGGGAATGAAGATCTCTCGATAACTGATCTACAGGCCTCAGGGACTGGACAGGTCCTTGTTTTAATTCACAGGGGCTGGAAACCTGGCCTAGCCATCACTGTGATGTGGAGGTGCTGTGACTGCCTCCTTAGCCCTCTTGTGAATCTCCTTAACAATGAATCCCTTTTTTGTAACAGCTTCAAAGTACAAAAGCGTACATAAATAACAAAAGATATGGTAAACATCTGATAGATACAGACACTTGGTTACAGTAACCAGAATTATGATTACATTTAACCTACAAAATAATTCTAGTGAAATATTTCTCTGTAAGAGAACTTTGGGGCATTAGAAAGTATCCCAAAGTTAGCTGGAACTCAAAAGAAATTTAATTACAATTTGATATATGGGAAGCTTGTCAAAAAGTTTTAAAACACTTGGTCAAGCTCAATCATTTTAAGACAATACTCGTTGCTCAGCCAAAGTAACCAGAGATCTCAAAAGCAAATATTAACACAAATCCCTTAAAGGCAAAGATATTTACATAGTCTGTAGTAAAAAGCAGTATTTCAACAATACTGGAGGGAAAAACCAAAACTGTAGAGAAGAAGCCAATTCTGACTCTGTACTGGAACTCCTTTGACTTGCTTTTCCTTGCTTTTGTTATTATGATCATACCGAAGGGCCTGGTTCAGAGGACTCTGTCCCTCACCTGAGGGTAAACTGAAGTGCCTTTGTTCAGTTCACAGAGAGATGATCTAACCCTGCCCACCTGTGAATAGCTACAAGGAAAAGAGATTAACACACTGCTTCCAAAGGGTGGCCATTCCCTTGGAGATGTTTTGCAGGACTGAAGACACTTTGACATTACTTCCCCACTGCCTCTCTCTATTCTGTCTTTTGACTTTAGTTCCTCCTGGTTTCTTTCTCTTTGGCTTTAAGAAAAGAACCTCACATCCAGACCCCAATAAGATGGGTTTTTTTGAGGCACTAACTGCCATCTTGGTCAGCTGGCTCCTTTGTCTTAACCCCTCATCTCTCAAATTTATTGGCCTATCATGGGGCAAGCAGAGCAAGCCTGAACTCAGTAACAGAATGACAGAACTAGGGATTCAGGGTTGATGACATTCTCAACGGAGAAAAGTTAGAAAAGTAGGCAGCTTCATCACAAGTAGAGGGACCATAGTATCTCACACTTTATCTTTTCCCAGGTGGAAGTGGGGCCAGGCAGGCGTAGTGAGATGTCCCATACATAGGGTGACTTGAGAGGGAAATTGGGGAGCATCCTTCTTTGCAGGAAAGATCACTGAAATCAAGACTGAATGAATAACATGGCAGCTTCCAACCCAGCTGGGATCATGACCTTACTGGAAGGAAGTCCTACAAAGGCTTATGAGTAGATAAAGACCAGAAAGAGGAAAGAGCATTATATTCTGAGTCTCACCAGTGGATAGGACAATTTTTAATACTGAGGGCCAATACCCGAAGAAAAATAATCAATTGAGGTAATTTGGCAAGTTTTAAGATAATTATATAATGTTGTATTTATTTGATTTTTAGATTGAGAAAAAATGCAAGTGATTTGTAATATGAGTAAAATGTATACTGCAGTTTGATTCTAATGCTAAAAAAGATACAGAAACAGAGCAAATATATAGAAAGAAAATCAAAAGACAGAGACAAAAAACAGGGACAGAAAGAAACAAGCTTGAACTTGGTAACAAAACCAGTCTTGTACCAGCCCATTTTTAACAAAATCCGTTTAAGAGAATCCTGATCATGCATAATTCGATATCTTTTATTCCTTATACCTTCCACTGAAAATGTTGCCGAGTCCAAGCTTGTTCTGCTCACCACACAACAGGCCAATGAATCCGAAACATGAGGTGTTGAGGAAAGGAAGAGACTTTAATTGAGGTAATTGAGGAATCAGCAGACTGAGAAGATGGCAGGCTAGCACCTCAAAATAACTATCTTATTGGGGCCTGGATGCCAAGTTCTTTCATCAGAGAGAAAGAAGCAATGAGGAACTGAAGACAAAAGGCAGAATAGAGAGGGAGATGCAATGGGGAAATAAAGTGAAAGGGTCTTCCTCCTGCAAAATATCTCCAAGGGAATGGCCAGCCTTCAGAAGGGATGTGTTAATCTCTTCCCTGTGGGCAGGGACAAAATACCTCTCTATCAACTGGACAAAGGCACTTTAGCTTACAGTCAAGCAGAGGAGCAGGCTCCTCCAGGCAAGCCATTGAGTATGATTATAATAAAAGCAAGTCAAAGAAACAGTTTCCAACATGGAGTTGAATTGACTTCCTCCTTGTAACAAAGGTGGCTCAGACTGGAAAGCATCTGCCCAGAATGCAGTTCGATCCCCAGGTCTGGAAGATCCCCTGGAGGAGGAAATAGCAACCCACTCCAGTACTCTTGCCTAGAAAATTCCATGGATAGAAGAGCCTGGTGGGCTACAGTCCATGGGGTCGAAAAGAGTCAGACATGACTGAGCGACTTCACTTTCTGCAACAAAAACTCACCTAGAGCCAGACATCCTGGAATGTGAAGTCAAGTGGGCCTTAGGAACCATCACTACAAACAAGCTAGTGGAAGTGATGGAATTCCAGGTGAGCTATTTCAAATCTTGAAAGATGATGCTGTGAAAGTGTTGCACTAAATATATCAGCATATTTGGAAAACTCAGCAGCAGCCACAGGACTAGAAAAGGTCAGTTTTCATTCCAATCCCAAAGAAAGGCAATACCAAAGAAAGCTCAAACTACTGCACCATTGCGCTCATCTCACAAGCTAGTAGAGTAATGCTCAAAATTCTCCAAGCCAGGCTTCAGCAATACATGAACAGTGAACTTCCAGATGTTCAAGCTTGTTTTAGAAAAGGCGGAAGAACCAGAGATCAAATTCCCAACATCCACTGGATCATCAAAAAAACAAGAGAGTTCCAGAGAAACATCTACTTCTGTTTTATCGACTATGCCAAAGCCTTTGACTGTGTGGATCACAACAAACTGTGGAAAATTCTGAAAGAGATGGGAATACCAGACCACCTAACCTGCCTCTTTAAGAAATCTGTGTGCAAGTCAGGAAGCAACAGTTAGAACTGGACATGGAACAACAGACAAATAGGGAAAGGAATACATCAAGGCTGTATATTGTCACCCTGCTTATTTAACTTATATGCAGACAGAGTACATCATGAGAAATGCTAAGGTGGATGAACCACAAGCTGGAATCAAGATTACAGGGAGAAATATCAATAATCTCAGATATGCAGATGACACCACCCTTACGGCAGAAAGTGAAGAACTAAAGAGCCTCTTGATGAAAGTGAAAAAGGAGAGAAAAATGTTGGCTTGAAACTGAACTTTCAGAAAACTAAGATCATGGCATCTGGTCCCATCATTTCATGGCAAATAGATGGGGAAACAATGGAAACAGTGACAGACTTTATTTTGGGGGGCTTCAGAATCACTGCAGATGATGACTGCAGCCATGAAATTAAAAGATGTTTGCTCCTTGGAAGAAAAGCTATGACCAACTTAGCATATTAACAAGCAGAGACATTACTTTGTCAACAAAGGTCCATCTAGTCAAAGCTTTGGTTTTTCCAGTAGTCATGTATGGAGATGTGAGAGTTGGACTATAAAGAAAGCTGAGTACCGAAGAATTGCTGCTTTTGAACTGTGGTGTTAAAGAAGACTCTTGAGAGTTCCTTAGACTGCCAGGGGATCCAACCAGTCCGTCCTAAAGGAGATCAGTCCTGAATATCACTGGAAGGACTGATGCTGAAGCTGAAACTCCAATACTTAGGCCACCTGATGCGAAGAACTGACTCATTTGAAAAGACCCTGATGCTGGGAAAGATTGAAGGTGGGAGGAGAAGGGCAAGACAGAGGATGAGATGGCTGGATGGCATCACTGACTCGATGGACATGAGTTTGAATAAACACCAGGGATTGGTGATGGACAGGGAGGCCTGGCATGCTGCAGTCTGTGGAGTCGAAAAGAGTCAGACAGGACTGAGTGACTGAACTGAACTGAACTGACTGCAACAAAAACATGTATCTTGCTTTCCTTAAGTTTTGTGGGGTTTTTAAGTTGAGTTATTTTTCTTGTTGACAAATCTGTAACAGATTGAATAAGGGCTTATTTGACATCTAGTAACCTTAGGTACAACAGAATTAAACTTAACATAGATAACTCTAAGGACATGTCTATGTTAATCAAACCAACAAGCTTAAGCCACCTTCAATAGCAGATGTCAATTCAGTACTGAATATTTCCCAGAATACAGGTCCTAATATTTATCTTGGCCAATTTTCTAAGTGCTTACTTCAAGTTGCAAAATTCAGAACTTAGAGATACCATATTTGCAAACATAAGCAAAATAAAGACAGAAATGGAAAGGACCTAACAAACTCACTAGAGATTAAGAATGGCAAGAATACACAGAAGAGCTGTAAAAAAAAAAAATGTCCTTATGACAGCCAGGATGATGTAGTCACTCACCTAAAGCCAGACATCTTACAGTGTGAAGTTAAGTGGGCCCCAAACAAAGCTAGTGGAGGTGATGAAAGTCCAGCTGAACCTTTTAAAAAAACTAAAATATGATGATGTTAAAGTGCCGCACTCAATATGCCAGCAAATTTGGAAAATTCAGGAGTGGCCACAGGACTAGAAAAAGTCAATTTTTATTCCAATCTCAAAGAAGGCAATGCCAAAGAATGTTCAAACTACCGCACAATTGCATTCATTTCACATGCTAGCAAGGTCATGCTCAAAATCCTCCAAGCTAGGCTTTAACAGTATGTGAACTGAGAACTTCCAGATGTACAAGCTGGATTGAGAAAAGTCAGAGGAACCAGAGGAGCCAATCCAATTGCCAAACATCCATTGGATCATAGAAAAAGCAAAAGAATTACAGAAAAACCTGCTTCATTGACTACGCTAAAGTCTTTGACTGTGGATCAAAAGAAACTCTGGAAAATGTTTGAAGAGATGTAAATACCAGACTACCTTATCTGCCTCCTGAGAAATCTGTATGTGGGTTAAGAAGCACCAGTTCAAAACACACAAGGAACAGCTGACTGGTTCAAAACTGGAAAAGGAGCATGAGGAGGCTGTATAGCGTCACCTTGCTTATTTAACTTTGATGAAGAGTACATTGTGCACAGTGCCAGGCTGGATGAAGCACAAGCTGGAATCAAGATTGCCTGGAGAAATATGGACAACCTCTGATATGGAGATGATACCACTGTCAACTTTAAAGACATAGAACTTGAAATTTGTGAGTTAAGTTTTATTTGGGGTGAAATGAGGACCGCAGCCTGGGAGGCAGCACCTCCGATAGCTCTGAGGTGCTCCCAAGGAGTCGGGGAAGGTCAATATATAAGATTTCAGTGAAGAGGGAGCTCAGTGCAATCAAGGGCTTACTTTACAAAAGTTTTGCTGCTGGTCACAAGGGGCTGATGTCACCAGGAAGGGATTAAGTGATTTTCCAGACTTGAAGAAGTGCAAAGATTGGGATCATGAAATCAGTACCTGAAAATATCTAAAGACCTGTTCCACCAGATTCCCTGGAGCAGAGAGGGCCTCCGGGGGTGTTGAAGGTCAGCAGCTGCGGCAGCACGGGGTTCAGTCTCCACAGAGGCAGATGGCAAACGCCCTTGCTGTTGTCAGTCTTAAAGGACATCAGCTCTGAATATTCATTGGAAGGATTGATGCTGAAGCGCCAATACTTGGGCCACTCGAAGCGTAGAGCCAACTCATCGAAAAAGAACCTGTTGCTGGGAAAGGTTGAAGGCAGGAGAAGGGGGCAACAGACGATGAGATGGTTGGATGGCATCCCCCAGTCAATGGACATGAGTTTGAGCAAACTCCAGGAGATAGTGAAGGACAGGGAAGCCTGGCATGCTGCAGTCCATGGGGTCGCACAGAGTTGGACATGACGGAACAACTGAACAATTTTCAAGTCAACAAGAATAGTTCATTTACAAAGTAATATTACATAAAGACCAAACCAGAAATCTCAGATTTTTACGCTTGAGTTCTAAATGCTTTTTCCTGCACCCTACTTTTTACCCTGAGAGCCTGGGCACAAGGGGAGAGAAACTTTAGTCCAATTTCACATCCTGTGCCAGTAAATATCTAATGTTAGTTTTATACTCTTTTTTTGGCTTTGAGAGAGTGAAAGTCGCTCAGTCGTGTCTGACTCTTTGAGACCTCATGGACTGTAGCCAGCCAGCCTCTTCTGTCCATGGAATTCTCCAGGCCAGAATACTGGAGTGGGTAAGCCATTCCCTTCTCCAGGGGATCTTCCCAACCCAGGGATCAAACCCAGGTCTCCCAGTTGCTGGCAGATTTCTTTATTGTCTGAGCCACCGGGGAAGCCCATAGGTTGACCTGTCATTTAAAGTTTGTCCACAGGGGTTCCCAGGAAAGAGGGTAGGTAGAGCCTTAGAGGAAGCACTTCCTGTTTTAGCTCAAGCAGATGTCTGCACACTGAAGCCAATCGGCAGGCTCAAACCAAAGCAACCAAACAAAACCAAAACCTCACCAGCTGAAAGTCATACTTAAATGGCAAAGCGATACCCAGAAATCAAAAAGCCAAATGGTAAAAATGCCGCAAAGGACAGCAAAGAGATGCTCAGAAGTCAAAGCCAAATGGCGTGATGCCCCAAACATGACTTCCCGTTCCCACTAGACCTGTGACCTTGTCCAAAGTGTGCCTTACAAATGGAATTGCCCTTCACAGGCAGAATTCCCAAGACTGAAATCAAAGTTCTCCAGATTGGCACCAAATTTCCCCAAATTGGAACCAAAGTTCTCCCAAAGAGGCAAAGTCAAAGAGGTCCTGGTGAACACTCCATGTTTAGCTCAGTTCAGTTCAGTCGCTCAGTTGTGTCCGACTCTTTGCGACCCCATGAACTGCAGCACGCCAGGCCTCCCTGTCCGTCACCAACTCCCAGAGTCTACCCAAACCCATGTCCATCGAGTCGGTGATGCCAACCAGCCATCTCATCCTCTGCTGTCCCCTTCTCCTCCTGCCCCCAATCCAGGCTTACCAAATTGCTGGTGGGTGTGTTGCAACGAGCCAAAGGCCCTCTTTCTGATCCTCCAAAAGTTAATGTCTTCTCACAGTAGAAGTCTGCGGAGAAAGGCAAAGAAAGCCTGGGCAACTGCTAGGGTGACCTCTCCCCTGTTCTCTGCAGCTAACTTGGCGTTCTGTAGCCCAGACAGGAGACAGGGTGTGATCTTGGCACAGCCCTACCTCAGGGGAACCCTGAGAGCCTGACCTCAGAGAAATCTTCCAACCTTCCAACTCTCTTAGAGTGTGGTGTGTAAACAAAACAGCTTCCGTGACAGGCTGCTGGGAGATACAGCAGGCCCTAGCTGCAGAGACCTCCCCCATCCTCACACCTCCGCATACCTTACTCCATGACAGGCTGCTGTGATATACAGCCTGCCCTAGTTCCAGCGACCTCCTCCACCCTCACCTTATATCTCCCCCCACAAGCCAGGAAAGTCCCGCGCGTGCCAAGAGATAGACCATCCAGGGCAGATGCGCAGTTTAAACTGACCAAACATTGACTGCCAGCTATACCAATGCTGTAACAAAGAACTGCCTGTATAAAAGCAACTGTGATCTGGAGCGCGGGGCTCTTGTCGGATTCCACTGTATGGATGAGACTTGCGCCCTAGCCGGCTAGCAATAAACCCCTTTATGCTTTTGCATTGCTGTGTGGACTTGGTCTCTTCAGGGGCTTGGGACCCGGAGTTTGGACTTAACAAGAGGAAAGAGGCTGGGGTGGAGAGAGATCCAAAAGTTCCGATCAAGCCGAGTAGCCCTGCGGGGCCACCTGCCACGATCAGACCCCTGATGAGTCCCAGATTTGTAGCCAGACTCTTAGCCCTCTGTTCACCAATGCCAAGGAGAAATACAGGGAGGAGGAGAAAGAGTAGCTTTGTTACTTTGCCAGGCAAAGGAGGAACACAGTAGGTTAGCTAGTGCAAGGAGTCAGGAACTTGTCCATGGTGAGTAGGGAAAGTTTATATACTCAGGAAGGAGTATGGGATAAGGATCAAGGCAGTAACACTCTTACAGTCTTTCCAGTTTCAAAAGGGTGGGGCTGCTAACAAGATTAGGGTGTGTGCAGGGTCCTAGGGGCCTCTCCCCTGTTCTCTGCAGCAAAACTGGAGTTCTGTAGCCCAGAAGGGGTGTGACCCTGGCACAGCCCTACAGCAGGGGAACCCTGAGGGCCTGACCTCACAGAAATCTTCCAACCTTCCAATTCGTGTGTTTGAGTAACCCTAAGGATTTGGTGATGGACAGGGAAGCGTGGTATGCTGCAGTCCATGGGGTCGCAAAGAGTCAGACATGACTGAGCGACTGAACTGAACTGAACTGATCTCCTAATCTTTTTGTTTTAGTTTATTTATTTGGCTGTGTCAGGTCTTGTAGCATGTGGGATCTTCATTGCTTCATGTGGGATCTTTCATTGTTTGAACTCAAGTGGAAAAAAACTGAGATTTCTGGATTGGTCTTATGTAAAAGTTAACTCATAAATGAACTATTTTAACTGATTTGAAAGTAAGTGCTTATAAATTAAATCTAAATCTAAGTCTATAGAAAACTGGCCAAGATAAATTTTAGAACCCATGCTTCTGCTGCTGCTGAGTCTCTTCAGTCGGACTCTGTGACCTCATAGACAGGAGACCATCAGGCTCCGCCCATCCCTGGGAGTCTCCAGGCAAGAACACTGGAGTGGGTTGCCATTTCCTTCTCCAACGCATGAAAGTGAAAAGTGAAAGTGAAGTCACTGACTCTTAGCAACCCCATGGACCGCAGCCTACCAGGCTCCTCCGTCCATGGGATTTTCCAGGCAAGAGCACAGGAGTGGGTTGACATTGCCTTCTTCATTAGAACCCATGATCTGGGAAATATTCTGTACTGAATTGATATCTGCTAATGAAGGTGGCTTAGGCTTGTTGGTTTGATTAATATAGACATGTCATTAGAGTATTCAGTGTTAAGTATAGTGTTTCTGTTAAATCTAGATTTACTAGAGGTCAAATGAGACTTTATTCCATCTGTTACATATTTGTTAACAGTAGAAGTAACTCAATGTAAGAAAAAAAATTTAAGGAAAATAATATATGTGTTTTCAGTAGAAGGTGAATAAAAGATATTGAATTATGCAGTATCAGAATTTGTAAGATTGGACTGTTTAGTTAGGTAAATGGATTTTATTAGAAATGGGCTAGAACAAGACTGGTTTTGGTTTTTCCTCTAGTATTCTTGAGATGTTGACTAAGGCTATACGAGTTTCTTTGCCTTTAAGGAATTTGTATTAATATTTGCTTTTGAGATCCCTGGTTACTTTGGTTAAGGGATGAGTATTGTTACACAATGACTGATCTTGACCAAGAGTTTTAAAATTTTTGACAAACTTCCCAAATATCAAATTTTAATTAAAGTTGTTTTGAGTTCCAGCTAACTTTGGGATACTTTAGAGGGCCCCTTAGAATAATTATAGAGCCAGCTCTTCCCATCAGATGGCCAAAGTATTGGAGTTTCAGCTTCAACATCAGTCCTTCCAATGAATATTCAAGACTGATTTCTTTTAGGATTGACTGGTTCGATTTCCTTGCAGTCCAAGAGACTCTGAAGAGTCTTGTCCAACACCACAGTTCAAAAGCATCAATTCTTCGGCGCTCAGCTTTCTTTATGGTCCAACTCTCACATTTGTACATGACTGTTGGAAAAACCATAGCTTTGACTAGATGGACCTTTGTCTGCAAAGTAATGTCTCTGCTTTTTAATATGCTGTCTAGGTTGGTCATAGCTTTTCTTCCAAGGAGCAAGCGTCTTTTATTTTATTTATTTATTTTTTTTATTGTTTTTGCCATACAATGTCATGATATCACCATGGGTTTACATATGCTTCCCCTCCAGAACCCCCCTCCCTCCTCCCTCCCCCCCGGGAAATCTCGCTGCACCAGCCCTGAGCATCAATCCTGGGCTGGCGATTGATTAGACATATGATAATTAACTTGTTTCAATGCCCTTCTCCCATATCATCCCACCCTTACCCTCATCCACAAAGTCCACGAGTCTATTCTATACATCTGCGTTCCTTTTGTTGTCTCCCATGTTGGGTTCTCGTTACCGTCTTTCTAAATTCCATATATATGTGTTAATATACTGTATTGTTGTTTTTGCTTCTGGCTTACTTCACTCTGGATAATGGGCTCCAGTTTCGTCCATCTGAGTAGAATTGCTTCAAATGAATTTTTTTTTAATGCTGAGTAATATTCCATTGTGTATATGTACCACAGCTTTCTTATCCATTCTTCAGTTGATGGGCATCTAGGTTGCTTCCATGTCCTGGCTATTGTAAACAATGCAGCGAGTCTACAAGCAAGCGTCTTTTAATTCCATGGCTGCAGTCACCATCTGCAGTGATTTTGGAGGCCAAGAAAATAAAGTCTCTATTTCCATCACTTCCCCTTCTATTTGCCATAAAGTGATGGGACCCAATGCCATGATCTCCAAGAGCTGTCTTATGCCTCAGGCCCCTAAATCAGGTATCCAGAGATTTATATGCCTTGACAGGCAGCGTCAATGCCTCTCCTCAGCCTTGCAGCGGTTACAGAAGGTGGATGTCACCCCTCTGCTTCCCATAGGAATGTGGGAGTCAAATCTCTTCAGAGGGAAATGAAGCAAAAGAGAAGGGGGAGGGTACAAACTTTGAAGGAATGACATACCTAAGGACATGACATAGACTGATTAGAAATAGGTCCAAAATGGTTTAGTAGGCCTTGCTCTTTGTAACAGATCAGCAAACTAACTGGCTGCCAGTGGGTGGTGATGTAAAGCAACTTTTAAGGATAGAAAATGTAAATAAGAGCTTTTAGATAAACTGTTTTGGAAATGTCTGTCTCTCCAGATTTTAGTAACTTGAAATTTTAGAGTTACAAACTAAGTGAAGGAAATTAATTGAAAAGCTGGGTCATTCTCAAAGAAAATAAGATACTGAAACATAAATGACTGTACATTGGCTTCCTCTTACAGAGAAACTATATATTATTAAATAGGATTATTCATGTTTGGTGCCATTCTGAGATGTTCTCAATCAAAAAGCCAGTTTTATGTTTTTGTTTTTTCAGAAATTAGCACTGGTGTTTGTTTACCAATCTACAACATACTAATGGAGACGACAGTTCATAATTGCTTACTTCTTAGTTTTCACAAGAATTTAAGGTTTTAAGAGATGAAGATTCTAATTTAAGCATGTGATTAAAGCTAACAGAAATAATAAAAAGCATTCAGGATAAAGAAGAGAAAGCTTTCTAACACGGGAGGTACAGTTAAGCAGTGTATTCCAACAGACTGGACAACTGTTAACCACTATGCATGAGTTTGTGTTCCATGGGTTTCCCTCTTTCCTGGGTGCCCCCTAACATCTCTTCAAAGCCGGAGACTGGGAGCTGCAGAAATTGTGAAAAAGAGCAATGTATGAGCAGCAACTTGAAGAAAAATGGAAGGTATTCTATGCTCCTCAAGACTGAGGAGTATCAAAGAAAAGGCAAGATTGATGCTGAGTGAGGCCCTGTGGAACTCCTGGACATGGAAGCCTTTTTGTCCTTCATTTCTTATAGGCAGGGGCTTCCCTTGTGGCTCAACTGGTAAAGAATCTACTTGCAGTACAAGAGACCTGGTTCCATCCCTGGGTTGGGAAGATCCCCTGGAGAAGGGAAAGGCTACCCACTCCAGTATCCTGGCTGGAGAATTCCATGGACTCTATAGTCCACGGGGTCACAAAGAGTAGGACACGACGGAGCGACTTTCACTTCACTTCTTATAGGCAAGACTCGAGCCTTCATGATGTTCTCTCAGTTACAAACAGCGGAACAGTTCCTAATCAAAGTAGGAACAGCAACTAGACTACCTGGAAATTAAAAGACCAAAGAGGCTCATCCAGATTAAAAGACGGGACCACCTAAGACCCTGCACACCCCCTCATCTCGTCAGCAGCAGAAGAAAATACAAGGCTGTTACTGCCTTGCTCCTCTCACATGCTGCTGCCTGTCCATATAACCTCTCCCTGCTGACCCGGGAAGGGGCGCACAGCTCTCGAGGCACTAGCCTACTGTGTTCCCCCTTTGCCTGCCAAGGTAATAAAGCCACTCTCCTTCTCCGTAACTCAGCCTCCATTTTCCTGTTTGGCACTGGTGCACTGAAAGCCGAGATTTGGGCAAAACTTTGCTGCTGTTTTCATTTCTCCAGTTATTAGTTCTAAGCATCATCGGAAAGCCTCTTTGTAAATACTCTAGAAAGGCCAGAGAAATATTAATGTTACTGTCTTTAGATGTTCCAGGTACAATACCAGCACCCAAAGGACTTAATAAGCACGGGCATATTCAACATTATAGACATTTTTGAAAAAGTGTCTTTATGCAATTTTTCTTCCTACCTTTTTTTTTGAACATGAGAACACAGGCCAATTGTGAAAATTGGAAAGCAAGAAGCACAGTTACAGACATGCTCTGTGGTGCCTGCTTTGTAAGAACTGGGGAATAGCCTTGTGCTATTATTTGCAAGTGACAAAGCAGCCCATCACGTTCAATAGTTACATGATGCATTTACAAGTGTATTCAAAGCTCACTGAGAAAGTGTTAATTTAAGGCACTGTTACATAGGGGAAAATATGAGTTTTCAAAATTTCTCTCACTGAAAAATAGCCATTCTCTTCGAGAAGAAGAGGTAGTTAACAAGTGAATAAAAGGTGGTTCTCTGAGTGAAAGCCACCAGTTACTCAGGCAAATTACTTAGCCTCTCTACACCTCAGTCTCCTCGTCTGTAAAATGGGAATATGAGTTCCTTTCTCTTAAGGTTGCCAGAAATGTTGAATGAACAAATATATGTAAATATCTGGGACTATATGAGTGGCTTGTTTTAAATGTCAAAGTGATCCCATTGAAAAGCAGAAAATGTCACCTCAGAGAGTTAGGCTCAAGGACTAGGCAGCATTTACTGTGATTATTTCCAAAACTCCAGGGTTTGGTCCTAGCCTAGCAAGCTCAAGAATCTGAACTTAAAAGCTAACATTTATTGAGGCTTTATTATGTGCCAGCCATTGTGCATTACCTCATTTTATTCTTATGACTACTTTTGGAGGTAGGTACTATTATTTTTCCTCCATTACAAACAAGAGAAACTGAGGCATAAAGGATTACATAGTTTTCCCAAGGTAACAGAGATAGTATAAACCAGGAATTGAACCCTAGTGGTGTGTTTCCAGAGAACACTGCCCTGATTCACACTGGGAGAGGATTCTCTCTTCTGAGGCACACTCTCTTTAAAAAGCACAGAGAAACAGCACTCCAAAAGCCCATATTGTCAATATTAATTCACAAGAAGAAACACTAGAAAAGTGAACCTGAGCTCATCCCAAGCTGACCAGCACTTTACGGGCTATAAACACTCTCTGTGTGCGGGCTGAGTTACCTCAGTCATGTCCGACTCTGCAACACCATGGACTCTAGCCCCCCAGGCTCCTCCATCCATGGGATTCTCCAGGCAAGAATACTGGAATGGGTTGCCATGCCCTCCTCCAGAGGATCTTCCTGACCTGGGCTCGAACCCCTGTCTCTTATGTCTCCTGTATTGGTAGGCAGATTCTTTACACTGGCACCACTGGGAAAGCCCCATAAACACTCTGTGTTAGTTGCTCAGTCGTGTCTGACTCTTTGTCCTGTCTTCAACTCCATGGAATATAGCCTGTAGCCTGCCAGGCACCTCAGTCAGTAGAATTCTCCAGGCAGGAATACTGGAGCAGACAGCCATTCCTTTCTCCAGGGGATCTTCCCAACCCAGAGATGGGACCCAGTCGCCGGCATTGCAGGCAGATTCTTTACCATCCGAGCTGCCAGGAAAGCCCCAAACACTTCTTGTATAAAGTCAAAGGATGAGAGGGTTGTTTACAAAGCATGAAAACAGAACATGAGTTACCTAATGTCAAAAAGTGTTTTTCAGTTAAGGGTACCTAAGAAAGCCATCTTAAGAAAAGTAACGACTGTCCTTTAATGAGCACTTACTATAAGGCTCATCCGAACAAGTGTGCTTAGGTCAGACTCCTTCCCTTGGAGATGCTTAGGCAGGTATTGCCAGCTAGCTGCCTTGGCTTTTCGGAGATGACCATCCCCCTTCTATCCACACAGATTTTCTCCAAACAGACAGTATAGTGATTGCCTGTCTTTTCTAGTCTGCCTTCTGCCTTTGTCTGGTGACTGCACCATTACAATCAAAAGAAGAAGATTCCAGTGAAGGAATTGAGTTTAATATATGGGACTCTGATTATTGAACAGTTCCACGACCCTCTAGTGTATCATCATGAAAACCTAATCATTTTTAAGAACAGAGAGGACAGTTCTGGAACAACAAAAAGGAAGAAATTATCTCCTGAAACACGGGAACCACACTGAGGCATGGCCATTCTGGGGCTCTGCTTGAGCAACTAGTCAGCTCTGCTAAGCATGTTGCCACCATCACAGCTCTCCCTACCCTCCTGCATGACTTTAGTGTCAGACAGTTTTCAGTTATCCACAAGAACAGCTTTGCATCACTTGGTCTCAGAGGTCCTCCATCTTCTAAACTCCAAGGACCCTCTTGCAAATCCTGACTTCCATGTAATTCAGCCGACATTTAGTGAGCATGGACTGTGTGTCAGGAATCTTGCCACGGTTCCTGAAAGACAAAGCTGAATAAATCACAGTCCTCTTTTCTCAAGAAGCTCTTACTGTAGCAGGAGAGGGAAGCCCACACGGGCAGCCCGTCGTCACATAGAGGAGGACGTGGAGAGCATAGGACTATCAAGGCCACGGTTCTTGGATGAAGCAGATCCAAGTCAAAACCCCAGCTCTGCTGCTTCAAGACTGTGGACAAATTCCTTATTCTTCAGCTTCTCCATTTGTAGAGGAAGCTAATAGTACTGACCATGCAGGACCATTATGAAATAATGAATGAAATCATCCCTGTACAGCACTTGGAACAGTCCCTAACACACAGTAAACTCTAGTACAGTTGTCCCTCGGTATCCTCAGGGGATTAGTTCCAGGCCCTAATTCAGTGATAGTCAAGTCCCTTATATGAAATGGCATAGAATTTGCGTATAACCTATGCACATCCTTCTGTGTACTTTAAATCATATGTTCAGCTCAGTTCAGTCTCTCAGTTGTGTCTGACTCATTGCAGCATGCCAGGCCTCCCTGTCCATCATGAACTCCTAGAGCTTACTCAGACTCATGTCCATTGAGTCGGTGATGCCATCCAACCATCTCATCCTGTCATCCCCTTCTCCTCCCGTCTTCAATCTTTCCCAGCATCAGGGTCTTTTCTAATGAGTCAGCTCTTCGTATTAGGTGGCCAAAGTATTGGAGTTTCAGCTTTAGCATCAGTCCTTCCAATGAATATTTAGGACGAATTTCCTTTAGGATTGACTGGTTGGATCTCTCTGCAGTCCAAGGGACTCTCAAGAGTCTTCTCCAACACCACGGTTCAAAAGCATCAATTCTTTGGCACTCAGTTTTTATTGTCTAACTCCCACATCCATACATGACTAATGGAAAAACCATAGCTTTGAGTAGATGGATCTTTGTAAAGCAATGGCTCGGCTTTTTAATATGCTGTCTAGGTTTGTCATAGCTTTTCTTCCAAGAAGCAAGTGTGTTTTAATTTCATGGCTGCAGTCAACATCTGCAGTGATTTTGGAGCCCCTAAAAATAAAGTTTCTCACTGTTTCCACTGTTTCCCCATCTACTTGCCATAAAGTGATGGGACTAGATGCCATGATCTTAGTTTTCTGAATGTTGAGTTTTAAGCCAACTTTTTCATTCTCGTCTTTCATCAAGAGGCTCTTTAGTTCTTCTTTACTTTCTGCCGTAAGGGTGGTATCATCTGCATATCTGATGTTATTGATATTTCTTCATAATACTTAATACGGTATAAATGCTATGTAAATAGTTGCCATGCATATGTATTCAGTAGTGACTTCTCTGGTGGCTCAGACAGTAAAGCATCTGCCTACAATGCGGGAGACCTGGGTTCAATCCCTAGGTTGGGAAGATTTCCTGGAGAAGGAAATGACAACCCACCCCAGTATTCTTGCCTGGAAAATCCCATGGACGGAGGAGCCTCGTAGACTACAGTCCATGGGGTCACAAAGAGTCGGAAACGACTGAGCGACTTCACTTTATATGTATTCAGTAGCTCAGTCATGTCCCACTCTTTGCAACCCCATGTCACTGTAGCCCACTAGGCTCCTCTGTCCCTGGGATTCTCCAGGCAAGAATAATGGAGTTGCCATTTCCTCCTCCAGCAGATCTTTCCAACCCAGGGATCAAGTCAAAGTCTCCTGCATCTCCTGCCTTGCTGGTGGATTCTTTACCGCTGAACCATCAGGGATGCTAAATAGTTGCCAATATGCAGCAAATTAAAGTTTTGCTTTTCAAAACATTCTGGAATTTTCCCCCAATTATTTTCAGTCTGCAGTTGTTTGAATCAATGGATGTGAAACCCATGGATACAAAGGGCAAACTCTATAACTTAGATATCAAGAAGGTAGGCTCAGAAATCAGAATACCATAGTTCAAAGCCTAAATCCAGCACTTGCTAACTGTATCATTTTAGTTTCTAAGCCTCTCTAGTTTCTTCACCCATCAAATGAAGATGACAATAAAAATGGGTAAAGTAGTTGTGTAAATAAAAGCACCAAGGAAAGCATATAACATGAAATCTTACATGTCGCTCTGGTGGCCTGCATGCTCCTTTCCAGTTTGTCCCCTGCACTGGTTCTCAGAAGCACATTTACAAAACCACTAGGGATCACTGGAGCACTGTTTAGACACTACTGATTCAATAAAGGAACTGGCTCAGTTGTGTGTGACCGAAGTCAGATCCAAAAAACTTCACAGAATCAATGGATGATGTACAGTCAATCAGAATTGAGGAGGACTGCTGCATTCTAACTTGAATAACCTCTTGCCTGATGTAAATGAGAGTCTTGTCTCCATTGTAGAAATATGGAGGTGACTGAGTCTTGGATAGTTCATAGATGCTATAGCTTAACTTTAAAAGGAGTCATGCAGAAAGAGTACTGGATAAAATCTCTGGGCTTTACTGATGAAGCTTCAACTCTGAATCTCACTGTAGAACCCATTGCTAGTGATTAGGTAAAACCATGTGTAAAACAAGATGTCTCCTTCTCCTTAGGCTTCCTTCCCCTGGATTCCATCCAGACCTAGGAATGTAAAACGAAAGGAAGAAGCAAGAGGAAGATCTAAGAGTCTATATTGAAATTCCAAAGAGAGAACATAAGGAGAAAACCAAAAAATAAAAGAGAGGGAGAGAATCCAGAAGAACTTGCATTGGAAAAGGCAGTCTCATGGAGCCCCCTGTCAGCTGCATAAGAATGGACCTTGGGTCTGGAACTCTTCCTTATTAACTGCTAAAGAGCCCACACAGACTACGTCCGGGTTTATTACCTGTGTGGGAAAATCTTTCCTTGCTTCAATCTCGATGAGTACTCTTGTCTCTGCTAAAACACGTGCGTCACATGGTACCTGGCCAATCCTAACTGTTATGACGTCCTCTGAGGTGGGGGAACAGGGTTCCTTTCACTGTAGCATGAATGGGTGCAGTGCCTGTCTAACTGCCCTGTGTTGGCAGCTGGGAGAGATCCGCTGCTATGGGCTACAGATGCTCACTGTTAAAGCTGATCTCGTTCTGCCTCTTTGTGTAAGTAAAATGCTGTCCCATCTAGGGGCATTATATCTTTTTTTGGAAACTCCAGTCAGTGAGCTGAAGTGTTTGGAGATTTCCTCTAGGATCGATCACCAGGGCACGGTGCTCTGCTTGACACCATGCCATGTGGACACCAAAAATTCTGTCCCTAAAAACTGTGACCAGAGGCCTGGTGGTCTAGGTCTAACCCACGCCGGTCCTCTGGCCCCTTCCCAGGGGTGAAAGGAGAGGAGAGAGCATTGAGCTCCCCTTAGAGTTTGGAAGGTGACAATAACTAGAGACTGAGGAAAAGAAGAGAGTTTTGATCTATTCTTTTTCAGTTCAACAAATGTGCTTTAAATGCTTATAATGTATGACACGCAATTCCAAGAGACAATGGTGAACAAAAATGGACATGGTGATTGCCCTCGTGAAGCCTGTAGTCCAGGAGAAGAGACAAAACTATTGAAAGACTTATTCAACTAAATGTAAATTTACAACAGGGGTAAGAGTTATGAAAGGGAACTACATGTTGCTCTAAGAGCATTTCATAAGAAGGGCTGGCCTGGTGGGGGAAGGCAGGAAGAGAGGTGGTAGATGAGCTGCAAGAAAAGGATGAGTTAATACGGTAAAGGGAACTCACTGGGAAGGGGAGAGGAGGAGGGGTGATGCAGGCAAAGAAGTGCACAGGCTCAAGGGCCACAGAGAACTGAAAGAGACCAGTGTGGGCAGAGTACCCAGGACAATGAGAGGCTGCAGGAAGAAGTCAGGCCCTGTAGGGGTTATGGTTCATGGGAAAGACTTTGAGCTTTCCTTTGGAAAACCAGTGAACTATTTCCAGTAGAGAGGTGACACGTTAGACTTGCATTTCAAAAGATGACTCCAGCTGAGTTCTGGAGAATGGATTAGAAGGTGGCAAGAGTATGTACATGTAGAGAGAGGTTAACAGGTTATTTTGACTTCCAGTTTAAGGTGACAGTTTGAACTGTATTTATTTTCACTCATTTCAGAAGTCCTAATAAAACATCAGAAAAGGAAGTTTTATAGGATTTCTGACAAGAATGAAGAAGATAGGGTAGGAGACAGCAGGAAAAAACTTTGCAAGCCTAAAGGAGATGGATAGATTATCATTTCTTTTGTGAATCCAAGAGGATTCTGAATTGACAGTGGAAAAAGCTAAGACATGACCTGATATTCAGCAAATACATTCTCAGAGGCTTCAATATCTTCTGCTGGGGAAGGAAGTGAAAATAGCTGATTGAACATCAATTTATAAAGCACTGAAGACACACTCTTAAGGCTCTTTGCTACAAGAAACCTGTCTCTCTCAGACTATAGCAGAAGATCAAAGGTTTATTCTCTGGAGAGAGGACGACTAGGGGACAATGAGTATAGATGAGATCAGGGGCTCAATATAGAAAAGAGGATATCATGTCAATGATGAGGTTGAATGATGAAACACTCTGTTTCCCCACTAAACCTGGCAGCCAGACATAAATCCTTCAGGGTGAAGATTATTTCTGGGGAATTTGATCAGCACACAGCGGGGAAACTACCAAGTGTGGGGGAAGAGTAAAGATGTTTTCAGACATGCAAGTTCTCTAAAATTTACATGTTATGCACCCTCTCAGGAAGCTGCTAAAGTATGTACTTTGCCCAAACAAGGAAGTGAACCAAAAAAGGGAGGCTATATATAATCCAGTAAATTTGAGATCTCTCTTTTCCTCTTCCAGCCTAATAGACTGCATATTCTCTTTAGTCTTGGTTTGCTCCCTTGAGGAGGAATCACATAACACAGTGGTTAAGGCCATGGGATGCCTGAGACACTAAAAGCAAAAATAAACTAGTGAGACTAGATAAAACTAAAAAGTGTTTTGCACAACAAAAGGGACCATCAATAAAATAAAATGAAAGGGCAAACTACCAAATGGAAGAAAATATTTGCAAATCATATATTTAATAAGCTTGCTCCTTGGAAGAAAAGCTATGACAAACCTAGACAGCATATTAAAATGCAGAGACATCACTTTGCCAACAAAGGTCTGTCTGGTCAAAGCTATGGTTTTTCCAGTAGTCATGTATGGATGTGAGAGTTGGACTATAAAGTAGGCTGAGTGCTGAAGAACTGATGGTTTTGAACTGTGGTGTTGACTCTTGGGAGTCTTGAGTTTTGAGAGTCTTTTGGAAGGCAAGGAGATTAAACCAGTCAATTCTAAAAGAAATCAGTCCTGAATGTTCATTGGAAGGACTGATGCTGAAGTAGAGGCTCCAATCCTTTGGCCACCTGAAGTAAAGAACTGACTCATTAGAAAAGACCCTGATGCTGGCAAAGACTGGAGGCAGGAGGAGAAGGGGACGACAGAGGATGAGATGGCGGATGGCATCACCAACTCAATGGGCATGAGTCTGAGCAAGCTCCAGGAGATGGTGAAGGACAGAGAAGCCTGGTGTGCTGCAGTCCATGGGGTCTCAGAGTCAGACATGACTGAGCAACTGAACAACAACAAATATTTAATAAGAGTATCTAAAATATATAAACTACTCATACAATTCAATAGCAAAACCCCCCCAAATAATCTCATTTAAAAATGGGTATAAGATCTGAATAGACATTTTTCCAAAGAAGACATACAGGTGGCCAACAGGCACATAAAATGGAGCTCAGCATCACTACTTAGTCAGGAAATCCAAATCCAAATCACAATGGAATAACATCTAATATCTGTGAGAATGGTTATTATCAAAAAGACAAGAAGGAAGCATTAGCCAGCATACAGAGAAAAGAGGACCCTTGTGCACTGTTGGTGGAAATGTAAATTCGTGAGCCACTATGGAAAACAGCATGGAGATTCCTAAAAAATTAAAAATAGAACTGTCATATGATCCAGCAATTCTACTTCTGGGCATTTACCTGAAAAAAATGAAAATACTAATTGAAAAAGATGTATGCACCCCTATGTTCATTGTAGAATTTACAATAGCTAAGATATAAAAAATGACCAAAGCATCCATCAATAGATGAATGGATAAAGAAATTGGGAGATAGATATATATTTATTTATTCATAATGGAATATCACTCAGCCATCAGAAAGACTGAAATCTTGCCATCTGCAATATGGATCTTGAAGGCATTATACTAAATGATAAGTCTGACAGAGAATACCATATAATTGTATGATTTCATTTATGTGTGGAATCTAAAAAAAAAACAGAGATCATAGATACAAAGAACAAATAGGTGGTTGCTAGAGGCAGGAGATAAGAAAAAAGGGTAGAAAGCTTCAAAAGGTACAGACTTTCAGTTACAAAATAAGTCATGAGGATATAATATATAGCATTTTGTGTGTGTGTGTGTGTGTGTGTGTGTAAGTCACTCAGTTGTGTCTGACTCTTTGTGACCTCATGGACTGCAGCCTACCAAGCTCCTCTGTCCATGGGATTCTCCAGGCAAGAACACTGGAGTGGGTTGCCATTCCCTTCTCCAATAGCATTGTGAGTAGAATTAATAATACTGTACTGTACATTTGAAAGTTGCTAAAGAGAGTAGATCTTAAAAGTTTTCATCACAAGAGAAAAATTGTACCTTTGTGTGGTGACAGATGTTAACTAAATTCATTATGGTGATCACTTTGTAATATATACAAATATTGAACCCTTATGTTGTACACCTGAAACTAATCTAAGGTTATGTGTCAGTTACACCTCAATAAAAATAAATAAAAAAAATATTTTCCTAGAAAAAGAAAAAGAATATAGAAGCCTGGATCCTAATATAAGTTCTTATTGCGTTGCTCTGTTCCTAGATTTCCTCATTTATAAACCGGGGATAACAAGATCCACTTCAAAGGGCTACTAATAAAGATCAAAGCCGCTGGAGGAGAATGTGGCACATAGTAAGTGTACTGAATATACTTAAAGGAGAATCAAGTCCTGAGGAAGAACTGAGGACTTTTTAATGATAGCACATGATAATTAAAGAAGTAAAGAAGACACTTATTCAAATAAGAGGATGATAAACATTATGGTATGGGTGGGTGAGGTGAAGTCGCTCAGTCGTGTCCGACTCTTTGTGACCCCATGGACTGTAGCCCACCAAGCTCCTCCGTCATGGGATTCTCCAGGCAAGAGTACTGGAGTGGGTTGCCATTTCCGTCTCCAGGGGATCTTCCTGACCCAGGGATCAAACCTGGGTCTCTTACATTGCAGGCAGAGGCTTTAAGGTCTGAGCCACCAGGGAGGCCCTGGTATGGTACATGACTCAAATGTGAGTAGCATTTAAGTAGTAACAGTAGTGTAAAAAATGTTTACTACTCTAGCTGAAAATGTAAAATAAATAATATATATTAGAAAGATGGTGAGGTTCAGAAAATGTGATAAAAAGCAACCCTTCTTCTTTCATAGCAGGCAGACAATGGATAATGCCTACAGCTGAAAAATTAAGTTTAAAATAGACTGCTGCAGTCATTTAGAGGAGGGGAAGGTTGCACTTAACGTGGCAGTGATGTGAGAGATTAAGAAAAGTAGGATTTCAAAGGATATTTCGACAGTAAATTCAAAAGATATTTAGAAGATAAAAACCAAGAAGTCTTGCCAGTGCGCTGATATGATAAGTTGAAGGAAAGTAAAGCATCAAAAGCTCCCCCTAGATTTTTGGCCTTTTTTATAGTTTGATGACTGCCATTAACTGAGACGGAGTACACTCAGAAGAGGGCAAGTTTGGGGGCTGGGGGAAAGGGTGGAGATCACGAGCTGTTTTTTGGACACCTGGGTTTAAAAACGCTTCATTCCACCCAAATGGAGTTTTTCAAGAAAACAGTGGAAATACTGATTCAGAGCTCAGAAAAGTTATTTGTCCTGAATTTACATACCTATGTGAGTTATCTGCAAAAAGTAGTCATCGAGGTCATGGACATGACTTCCCCAGGAGGGGAAAATGAATGAGAGAGGTCAAAAGTCTGCAGCTGAGATCCTAGGGGTTCTGTGGCTACTGGCTAGGGAATGGAGTCAGAGAGCAGGAATAGCCAGCAAGTTTGCTCTAGGAATGACCTGGAGGAAAACCAGAAGAGTGTCCCATCGTGGGCGTCAAGCTCAGTTTAGAATATACTGACTATGAAGCAGCGGTTGCATATGTCTAGTTGTTTATAAGCAAGAGTCTGGAGATTGGGAGGGAGTGCAGGACTCACCACACTAGGTGCCTCAGCGGAGGGATCTTGACCTGATTCCTCTTTTGACCACAACCTCCACTTTTGCACTTTGAATTTGGCCTTCACATTCTTCGCAATATTTTAATTCATTAATCCCCTCATGGACTCACTTGCCTTTTCCTTTTATTTATTGATGCCCAGGAAAGCACATCCAGGGATTCAGGAGCACAAGTAAAGAATCTGGGTTAAAAGCATGTCAATTGCCAGGGTTAGAATCATGACATGAGTGTGACCCTAGAGAGTCACAGATGCTTTCTATGCCTTGGTTTTCTCACCTGTAAAGTAAAGGTGATGATAATGGTCCCAATTTAGTATTAAATGAGATATTGCAGTGCCTGGCACCCTGAAAGCAAGCGATTAATATCAATTATTTCAGTTATTATCCATGGTCCTAACTCCCACCAACATATTAGAAAATTCCTGTAAATTGAATTTCTACTGTAATATTTTTTTTAATTTAGTGAAAAGCCTTTATCTGCCCCAAGTATTTTCAATGTTCCTTTAATGTCACCACCCACCCAGCCACCTAAATCAGGAAACCTGGGAATGATCCTTGTTCCTGTTTCTCTACTTCCTCCATCCAAGTCTAAAATGCTCACAATTCTTCCTCATAAAACAGCTCTTTCATTTATCTTCTCCTGCTTCTCCCTTCTTCCACTGCCGTTAGACCCTAGATTTCTGCTTTAACCTTCCAAGGCATCTCCACCTCTAGAGGTTTCCATATGTTTTTTTCTAGGATATTTTCTAAAATGCAAATCTGATCAACAGTAGAAGACGAATAACAAGCATTTAAGAACCTTCATTTTTATTTCTTCCTGGCTTTCTAGCCTCATCTCCTGCTGCTGACCACACACACACACACACACACACACACACACACACACACACACACACACACACACACACACACCCCACCTCAGGGATGCTGAGACATGGGTCTGCCAGTGCGCCTGCTCGCTCATGCCTCTGGCTCTGCTCTGCTGTCCTGTCCGTTGTACCTTCACTGACCTCCCTCCTGCCCAGTAAAGCAGGGGTGATAACATCTGCCAGTTGCAAAGTGTCAATGACAGCATTTGTCTCAAAGTAGTTGTTTCTATGTCTGCTTCTCTACAAGATTTTGAAGCCCCTGAGAGAAAGCACCAGGGCTAGCTCTTGTCCCCAAGTGTCTAGTCATGTATGTGCTTGCTCAGCCACTCGGTTGTGTCTGGACTCGATGTGACCCTGTGGACTGTAGCCCGCCAGGCCCCCCTGTTCATAGCATTTTTCCAGGCAAGTATACTGGAGTGGGCAGCTATTTCCTCCTCCAGGAGATCTTCCTGACCCAGGGATCCAAGAAGTGCTCAATACACATTTGGAAAATTCTCCACCAAAGATGAGCTGCCTTCTGACTTCTCACCTCAGGTGCTCTTCCCTTGCGATACTGCCTCTCTTAACTCAGTTTAGGGATTCAAAGACACAATAGTCTTTGGGATACTCAAGACGATTTCTGTTTCTGGTTCCAAACTCTTCATCAAGCCCAAGACCTTCACATCCATTTTTGTTATACCTCTCTACCTGAGTAGGCAACTTGCTCAACATAATCAAACTACACTCATCTTCTCCATAAATTGTTCATTTTGACCCTAGAACCTTCCTAACCTACCCTCTATCTGCTCCCACTTCGACATGATTCAGCCTTGTAGGTAAGATCTAGACTTGCTGCCAACTTTCAACTCTAGATGATTTCCCTTCCAATTATCTACTCTATCTTTTCAAAGAATTTCTTACTTTTACCTATGTTCTTTACTAGAAAACTGATCTTACTCAACTTCTCTAATCCCTAGTCCCAGATTTCTGGATGGCTTCACTCACCTTTCTCTTTTCTTCTTGTCTGAGAAAGAATAACTGTCTTCCGATTAGGTGGTCCTTCTCCCAGTCTTACATCCAAGTCTTTGACCCCTTCCCAGAAGCTCAAGAGAGAGTCAATTATTCCTTCTTTATTTTGAATCTATCTTCTACTACTCCTTTCCTTTCCTCTCCACTTATAGACATATTCTTCTTATCCTAAGCAAAAATTAAAATTCTTTTAGATCAGCCCCTTCTTTTGCTTTCCTTTCAATGTCAAAATAATCTACATCTGTTGGTTACTCTTTCTTAGTACTGCTCTATGACTTCTACCCTTATCGCTGTAATAACTGCACTGTAAAAGATAACTAATGATCCCCTAATTGCCAAATTCAAAGATGTTTTCTCCATCCTAAGCCCCTAGCCTTTCTGCAGGACACACATATCGTTAGGACACACAGCATTGTGGTTAAGCAGCCCTAAGAGTTAAACTGCCGTAATTTAAAGTTACCTCTGTAAATTGAAATCTTTGATTTTTGGTAAGTTTGAAAAATCTCCTTGTTGCTCCATTAATCATCTATAAAAAGAGATGAGAATAATGGTATAGGTTTCATGAGGTTGTTGAGTGGATGATAACTTTGGTAAGGCGTGTTGCAGTGTCTACCTCATTATAGATGCTCAGTAAGCATTTGCAACTGTGTTTGAACTCACCTTTTCACTTCTGGGGGGGTAAAGTTCTTCCTAAGGTTATTTAAACCATGTTCTTCTTCTCATCCATGTCTATGTATAACTCTTTAACTTCTTAGCTGGGTGATATTGGGCATGTCTTTAAGCCTGATAAATGGAGATTATTACTTATTCATAAAAGATTGAAATGATGCATGTAAGAAGTTTAATGTTAGCATAACATCTGGCATTCAGAAAACACTTGCTTTCCTGACTAAAGAGACAGAGAAAACATCTCTGGTTCTGTAACTTTCCTTCTTTCTGTCTTAAATCTGAATGTTGATTTCTGGTGTAGGGCGGTCTTACACCATGGCAACTAGGAGAGAAAAATCAAGAGAACTGCAGAGATGACCATCTGATATCGTTGAATAAACATCAGCCGTCCCTACATCAGAATTTTCATGTTTGCTTTTGTTAAGCCATTGTGAACTGGCTTAAACTATGTGATTTTCTATTACTTGCAGTGAAAACATTCCTAATGATACAGTCCCAATTTATGCTTCACAGTTTTAGCTAACAGTCTTTCTGTAATCCTTCTAGGCAGTTTATAAAGATGAACCCAGAGTATCCACAGTTATTTCAAATTTAACTACATCTATTCTGAATACTTCTGCTACAAATAAACTCTCTATTTAGCTCTTTGGGAACGACTTTTTTTAGGTGCAATGCCTGAAGGTCTTAGACAACCATAGTCCCCCTGCCTGTGGTGTAAAATGGCAGTATCATCTTGTTAACCAAAGACAACAGGTTTGTCATATACATATACAATATGACAGATTTTTTCCTCCAACTCTTCCACAAAGAAGCCATGCAGTAGATTGAAAAGACAGCAGGTTTTGGCCTTGGCCAGAGGGAGATAAAGTTTGGTTTCACCACTTCCTAAAATGTAACTTTTTCGATCTTCAGTTTCTTTGATTATAAAATATCAAAAAAAGGGGGGGATAGTATTCCTGCTAAAGGTTATTCTGAAGAGTTAACCTTAATGCTGCCAAGTGCCTAGCACTGTGCACAGTGTGGAAGATAAATAACCTGCTCTTTTACTGTTTCAATTATATAGTAGACAGTGAGTAAATATTACTAGCCTGAAGCCTCTCACCCAAAAATTCACCCATAAGAAGCTTTTGTAGATTAATCTCAACTATTCTGATCATACCCTTTCTGAGCCCCTATTAACATTTGTACAGTCATGTTTTTCAAAAATTATTTCAGATAAGTAACTTCTACTTCAAAGTAGAGACTCTAACAATATGATAATTACTCAAAAACATTTTTTATAATGCCTATTTAAGGAAGAGTTTTCAGAACATATACATCTTTCTGTCACAGAAATGAATGAATGATGGTCTTTTGCAGATGATCACATGACAAATACTAAGCCTAAATATGGTTAATAAACTTATCTGAATTTCTTAGACGTATTTTCCCACACATACTGAGAATATTATGTGTGTGCGTGTGTATTCTTCTTAATAGTAATGTCATCATTTTCATTACAAAGTTTGCGGTTTTTTGGAGAAGTTGAAAGTCATTTCAAGGTATACTGATAAATAAGGTGGTTTCAAAATATGCCTGTTTTATTGGGGAGGAAGGACAAATAAAACAATAAAACAAACAGAATACAACAAAAGCAGAGATGAAATTTAGATATTAAGAAACAGCCTTTTCTTTTATGACCCAGAAACTGGCTTTGAAGGTAATTCTAAAATGTTTTGGGCTTAACGGCCTCTAAGAGTGCCCATTTTGAAAGACAACAACCATGTATGTGTATACTTGACTTAAAAAATGGATTCCTTTTTTATTTACAACTGGACTGAAGATCTCATTTTATGAACATGATTTCTATGCTCAAAACAAAGAACATAGAAACACAAAGAAAGGCCTGTCAGGAAAGATTTTTTTTCAGTGAAGTGAAAGTCACTCAGACGTGTCCGACTCTTTGCAATCCCAAGGAGTATAGCCCACCAGGTTCCTCCATCCAGGGGATATTCCAGGCAAGAGAGTACTGGAGCGAGTTGTCATTTCCTTCTCCAGGGTATCTTCCTGATCCAGGGGTTGAACCCGGGTCTCCGGCATTGCAGGCAGATTCTTTACCATCTAAGCCACCAGGGAAGCCCCCCTTTTCAGTGCTTGAGCCAACTGTCCAACACAGCATATTCAAATCTGTGTTTTTTCCTACTTTTTGGACAAGTGTATTTTGACAAATACATTGTTGGCCTGTGTCCCTTAACATGAAAATAACTATAAGTTTTGATGTAAATAACATTTAATGACTTAATGAAATATTACTTTTAATTTGTGTGATAAAAATCAGATATTTTCTTGGTTGTGGTTACCTATTTTGCGACTTCTGAAATTGACTTCACGTCCGGCAAAATGGGTCGCTTCGTAGAGTCTGAAGTCTGGTCGTTACCTTCCAGGCTTCAGGGTTACTTTGCCTCTAATTGATGCTTTTGAACTGTGGTGTTGGAGAAGACTCTTGAAAGTCCCTTGGACTGCAAGGAGATCCAACTAGTCCATCCTAAAGGAAATCAGTCCTGAATATTCAACGGAAGGGCTGATGCTGAAGCAGAAGCTCCAATACTTTGGCCACCTGATGCAAAGAACTGACTCATTGGAAAAGACCCTGATGCAGGGCAAGATTGAAGGCAGGAGGAGAAGGGGACGACAGAAGATGAGATGGTGGGATGGCATCACCGACTCAATGGACATGAGTTTGGGTAAACTCCGGGAGTTGGTGATGGACAGGGAGGCCTGGCGTGCTGCAGTTCATGGGTCGCAAAGCGTCGGACACGACTGACCGCCAGAACGGAACGGAACTGAACCCACCCTTTCCCAGGTCGTCAGCTTCCCGCGGCTTTTGGTAACCTAGCAACCAGGCGAAGCAGGCCGACACTTCCGGAACACGGGGGCGCCGCGATCCAATCAGCTCTGCAGGGTCGCCGCTGAGGCTGACGGGCCGCCGGAGACGGCGTCTGCACCATGGCGACGAGCGGGCGCGGGCCTGTGGGGGCGATGGCCGCTGGGTCCACCCTGTCGGCCGCGGGTGTGACTCTGTTCCTCTTGCTGGTCCTCCCTCGCGGCTCACAAGCTCAGACCTTCTCTCTCCCTTTCCGGCATCCGGAGACGTGCGGCCACAACCAATACTTCGATATCTCGGCGCTCTCCTGTGTGGCGTGTGGCGCCAATCAGAGGCAGGATGCCCGAGGTGAGATGGCTCGGGACCCGCCCTGGCCGAAGGAGCAGTCCCGCCTTGGTGCTGTGCTCAGATCCCGGGGTCGCTGAAACATCTTTTTTTTTCGTCTGCGGAAAGAATGTTTCAGAAAGGTTAACAGCCAACGCCTCAGAGGAGGGTCTTCTTGGAGGTCTGAAGCTTAAACACACAAAGAATGAGGTTGGGGAAACCTTGAGTCCGTTACCCCGTAGGCCTCGTAATGAATTTCTCCGCTCCAGGCCCCTACCCCTCATCAGGGGGGCCTTTAGGGAGGCCCCTGAAAGCTGACTAAGGAAGAAAGAGAAATGGGGAAGTAATCTTTGGGGTCGCACAGAGTCGGACACGACTGAGCGACTCAACAACCACCACGGCAGTCAGGTGCTAAGTGCAGGTGACAGGACCTGTTTGGGAAAGAATGCAGATTAGCGCTTGGAAACTTTGGTAGTTTTTTTTTTTTTTTTAATCTTTTCAAATCCAGAAATGTAGAGCTGGAAGGGACCTTAACCGTTTATGATCCAGCCTTCTCACCTTACGGATAAAGAAATGGAAGTCCAAATGAGGTCGTCAAGTCTTCTTTGTCCTGTAGATTGGAGACAGGAAGAGCTCGTATATCTGCCTTCTGTCTCGACCTTTGTGTTTCCACTGTACAAAATGCCCATAATAGTATAGATTTCCTTAGAACTTAGCCCCTTTCGTTGTTGAATATTACTAATTCCCTCCAGAGTCTATTTAAACTTTTTTTTCTTTCTTGGAATGTTCATCATCTGGTCCTAGTTGTCCTCTGAAACTGCTCAGGATAAGACTTTCCCCATATTCTAAAGTCTAGGATGTTTTTAATCTCTATTTGGTCACCCATTAACTTTCTGCCATCTTGAAATTTGATTTAAGTCATTGTGTAGGACAAGTCAGGCTTCTCAGGTGAGGAAGTAAGAAGAAAACATTTCCCAGACTCATTCTATAAAGTGTAAGGTTCATAGTCAGGCACCCTGATATAAGCATTCTACTGCATGGATTCCTATTAAGTGTCCACTTAATGCCTTCTTAGAGACAGCTGTCCTTACTGCTCCAGCAAGTTGAATAGTGATTATCTTATAAAGTTTACTTTAATCTTTCCAAACAGGGAAACAGTGATTTATTTGAATCAAGATAACTTTCCTAATAAGATTTTGTTTTGACAAAATTTGAATTCAGTGAGTATATGTGTATGGTTGGGTAAAAGAGACATGTAAAATCTCCCAGGGCAGTTAGTCAGTAGTTTGGTTATTCGTTTAATATTTATAATTTAATAATTTATTTATGCTTGCACTTAAAATTGTAGCAAACACAGTACCTAGTGTATGCCAGACACATTGTAAGATGTAAATATAGCACTTCTTCTATGCTGCTGCTGCTGCTACTGCTGCTGCTAAGTCGCTTCAGTTGTGTCCGACTGTTTGTGACCCCATGGACTGTGGTCCACCAGGCTCTTCCATCCCTGGGATTCTCCAGGCAAGAACACTGGAGTGGGTTGCCGGTTCCTTCTCCAATGCATGAGAATGAAAAGTGAAAGTGAAGTCGCTCAGTTGTGTCCAACTTTTTGCGATCCCGTGGACTGCAGCCCACCAGGCTCTTCTGTCCATGGGAGTTTCCAGGCAAGAGTACTGGAGTGGGTTGCCATTGCCCTCTCTGTTTTATATGCTAATAATGACTAATTTAGTACTCATATTAACCCCACAAGGTAGGTACTGTTGTTCCAATTTTATCTAATTGGAAGCCAAGGCACAGAACAGTTCCTTGCTCAGGGTCACAAAACTAAGCAGCAGAATCAAGATTAGAACCCAAGTAGTACTGGGTCCACTGTCTTGCTCTAAGCTCCTGCTTCTCAAGATCTTAAGAGTTATTAAAATTGGCTCTTCTTTTTAGGAACTTCATGTGTGTGTCTACCAGGATTTCAGATGATCTCTAATAATGGAGGACCTGATATTACTTGTAAAAAGTGCCCAGAACACATGGTATGGAGTATTTTTTTTTAATATTACTGTAAAAAATAGCAAATATCATTGTTTTTTAAACTGTAATTTAACGCTGTACTCTAATATTTTCCCAAACTTTAAAATTATTAAGCCAGCTTTGTTTGTACTAGAGTAAATTTTGGGAGATCAGTGAAATTTTGCATACTTGGAAAGGTATTTTTAAAATCTGAAATTAAAAAGAAAGCCATGATAATTTGTCTTTATTTCTATTTCATAGAGAAACTAATTTATAAAGGAAAATAGATGAATGAATGATATATACAGAGTGAGTTTGGTGTTTTAGACTTACTATGTCACCAGTTTTACATGATTCATCTTCATAATGATACCTGAATGATAAGTTCATCAAATGCCAGTTTCATCACTGAATAGATTAAATAATATCTGATACTGTTTTATTAATCATTTCATTATAATTTTTGGAAAATTAGTGTATTAATAGTTACTATATATGATGATTCTTGATTAACAGAAATGTATCTTCCAATCATTTTGAATAATTAAGAGTCTTAGTGTGACAGTTGTAGCTTTCATAGTAATATTTCGTCTCATTTTTTTTCAAAATGCAATGTTACCTCTTCTCATTATTGTATTTAAAAAATTTAATCTGGGAATTTAATATTTACCATTTGTCTTGGGTTATTACTAGTACTTATAGGTTTGATGATCATTTTCATACTTTTTGTTTTTGGAAATATTGACACTAGCTGAATTATGATGAGAAAAAGCTGCTAATATGAAATGGTGCCAAAGCAGACTAATTTTTCAGTGATGTTACTAAGCTTGTAGGGCTTCCCTGATGGCTCAAGCGGTAAAAAACCCACCTACAATACAGGAGACACAGGAGATGCAGGTTCTATCCCTAGGTTTGGAAGATCCCCTGGAGTAAGAAATGGAAACTCTCCAGTGTTCTTGCCTGGAAAATCCCATGGATGGAGGAGCCTGGCAGACTATAGTCCATTGGGTCGCAAAGAATCAGATATGACGAAGCACACACACACACACACAACTAAGCTATTATAATCTTTAAATAGTCCTATATGTATAAATGTATTAACAAATATAGGGGCATTTCTTGATATATCCATTCTTTTCAACCAAAACTTAACATAATCTGTCATTGTTTTGTTGTTACCATTGTTTTCTATTTATTTTGTTTATATCCATGTTTGTAATAAAATTACTCTATTTTTACCCGAGGTTTTTTTCTAAATCATGTAAGTCCAGTTTTGGATGGTGTCATATTTTATCAGAAGTCTTTACTAGTTCAAACTATTAGTGGATTAAAAAAGATCTCATAATTTAAACAACTCTAAGTATATTTATTTACCATAAGATTCATCCATTTTGGATCATAACTTAATTGCTAAAAGCTAATTATTTGAATTTTTAAAAATTAGAATATTTTATAACAGGTAAGGCTGAACTATTAATTAGCTATTTGTTGATTCAATACTGTTGAATTTTGTTGCATTTTATCTTGGTAAATTGAAAAACTGGATGACAATATTAATCATGGTAATAAAAGCTCATTTGAATTGAAAATCACAAAGAACTATTACCTTTAGTTCTTAGTAGTTAATAGTAGTCAGTGCGTAGTTATAATGTATAGCTTAATGATTGAATATTAGCACAAATTGTCTTTCCAGGAAATTTTTATGTAGCTCATATGTGTATAATTTATTTACATATTGCCTACAAATTATACCCTATTGTGACTTTTTAAATTCATGGGATCAATTAAGAAGGAGAACATTAATTAAGAAAGGGGAAATAATTTTTTTTTTTTTTTAATTTAGAAAGGTGTTACTGAAGATGGCTGGAACTGTATTTCTTGCCCTGGTGGTTTAACTGCAGAAGGAAAATGCCACTGTCCCACTGGCCATATTTTAGGTGAGAAGTAGATTCTAGAGTGTGTCTTTCTAGAGTCTTTTTTTTCCTGTTTTTAATGTATACATTGTAACCACAGGAAATATAAGTGGTATTTTTTATGTAGCTATTTCATAGGCAGATACTGTTCTCTAGCATACTCTTTTCAGTTAATGGTATGATCTTTTAGCTCTGCCTCATTCTTTTTAATCCACTCCATGGTGTTTTATAACTTTTTGCTATTTTAAATATTTAGATTATTTTCTAACTAGTAATGTTTTGATGAATATTCTTACGTATGTAGTCAAGTGTCTCTGTAGGTTAGGTATCTAAAAATGAAGTTTTAGTATTATAGAGTATGTGAATTTATAGTTTTAATACATACCGCCAAAAGCCCTTTTAAGTTGAGAAACTTACCAGAAGTCTGTGAAAATACTTGTTTCCCCAAACCCAGTGTACAGGAGTATGCAGGTAAGAGGAAAGAAAATTTTTAAGGAAAATACATTAATTTATTATGATGATGATGATTTGGAAATTTCTGTATAATTTTTTTTAATGTGAAAGTAGGAAAGGCTTCACTTTTCAATACTTTATGTAAGATGTTGACATATGTATTGTTCTAACAAGGTGTTTTGAGAATTATTAGAATAATTGCAAGTGGGTTTTACTAAGTGTATAGAAGCTTATATATTGATTATGAATTACATCTTACTGTTTCTAAATTGTTTAGTGGAAAGAAATGTTAATGGAACATTGTTGTCTCAAGCAACTTGTGAGCTCTGTGATGAGAGTGAAAACTCTTTTACAGTAGCAGATGCTTCAGGAAACAGGTAAGCAGTATGCTGGGTGCTGTCTTCATTAATATCTTCTTTACATAGAATTTTTGTCTTTCATGTCATATTCCTTAGGCTAGAAGTAGGCATTAACAGGTAAAGAAGCTGAGGTCCAGAGAATGAGACAGAACAGGATTTAAATGGGCTTCCCTGGTGGCTCACCTAGTTGAGAAGCCGCCTGCAATGTGGGAGACCTGGGTTCAATCCCTGGGTTGGGATGATCCCCTGGAGAAGGGAAAGGCCGCCCACTCCAGTGTTCTGGCCTGGAGAATTCCGTGGAATGTACAGTCCATGGGGTCACAAAGAAGATTAAAATCTTGTTTCTGCCTCTTGCTGCTTGTTTGACCTTTGTTTGTTAAGCCAGTGTTCTGGTCTTCAGAAAGGAGACATACCACCCACTTCATAGGCTGTTACACAGCTCAGAAACATACTTTACATGCCCAAAGTTTTTAGCTAAGTACTTTAGAGTAAATGCTCAGTAAAAGGTAGCTATTTTTAGCTATTTTTGTTTTGTTATTGATGTTCTGTAACTTGTACATAATCTTCAATATATAGTATATAATAATAACTTTTATCTGCAGTCTACTTAGTATTTTCTAGGTACTATATTTATATATAGTATTGATTTTATTTATACCTTGCCTTATAATACAAAGAGTAGTATATACTTTTGATATATTTACTTTATTGCAAGTAATTGCTTAGTTGAATGAATCTGTTCTAATCTATTAAGTTAGATACGCTCTCAATTAAATTAGAGCTAGTGTAACTCATTAACGTTTTAAAAATAATCTTTGTTGTATTGACAGGTGTGTCCGATGTGAACCAACGTTCATTAATGCCAGCAGGTCCTGTGCATGTTCAGAACCTAACATTTTAGTAAGGCTAATTAAATTGATAATGCAGATATTTTTAAATTAAATTGCTGATATTCTTACATAAACTGTGTTTTTTTTTTTTTTTTTCTTATTTATGAAGACAGGGGGATTATGTTTCAGCAGCACAGGGAGTTTTCCTCTACGTATGATTTCAGCTGCACGTTATGGAGAGCTTGTGAGTATGCTTCAGTTTTTTTGTTCTAGTGTTAAGGACATTTCTGCTTTTCTTCCTTTGGTAATTAATTTGGGGCTAAAATGAGCTGCAGTTCATTGTCGCTCAAATTGTCATAGGTTTGGCCATTAGAAGCCCTTTGAGTTTGTTCCTATGTCTTTTGGACATAACTCTGTTTTTCTTGGAACATTTCCTGTCTGGCACAACAAGATTTCCAGGCTCATCTTATACTTTTCCTGCTTCAGTCCTGGAAACAGCTATTTCTCTAAGAAGCTCTTAAGGATAATATTCAGAAACAAGGGTTACCATGCTTAGTCTGCCCTCATTAGCAGACACAGCTAGGAAATATACATGCATGTTACGTGTAAACGCGTGTGTGTGAGTGTGCTCAGTTGCTCAGTTGTGTCCGACTCATTACAACCCCATGGACTTCAGCCCACCAAGTTCCTCTGTTCATGGAATTTTCCAAGCAAGAATACTGGATTGGGTTGTCATTTCTTACTCCAGGGGATCTTCCTGACCTAGGAATTGAACCCACTGCTCTTGTGTCTGCCACAAGAGCTTTCTTTTCTCGCTGTGCTTTTTTTTTTCTCTTCAACTTAACTGCAAACCCCTGGTATCATGAGTAATGTTATGAACTGTCATTGTTATTCTTCTTTTCAAAGCTCAGTTCCATTCAGTTCAGTTGCTCAGTTGTGTCCGACTCTTTGCGATCTCATGGACTGCAACATGCCAGGCTTCTCTGCCCATCACCAACTCCCAGAGTTTACTCAAACTCATGTCCATCAAGTCGGTGATGCCATCTAACCATCTCATCCTCTGTCATCCCCTTCTCCTGCCTTCAGTCTTTCCCAGCATCAGGGTCTTTTCAAATGAGTCAGTTTTTCGCATCAGGTGGCCAAAGGATTGGAGCTTGCACTTCAGCATCAGCCCTTCCGTTGAATATTCAGGACTGATTTCCTTTAGGATTGATTGGTTTGATGTCCTTGCAGTCCAAGGAACTATCAAGAGTCTTCTCCAACACCACAGCTCAAAAGCATCAATTCTTCAGTGGTCAGCTTTCCTTATTGGAGAAGGAAATGGCAACCCACTCCAGTATTCTTGCCTGGAGAATCCCAGGGACGGAGGAGCCTGGTGGGCTGCCGTCTGTGGGGTCGCATGGAGTCAGACACAACTGAAGTGACTTAGCAGCAGCAGCAGCTTTCCTTATACTCCAACTCTGACATCCATACATGACTACTGGAAAAATGATAGCTTTGAGTAGATGGTCCTTTGTCGGCTCTCTAGGTTGGTCATAGCATTTCTTCCAAGGAGCAAGTGTCTTTTAATTTCATGGCTGCAGTCACCATCCGCAATGATTCTGGGGCCCCAAAAATAAAGTCTGTCACTGTTTCTATTGTTTCCCCATCTATTTGCCATGAAGTGATGGGACCAAATGCCATGGTTTTCGTTTTCTGAATGTTGAGTTTTAAGCCAGCTTCTTCACTATCTTTGACTTTCATCAAGAGGCTCTTTAGTTCTTCACTTTATTCCGTAAGGGTGGTATCATCTGCGTATTTGAGATTATTGATATTTCTCCTGGCAGTCTTGATTCCAGCTTGTGCTTCATCCAGCCCAGCATTTCTCATGATGTACTTGCTTCCCTGTTGGCTCAGAGGTTAAAGCGTATGCCTGCAATGCAGGAGACCTGGGTTCCATCCCTGGGTCAGGAAGCTCCCCTGGAGAAGGAAATGGCAACCCACTCCAGTATTCTTGCCTGAAGAATCCCATGGAGAGAGGAGCCTGGTGGGCTATAGTCCATGGGGTCACAAAGAGTCAGACATGACTGAGCGACTTCTCTTTCTTTCACTTTCACTCTGCATAGAAGTTAAATAAGCAGGGTGACAGTATATGCAGCCTTGATGCACTCCTTTCCCAATTTGGAACCAGTCTGTTGTTCCATGTCCGGTTCTTACCATGGCTTCTTGACCTGCATACAGATTTCTCAGGAGGCAGGTCAGGTGGTCTGGTAGTCCCATCTCTTGAAGAATTTTCCACAGTTTGTTGTGATCCACACAAAGGCTTTGGCATAGTTAATAAAGCAGAAATAGATGTTTGTCTGGAGCTCTTGCTTTTTTGATGATCCAGTGGATGTTGGCAGTTTGATCTCTGGATCCTCTGCCTTTTCTGAATCCAGCTTGAACATCTGGAAGTTCGTGGTTCACGTACTGTTGAAGCCTGGCTTGGAGAATTTTTGAGCATTACTTTGCTAGCGTGTGAGATGAGTGCATTTGTGTGGTAGTTTGAACATTGTTTGGCATTGCCTTTCTTTGGGATAGGAATGAAAACTGACCTTTTCCAGTCCTGTGGCCACTGCTGAGTTTTCCAAATTTTCTCAGCAGTGGCCAAATTTTCAAAGCTCAAATTGTCCCACATTTGGACTCCCCTATGGTATAGCTCCTGTGTTATTTTAACATGTCTCCTTCTGTCTTCAGGCACTACTTTGGTTTCTCTATACCATGTTCCAGGCTCAACCAATAATTATAACTTTAAATTGTCACGTAATTTATGTGTTGAAATTCATGTAATTGTATGTCTATTGAATATTTAGGTTTTTTGTTGTTAATAATATTGCTGTCAACCATTTTATGCAACACATAGATGTGTTTTTCCTTTTGGAGAGATTATTGACCTAAGGCACATGTCCTAAGTGTTTCTAAATTCCTGAGCTATAGTAAATGGATATTGTTTTATAAAGGATCATGCAGCTTTATCCCTGGCATTTGTCTGTGGCTTCATTTTACATGCAATTGCCAGTACTGTTGTCAATACTTTCCATTTTTACTAGGTTTTTTTGTGTGTGTTAGCCAACATTCTACACATGCTTTTTTCTTACAAAATGAGAATTTTTGCTTGTTGAGGAGATGAAAATAGTGACTCATAAAAATTTTATTTTAGATTTATTGGACAGTTATGGTGCCATATTTCATATAATTTGGTTTTATCACCTTTGTCCATGTTCAGAGATTTTACTACAGATGGTGTTTCTCAGTGTCTCATTTTTTAGATGAGCTTTACAGCAGTGGTTCTTAACTAGAGGGAGGCCTGTGTCTGCAGTTTTCAGAGGACATGTGCCTTGATCTCATTCTAGAGATTCTGATTCATTTGGTTTAGAATGAAGCCAGGCGTTTTCTGTTTTCAGGAAATTCCACAGTTGATTCTGATATTCATCATTGTTTGAGAATCACCACTTTGGAGATTTTAAATGTTAGTTTCTCTGTGTATCCCCAATCTCCCATTGCTTCAAAATCATTCACAAATATTTCTTTTTTATTACGTGCAATTTAATACATTGTAATAATCCTAAATCACCAAATATTAACCAAATCTAAGTCAAGATCTAATTTTTCTTTTATTCTTTTTCACTTTGATTTTCATTTTAGTGAAATGGGCATAATAGTTTTTTTTCTTAGTATTATAAACATACTTTATTTCCTTGTATCTTTTGCCTGAGCGATGTGATTTTGTAATTCAGTCCTACTTGTAATTACTGACATTGGTTGGAATTAATTCTTTTGTTCTTTAATATTAGAGTCTATTTTTCTGATAACACTGGGAAAGTAATATTAGTTATTTCCCACTAAGCAATGTGCACATTAATGTCTTCCTAATCGTGTAAGGTTAAGGAATTTCTATTTAAAGCATAAAACTAAAATGTTTTTGTTTAAATGTTTTGTTTAAAATGTTTTCATCTTTTTGTTCACAGGGCATATCTTTCACTTCAGAATGGTTTGCAAAGTATTTGCAGTCATCAGCAGCTGCTTGTTGGGTATGTTTGAATTTCTAGAAAGTAGTTTTTATTTCACTTCAAAGAAACTGTGGTGCCATTTTTTTCCCCCAGTTAATAAAACTTTTCTAAGTAGATATATCTCCTTGGTCATATGCTATTAAAACCCTTTCTAAGTGGACTGAAAGAGACTAATAAAGAAAATGTTATTCATTTCACATTTATTATACATAAATTAAATATGTCCAAACTTATGTAGCTGAAATTGAAAGTTAGGGGAAACTGATTCATACTTTCATTTAGTAAATGTTTGTTGATGGCCTTGTATGCCAGGCCCTGTTCTGAAATCTTTTAAGTTATGTATTTCAGGAAAAGACAGAGAAAAATCCCATGTGGAATTGTATTGTAAGTAAATGTCAGGTGATGCCAAGTGCTATAAAGACAGGCAAATCGAGATAAAGAGCATAGAGAGTAGAAGGTGGTCCTAACTTATGGAGGGTGGTCAGGACAGGCGTCTCTGAGAGTATGATATTTGAGCAAAGACTTGGAAGTGGAAGTGAGGCATGAAAATATCTAGGGGAAGAGAATTCTAAGCAGAGACCACAGCCAGTGCAGAGGTCCCGAAGCAGGGGTTCTCTGGCATGTTCACAGTAGAGACACAGAGGGAGCCCTCAGTGGCCAGAGCAGCGGGCAGGGAAAGTGGAGAATCGAGTCCAGGGACGAAGGGAGTGACTGAGAGACCTAGAGTTTACTGGGAGGGGTGGAGAGGATTTTGTGCAAAGGAAGACAGTGGTCGGCCTCAGGTTTTGAAGAAGATTATTCTAACGTGGAAAATAGGTTTTGTTGGGGCAAAGACAGAAGCACAGGGGTCAATTAGGAGCTTATTAGAGTAATCCAGGTGAGATAAAATGGACCTCTGGACAAGGGTGGTACTATGGAAATGAAGACGTGTTCAGCTTCTGGACACATTTAAAATTGAGCCAACAAGATTTAATGAGTTGGATATAAGAAGGGAGAGAAAGAAGATTACTGTGATGATTTTTATTTGAATAACTGTAAAAATGAAGGGGTCTTTTCCTGAAAGGGAAAATTGAGAAAGAAGTTTGAGAGTCAAACTCAACAGATGATATTTTGTTGTTTATAAAACAAATTACTTAAATAGATTAGATTTATATGCAATAGATATAAAATAGATTAAATAAAATATAAAACAAGTTAGATTTCTATTCTAATATTAGGAACCAATTATTATTCTTTCAAATATAATTATTTCATATAATAGTTTTTTTAAATGTCATGCTGTAAGTTTTAAAACTTAGGTGTCTTTATAAAGTTTCACCTAAAATTTCAGGTAAAATTTATAAATTATTAGCCTGCCATATGGAAAGTTCATTTCTACTTTAATTAGAGGAAAGGTATTAAAAGCAAAAGAATATCCAAAAAAAGAATTTGCAGAATTCAAGTTCTAAGCATAATTAAATGAAAACTAAGCATAATTTTTGTACCAACGTTTGTTTAGGATACTAAAGTCCATATATTTCTTTGTCATTCTTTTCCTGTAGGTGTATGGCAATCTGACATCTTGCCAAGCTCTTGGAAATATGTGTGTAATGAACATGAATTCTTACGACTCTACTTTTGATGCATGTCGCTTGTTTCAGTTTATCTTTGAAAATACTGCTGCACTGGGCACTGTTCATTCTGTTTCCTTTTGGTAAGGTTATTCTAATTAATGAACCGTCATTTTGACCAAATTCAGTGCAATTACTTTCACAAATAAGTACTAAAACCATTCCCCCATTATTAAAACAATTGTGATTGTTTATAGGAGACAGAATCTTCCATGGCTGTTCTATGGAGACCAGCTAGGATTAGCACCTCAGATACTTAGTACTACACCTCTTCCTACAAATTTCAGTTTTAAAGGGGAAAACCAGGTACAAATCTCTATATTATTGAAGGTTAACTACATTTTGATTTATAATTTTGAAAGATAACAATATTACTAGACATAATTCTTGATCAGTTTTTACAGTTTTAATGACTAAACTAAATCTAAATATTACCTGCCGAGGAACTGAACAATATAGAGTTTAGTTTTCTTACTCGAGTGTATGGATACCTCTGGATTGTGTGTTATGGCAACAAGAAGTATCTGTGGGTTGGGAAGGTTTTCATCACCAAACGCAAAGCCTCCTCTGTCCTATATCTCCACATTCTTAAAGAGGGCTGCCGAAGATTGAGTGGGATTCTCTGTGTTTCCTCAGCATGTTACAGGCCCAGATTCTAACCTTCGTTTTTCTGACCTTCTAGAATGAAAGTATAGATTATTTCTTCCTCTGCTCAACCCCCATTCATGTGCGTGCACACACACACACACACACACACACACTCACTCACTTAACAAGTTTGAAAAGAAGTTATCTGTCACTGGCACTGCCTGTCAATTCTGAAGTAATAGTTTTTGTGCAAAAACCCAGTCCATTTATATTAAGCGTGTTTAATCAGAGAGATACACTGATTAATTCTGCCTCAGAGTAATGATTGATGAATTCAATATTTGATCTCCAGAAAAAGAAAAGATCAATTGGCCGTGAAAAAATTTGTATAGACTATTATATATACTCTGAAAGTCTAAACTCCAAAAGTTTTTATAGACCATTATATATATTCATAGATTTTCAGCGTATGTGACATTATTTTATTCTTATTTATCTTTAAGCAGAATACAAAACTGAAGTTTGTTGCTGCTTCCTATGATGTGAGAGGAAATTTTCTTAAGTGGCAAACTTTAGAAGGAGGGGTTTTACAGGTGAGTATGATTCTAGAGGGAATCCCTAACATGTCTTATTTTTGACTGAGGCAAAGATGAGAGAAAAACTAGATTATTGCTTGAATAGAACATCAGTTTGCTTGCTAGAGTTGATTTTTCTTGTTTTGTTTTAAATTAGAATTTCTTAAAACTACTTTAAATTATAACAGAGATGCCCCCTTAACTTTTTACTCCCTTGATAACATTAAATAAGTATTATATAAAGTATATATCCCTGTTAAGTCTTGAGAACCCTTGACTATAAGCGAAGAAAAGATTCGTGAGAGATATTTATCAGTTGTGTTCTTTTGTTGTAGCTTTGTCCAGACACAGAGACAAGACTAAATGCTGCTTATTCCTTTGGAACAACCTATCAACAAAGTGTAAGTTGGGACTATTTTAGACAGTCTACATTTTGTCTTCATTTTTCACATCAGCAATAATTGGAATAATTATTGAATTTTTGAAATTAGTGAAAGTGAAGTCGCTCAGTTGTGTCTGACTCTTTGCGACCCCATGGACTAAAGCCCACCAGGCTCCTCCATCCACAGAATTTTCTAGGCAAGAATACTGGAGTGGGTGCTGTTTCCTTCTCCAGGGGATCTTCCTGACTCAAGGATCGAACCTGGGTCTCCCACATTGCAGGCTAATGAAAAATTTATGAATGATTTTTGTTAATATAATCAGCATGAAAACAGTACCTTGTCATCCATAGAGTCTTATCATAATTGTGTATTTGCTTCCGGCGTATAGGTCTTAAGAATAATCTTTGCTTCTGAGCATTCTAAAATGAAGCAGAGGTGTTACTTCCTTTTCAGTAAACAGTGAAGTGCTACTACTGCCTCCTGCCTCTACCTTCCAGCAACAAGATGCTTCCTTTTCTCTCCCTCCACGTCCTCCTCCCTCCCTCCCTGACCTCCCTTCCTTTGGAAATGCATTTTTAAACTACAGTCTGGTACAAACCAATATTATGAGCCATTAAACATTTGAAAGATCTTCAGTAGTCTACAAAAGTACTTCTTGATAAAATGCGTGTACACACACCACAGAACAAAACTGTGATTCCAGCTTTGTTAAAACAACAAAAAGCACCATTGGGGAAAACAGATGCGAAAAATAAACATTTTTAACAGTGGTTATCTCTGGATGGTGGGATTACAGATTATTTTCTTTCTTTTTTATATTTTCCAGATTTTCTATCATGAACTTGAATTTGCTTTTATTATCAGAAATGACTTCTGTGTTACTTTAAAAAACTGTTGTATGTCTACCTTGGGCCAGAATAATCACTACTTGTTAAATGCCCACTGCTCTGTCTTCAGCATCTTCTCACTTCTATCTCATCCATGAAATAGCTCTGTAAAATACACACTAGTTGTGTTCCATGGGTGAGGAAATGTTGCCCAGTAAGATAAGATGCTTTGCCCCGTTCTTTCATCGAGTGAGTGTTCTGTTAGGCTTGAAAACCGTGGTTTTTCCATCAGACCCAGTTGCCTCTCAGGGAGTTCACAGCCTAGTAGAGAAAACAGCTGTATAGACAAAGAGTTGCAAAGAATGCGATGTGTTGGTCTGTAAGTATGAATAAGGAACCGTGTTGGTCCAAAGAAGGGTCCTTAACAGTTCCTAGGGAAGTTCAGAAAGGCTTTACACAGTGAGTGACGCTTGAGCCTATAGAATGAATATGAGTGTGCCAGGGAGCAAGTGTGGAAGGGAATATCAGGCAGGAACACCACCTGCAGTGTCGGTAGCAGAGCATACTTAGAGCCTCTAAGTAGGTCAGTGTGACTGGACCTCAGACAGAGAGGAAGCAGGGGGAGATAAACCTGGCGCTGTGGAGGGCAGTCAGATCCTAAGCAGTGGATATCAGGAGAAGGAGTTTTTAAACCTTTTTATTGCTGTACAGTTACAGTTGAGAATGAATGTATAACCTCTCCAGCTGGGTTGTAGGACAAGATTCAGGTGGTTCTTCACTGTTGATTATTTTGGCCGTCATAAAAGAATCATATATAGTATTCATGTTTTAAAAGACATGTGAAAATGTGTATAAACAGTATAGTTGGAAGATAACTTCCTTTTACAATTACAAATCTTTTAAAGATAATAAATATGCTTTCTAACTTTCAATTTGGGTACTTTTATTTTTAATTTTATTTTTCAGTGTGAGATTCCTGTCCCTAAGATCTTAGCTGACTTTCCCATGCCTACATTTTATGATGTGTACCTTGAATATACTGATGAGAATCAGCACCAATCTATCTGGGCTGTGCCTGTGTTAAACTTAAATCTTCAGCACAAGAAAATGTTTGTGAACCAAGGTAAGGCATCCATACACAGCACTCTTTCTCTGAGTTGAGATAAATAAATAAGTCAACCAACATAGCTTAATAAACCGCAGATTGTAAGAAAAGTCACGGATTCTCTGTGATTGTAGCTTTTATTTTTTAATATTTATCTATTTGGCTGCACTAGGTCTTAGTTGCCGCGTGTGGGATCTGGTTCCCGACTGCGGATCGAACCTGGGCCCCTGCCTGGGGAGCACAGTGCCTTAACCACTGCACCACTAGGGAAGTCCCTGACTGTAAGGTTTTATATGGCATGCCCCTCAGTAAAACAAGAAGGTTGTTGGTTTATTTACTCAATGTGCATAGTCACCCAGTCGTATCTGACTGTGATGCCATGGGCTGTAGCCCACCAGGTTCCTCTGTCCATGGGATTCTCCAGGCAAGAATACTGGAGTGGATAGCCTTTCCCTTCTCCAGGGGATCTTCCCGACCCAGGGATCAAATCTGTGTCTCCTGCATTGCAGGCAGATTCTTTACTGTCTAAACCACTGGGGAAACCTTATTTACTAAATATATCAGGCTTTTTATTAAGAAATTTTATAATCCCTGAAAGTTTATCCTGAGAAAAATAGTAGAACTGTAAACTCATGGCCTCTTCAACCCATCCTTGAGCTGCTTTTTGGACAAATTAGTTTCTTTTGTTTTTTCTCATTTTATAAAATCTTATTTATTCAGGTAATTTGCAGGGAAAATCCTTCCAAACTGATGAAAAGTCCAGATACTCAGAAAACATTTAAGTGCATGTGGGGAAGGCTATTACTAGGAATTTCTTACAGCAGGAGTTGTTTTTGTAACCATCTTATTAAAACAAAGTGTACCAATTTTGTTTTAAATTTGTCCAGCAGTCTTCACTTTGAGTGCCATCTTGAACAGTTGAAAGTATGTTTTGAAACTCATCATTTTGTTTTTTTTTTTTTCATTGACAAAAGACAGTAGTTCGGGCAAATGGCTTCTGACTCGGCGCATTTTCTTGGTGGATGCACTAAGTGGACGGGAAAATGACTTAGGAAGCCAGCCAAGATTAATTAGAGTCGCCACCCAAATATCACTGAGGTAAACAAATGTCTAATTTACTGAATGAGGCTTGCAGTATATGGGAAAATGTCATAGTGAAAGTGTTGACCTGTAATTATCAGACGAAAACAGTAAGAACACCTGAACTGGAATGATATATAATGTGCTTTTAGGTGTCTGTATAGATTGGGATAGACTAATAGAGGGAATAATTACTTCAGAAGAGCTTAAAGAGTTCGCCGAAAGTCGTATCCTAAGCCCCACTCTAGACTTGCCAAGCTGGCGTGCGGTGAGAGGCGGGGAGCAGTGAGGATCTGCGGGTGGACGCGGGCGTGTTAGAGCCTGCCCGGCGGGTGCAGCGGGCGGGCCTGTGGCTCCGTCTGCTGTGACACCCGCTGCTCCAGCTTGGCCCCATCAAGTGGCAACACCTCGCTCTTCCTCGGAAGCTCTGACGGTGACCCTGCCATAGGGTCGTGCTGTGCAGCCCTCACCGCCTCTTCTCCGCTGTGAGGGTCCCAGCTCTAACCGTACCGGCTTTTCCACTCCAGTGTCTTATGATGTGCACCTTGAATACACTGATGAACGCCAACGCCATCATCTTTATGGCATTTCAACATACACTACTTTTTCATTGTTTTTTCGTTTTGATTTTCACGATAACCTTTCATGGGGTAGGCAGTACAGAAGCTTTGTCTGTACCTTTCTGAAATCGACCTGTGCTGTTTTTAGCATTCCCTCAATCTGCCAGTGTAGATTCCCCAGTGAAAATGAAGTTGAAACTAGTCAGGCCGACTTTATCTTGATGAAACCATGTTGGCCACTGGTACTTGGCATTTTCCTTTCTGAGTTTACAGATGGTATGTTACTAAAGCATTGAATTCAGCAAAATGTACCCTATTATGTGCCATAAATAGTACTAGATATGACACTTTACCTTTGTTTAAGAATTCATCTTTTTTTTAGTTTTTATTTTATTGATTTATTTGTCTGTGCTGGATCTTAGTTGTGGCATTAATTATGGCATGTGGGATCTAGTTCCCTGATCAGGGATTGAATCTGGGCCCCCACGTTGGGTAAATTGAAAAAAAAAGATGAAGTTTTCAAAATCAGGATATTATCTGCCTTTCCCTAGGTGTTACTCTTGAGTAGTCCTCAAAAGTGGTACACAGTACTTCATTGATTTTATCTGTAAACTTTGTAGGACCTAGATCAAGAAGGGTATTTGAGGATGTATTTTAATATAAAGTTTTGACCACTTCAGATAGCCTGTGTTGTTACCATTAGTTTATGTTTAACCTCTAGTTTTTAATAACTGGTGGTTCTGAGATCACGAAGACTATTCATATCACATTCAGAAGAAATAGTAAGTTAAATATATGTTTAAGGGCCTCATTGTATCTTTAACTAAAAATGAATTTTCTTTTAAACAGCATCCACCTTGTACCCAACACAAAAAATGGAAACATTTACCCTCCCTTAATTACCCTTGCCTACAGTGACATTGATATCAAAGATTCCAACGGCCAGTCCGTGAAGGTGAGTCCCTGCTTGGTCATTGCCTCTCTATGTGTTAGTGTAAAACTGATAGAGTTTGCATTACGATCAAAAGACTGTTAGTCCTTTTCAGAGTTTTAAATAAACATGGCACTTTATATAGTCAAGACAGTTATTTTTTACTAATGGTGGTAAGAGGTGAGTTCTTACAGATTCTGCACATAAAAAGGCAAGAATTAAATTTGTCAGCAGATGTGTCACCAGCCGCTGGGCCTCCCTGTTCTGGATGCCAGGACATCTCTTGTTCTCTGTGGCCACCTTGCTTCTGCTTAGATTTTGTCTCCTTACGTAACTAAACCGGGAACTCAAACCTTAAGTGGGCATGTGTGTTTTTCTTCTCACCAGTCTTGCCCACTTGACAGAGACATACTTAACCAGGCAGAAAGAGAATCAAATCATTAGCTTTGTAACTAGTAGCACTAAAGTGAAATAGAGAATGCAGTTTGGCCTACAAGCAATTAGTCTTCCGACTGTTTCCTAACTCAGTTAAACTTAACCACCGAACCAAAGTCCTCTCCTGCCTGGAAGGGCTGGTGTGTGCAAGTGAGACCACGTACACACTGAAAGCAGGCTGTACCAAAGAAGGAGCCTGGGAAAGGCCGAGCTCTGCTTCGCCAGGCTGTTAAAGCATCCCTGCCTTAGGAGGGGTAGGTAAGAGAGGATGGAGGTCAGGACCAGAGCTAATCCTTCTTGACTTCTTCCTCATCCCCTATCTTCTCCAGAAGCATGGCAATTGGAAGGTGAACATTCCTTACCTCCAGGACACACTAATAGCTTTTAATTTCTACTGTTTTACTTTTCTGAATTTTAATATTCTAGTTCTAGCCAGTGTTTTCGGCCTCTCTGTTGTGCTTGCACTTCTACTCAGCTACTGTTGGATTCGGGCTTTCATAAAGCAAAAAATAGGCATATAATATGACTTTTCTCTGAAAGATTTCACATCCTCAGTTTTATTACCTGATTTGATGTTAAAATTCGTTTCTGTTGCCTGAATTTATATACACTATAATGAAAGGAGAAAATCCAGGAACATGCTTTTAGTAACAACAAAAGGCTGCCTTCTTTAAATTTTCCTGGAATGTCATTTTTGGGTAGTTAAGAGTATATTTATCTTAATATAAAACACTTCTGGGTGTTTGCTGTAAGTATTTTTCTTGTCCAAAATATATCTAAACTGTTTTGACAAATTAGAAAATAAGAGATAGGAAAAAAGTTGAGAGAATCATAAAACTGTACTGAGGAAGCCCACCTCAATTCATTCTAATTATAGAATGCAGTTTTTATCATTTCTTAATTTCTCATGACAGCTATTGTAAAAATTCTATGTTCATTGTGAGCATCCAGCTGTATATCTGCTCTCTTACCATCTCTGCAAATAACCTATCTTCCTGTTTTTCTGAGCAGGTCAAAACCATCCAGTATGAATCCCCTCAGATTTCCTCTTTAATATTTCAGTATCTCTGTTTCATTATCTTTCTTGACTCCAGTTCCTATTTCTAAGAATAAAGGACTCTTCCCACTTTCTTAAGAGAGTTTTCAACCTGTACTTGTTTAGGATGTTTTCTATTTAATTTTATTATAATATATTAATGTCTAGTTTCTCCTGTTTCACCCCCAGCCCTTTATTCAGCAAGCTTCTCTGCTGGTTCCTTTCCTTTGCCTTTCAGATTGCCCCATCTTAAAAACAAATTAGCACAACCAAACCATAAAATCTTCTGTCAACTCTACCAACAATTCAGCCTACTGTCATGTGTCTTTCCTTGATTTCCCAACCATTTATTCTTCATCACTTGCAGTTTGTGTCCTGCCATTTTGCTTCTTTGAAAACCTCTTTCATGAAGTCAGCAAGGTATTCCACATACACTGGCTTTATTTCTTTAACTTTACACTTATACAGTTGACCCTGGAGCAACACAGATTTGAACTGCATGGTTCTGCTTATATGTGGACTTCTTTTTTTTTTAACTGAATATGTACTGCAGCACTCTGCAAAGTTGGTCGAATTCATGGATGTAGAGGACCAGCTCTAAAGTTCTATTTGGAGTTTTGACTGCATCGGAATTGATGCCTCTCTCTAACCCCTGTATTGTTCAAAGGTCACTTATACAACATTTGACTCTACTCGTGACCTCCTCCTCCTCGCAGCTCCCTCTTCTGTGACCCTGGTGAGACTTAGGTGTCTTCCCTCTCCTGCTTCTCATGCCGCCGTTGTTCTTCCCTCTCCTGCTTCTCATGCCGCCGTTTCTGTTAATCCTTTATGATTCTTCTCTCTCCTCTCTCTGTGTAGTTGTGTCCCAAAGAGTCTTGTTTACACCTTTTATTGATCTGCCTTCCTCCTATGTGATTGTTTAGCCAGTTGCTGAACTCTTGATACACAAAGTAGGTTACATGCCTCAGTTACAGAAACCTATCAGAAAATGAAATATGATTAATTTGACTTGACTGCTGTTAATGAACCTAATCTACCTTCTAATGAAATCCTCTTTTCTTTAATATGTGCTCTAAATGGATATTTAAAGTAGTGTGGGTAATTCCCTAAAGTGTATTTATTTATGTATAAGTAAAGCTCAACTCTAGTAATATTGATAGTTTAAAAGTATGATATTTTTGATAAAATGCAGCTGTGAATGTATTTTTATAGTAAAAATAGGTTTGTATCATATAACTTAAGTATGGCTAATTTGCTTTCTTTTAAACATCAGGTTTCTTTCTCAGTCACATATGAAATGGATCAAGGAGAAGCACATGTCCAGACAGATGTGAGTTTCTTTTAACCTGTCAAAATACTTACAGTATATTTTTTAATTAAAAGAAATTTTTTTTACATGTTCTGGAAAGTTGTCAAAACAAAGAGATTTACCACGTATCCCTCACCAAGTCTCCCTTGGCATTAACACCTTATATAACTGTAGTTGTTGTTGTTCAGTCGTTAGTCATGTCTAGCTCCTTGTGACCCCATGGACTGCAGCACGCCAGGCTACATGCTGTAGTACAGTGATCATAATCAGGAAATTCACATTGATGTAGTCCTATTAACTAATCCGGGCTTTCCTGGTGGCTCAGTGGTAAAGAACCCACCTGCCGATTCAGAGATGCAGATTTGATTCCTGGGTCAGGAAGATCATGAGAAGGTAATGACAGCCCACTCAAGTATTCTTACCTGGGAAATCTCATGGACAGAGGAGCCTGGCTGGCTGCAGTCCACGGGGTCACGAAGAGTTGGACACGACCTAGCGACTAAACAACAACAAACTAACTAATGTAAATACTCTTTGGATTTTACGGGTTTTTTCCACTATCCCTTTTCTGTTTCAAGACCTAACCATCGTGTGTCCCCTCTTCTCCTTAGGCCTGTGACAGGTCGTCAGTCATTCTCTGTCTCATGACTGACCCTAACACTGGTGTTTTGTCCTCAGTTGGTTTCATCTGGTATTTTCCCGTGATTAAATGTGCTAGCATGCATTCCATGGAGGTGATGTCATACTCTTCTCAGTGAGTCATATTAGAAGATACTTGGTGTCAGCATATCTTATTGATGGACCTCCCGGGTGGTGCTAGTGTAAAGACCCTCCTGCCGATGCAGGAGAGATAAGAGACCCGGGTTCAATCCCTGGGTCAGGAAGATCCCCTGAACAAGGACAGGGCAACGAGGACAGGGAACGAGGACATTCCAGTATTCTTGCCTAGAGAATCCCATGGACAGAGGAGCCTGGCAGGCTATGGTCCATAGGATTGCAAAGAGTCAGACACAACCGAAGCTACGTAGCACACACATGTATCTTATTAACATTGATGTCAGCTCTGATCGTATGGCTAAGATGGTAGGTGTCTGCAAAGTTCTCTGTTGTGTTTTTCCACTTATAATTAATGTGTCTTGTAGGGAGGTACTTGAGATTATGCAAATCTCCTCCTTATTGTTCTTTTGCCCTCTAATTTTAGCATCCATTAATAATTCTTGGCCAGTAAAATATATTACTGTGATATTTGTCTGGTGGTGGTTGTGTTTTTCTATCATTTCTTCTATATTGATTAGAATTCTGTAAAAAGGAACTCTCCCTTTGTCCACGTGGATTTATTTATTCATTTATTAATAAATCAGTACAGACTCATGAATATTTATTTTTTCTAGCAATTTTAATGTGTTGCTTTCTATTTTCTTGCTCAAACTATCCCAGATTTGTTCATTGGGAGTTTCTTCAGTTTGGTGCCTATGTCCTTCTAGTGTACCTTCTAATTTTTGAGCCTGTTTTTAAGTACTTTGTTACTTTTTATTTACAGTATCTTTGAACACTGATGAAATTACATAAATCTCAATTTTTTTTTTTTTTAGATTGCTTTAGGTGTGTTGGGTGGACTAGCTGTTTTATCATCTCTTTTGAAGACAGCAGGTTGGAAGAGACGCATTGGGAGTCCCATGATTGATTTACAGGTATAATCACAGGGCTTCTTAAAGTATTTTTATCTATTGACTATCTTATACCCTTCTAAGAAGACACAGCTAGCCAATGAGTAAAAAGTTGCCTTGAGTTTCTCTGGGGTGTATGACTAGGAGACGAACATGACTAGGAAACGTACCCTTATTCTCCCCCCAGGGTGCGCCACGGCGGTGCCAGTCTGCATCCACCAGCAGCGCTCTTCTTGTTCGCTCACATCCTCACCAGCACTTGCTGCTTTCCCACTCGTTCCCATTTTTTGCCGACCTGGTGGGATGAGTAGTATGTCATTCTTGATTCAATTTCCATTTCTTTGATTACTCTTGATATACTTTATTCATCATTTGGGCTTCCTCTTCTGTGAACTTCTTATTTATATCACTTGCTCATTTTTCTGTTGTTTCCAATTTTTCTTATTTATTTAAACATTTTTTTATATTTTACTTATTTATTTTTTTGTATTTTCTAAATAGAAATCTTTTGGTTTTTGACATTGAAGTTTCTTCTCCAAGGGTAAATCCATCAGTTATTTTATCTATATGTTACTTTGCTTGGTAGAAGCTCTTGATTTTAATGCTGTCAGATCTGAATAGGTTTTAATATTATGGGGTGTGCTTTTAGGATCTTGTTTAAGATAGCCTCCCCTATGCCAGGAGAAAGCAACGGCTACCCACTCCAGTACTCTTGCCTGGAAAATCCCATGGACGGAGGAGCCTGGTAGGCTGCAGTTCATGGGGTCGAGATCAAAGAGATATTCTCCCGTATTTTATTCTATTAACTTTATGGTTTCTCATTTAATTGTTTTGACATTTGTTCTTGTTTTTATCTTCACCTGTCCTTTATTGAGTATTACTGTAAGCCAGGCACTTTAACCTTGACACGTGTAATTCATTTAGTCCTCACAGTAGCTCTATGGAGTTAGGTATTGTGATCACTCCCATTTTATACGTGCTGAAATTGTAGAGATTAAGTAAATTTCCTATTCATTTAATTTTTACCGTATCAAAGTAATAGGTGATTTAGAACATGAGAAAGGCAACATAGTAAACTGGTTTGTGCTGGGTTGTCTTCCTGTCTCTAGAGCTAATGTGCCTGGAAATCAGAGGAGGGGGCTTGATTTACTGTTGGGGAGAGTGAATAAAGGCATCCAAGAGAAGTGAAGTTTAAGCTGGGTTATCTGTGTATTATCTGAGTTTGAGCAGACTCTTGGAGATAGTGAAGGACAGGGAAGCATGGCATGCTGCAGTTCATGGGGTTGCAAAAAGTCAGACACAACTTAGCAGCCGAACAGCAGCAACAATCTTTGCATTCCACAAATAGTCACTGATGGCCTGCTGTCTGAGTGCCAGATGCTCTGCACGGTGCTGAGGGAGATGATAATGGGCAGAGAGAGACATGGTCTCTGCCCTCAGAGCTCCAGAGAGTTTGCCAGAGAGAAGGGAAGAATATCTGTTGAAATAATACTCCTTTCATTCCCCAAAACATTTGGGATTAATGTGTGGGGTGGTTAATTATTGAGCAAGTTGTTGGAACTGACAGATGGGGCTAAAATTTAATTTTGGCCTAGGTTGTAAAGGACCTTGTGGATCAGGAATTTGCATTTTAATGAGACATCACTGTACATTGTTAAGAAAGAGTGACACAGTCCAGTTTACATTTTAGAAAGCCAACTCTGGTGGTAGTGTGGAGGGTACACTGGGGAGAAGGATTCCAAACTTGAAGAAAATTAGAAAGCAGCTCTAAAGTTCTTAGTTGGTGAAAGATGAGGAGGGTTGAATAAGATAGAAGTTACTGGAAATGGATCAAAAGGTTAGGACCCAAAAGGTATCTAGGAAGTGGCTGCAGTCAGTCCTTCTGACTGATCCATGGATATATGAAATAAGACTTTAAGCTTGAGAAAGTGGGTTGATAATAATGTTATTAATAATATATTATTAAAGTAGTATAAATAGATTGAGTGTATAACAGCTGTGATTCTCTTTTTAAATTGCAGACAGTTACGAAATTCTTGGTTTACTATGCTGGTGATCTGGCCAATGTTTTCTTTATCATCACTGTAGGAACAGGTCTTTACTGGCTTATTTTCTTTAAAGTAAGTGATTTTCTGAATTTAACCTTAGTGCCCCAACCTGAATAACTTGTAAGCTCTCTTTATAAAGCAATTGTTTTTACTTGAGGGTGTTTCTAATCAAGAGTATTGGGGCAAGTGCTAAATTCACCATTCCCTGAGTGTGTTGTGTTTATTTTATGCTTTCTTTGGGTTATAAATTGTGCCTAGTAAAAAACTTGTGTAGTCATACTTAGCAGTGTAACTTTGATCACAGGCACAGAAGTCTGTCTCTGTTTTGCTACCAGTGCCAGCTCAAGAAGAACGTTTTGTTACTTATGTGGGATGTGGTTTTGCTCTGAAGGTAAGTTTCAAAGCACAGGTTACTGAATTTTAAAAGTTTGCTTAAAAAAAAAAAATCTGCTAATAAGCACGTAAGTCTTCAGAGTTAAAATGCTTTCAAAATCTTTGGTGTAAAAGTTAGTTTAATTTTAGAAGAAAGTGTGAATTGTTCTATTTTACTAGGAAGTTTGCATTTGTTTAGAATACGTATCTCATTCTGAAGATCTGCCTTAATGTAGACTGTTAATGGAGAGTGAACGGTACCATGATGGATAAAGCACTGAACTCTTGGCCTGGGTTCTCTCTGCCTCCACATTCCTTTTCTCTTCTTCCCATGGGAGCCCCCTCTCCCTGCTTCAAGTTCTTTCAGCGGATGTGACACTCTTCACGTGCCTCTGATGTACATCTCATCCAGTTATGCTGTCATTACTCAGTGACTACAGTTCCCACTGATCTGTGAGCCCCAGGAAGAGAGGAATCATCCCATACTTAGATTTTTAACCTTTGTTTGATCAATAATGCACCTTCTCGGAAGAAGCCTCAGTTTAAACATGTTCTGTAAATAAAAAGGATTTTTTTTTTTCATCAGAAATCTTAATAGCAGAGATAGAGAAAAAGACAGTAAGAGCATCCTAAAATTTTCATTAGGACAAACAAATTACAGTTGGTAACACCTTTCCTTATAAAGAAGTTAAAGGCTTTTGGAAACCTTGGGAAAGAGAGTCAATTATGCAAGATCCTTGTGTGAGGAGGGAGGTAGTATGTCTCCTTTCATATTCCTATTTCAAATAAAGACAGCAGAAGGAAAGGTGAATTAGTATGTATGTAGAAAGTCTGTGAATTTGGTGATTGTTATTTGATGAGTTTCTGGTGTCCCCTAATGGTATTACGACTTTGTCACTTGTGAAACTTACAGTGAAAACGTTAGTCGCTCTGACTGTTTACGACCCCATGGACTGCACCCTGCCAGGCTCCTCTGTCCATGGGATTCTCTGCAAGAATACTGGAGTGGGTTGCCATTTCCTTCTCCAGGGGATCTTCCTGACCCAGGGCTTGAACCTGGGTGTCCCCGATTGCAGGGAGATTGTTAACCATTTGAGCCACCAAGGAGCCCCATGTATCTTCTTGTGATTACAGATGGTTTGTTTCTTAAAGAATCAGTGTTGGTTTCATTAGCAGGGTTAGTGCCAATACTTTAAGGTGTTTCTTTGGTCATTCTCAGGCTCTGCAATTTTTGCATAAGCTCATCTCCCAGATTACCATAGACATATTCTTTATCGATTGGGAGCGGCCTAAAGGAAAGGTTCTTAAAGCTGTTGAAGGTAATGAAAGTAACCATTTGTACCAAGTTTCTTTTGCCACCATTGTAAAGCAAAGAAAGTGAAACATTTTACTCATTTTATCTCCTCAACCAGGTGAGGGGGGTGTTCGGAGTGCTACTGTTCCTGTAAGCATATGGAGAACTTATTTTGTGGCAAATGAATGGAACGAAATTCAGACTGTGAGAAAAATTAACCCACTCTTTCAAGTACTTGCTGTCCTCTTCCTTTTGGAGGTATAAACTATTGGATATAATTGTATGCAATTTATGGCTACCTTATAAATGTTAATTCAGTATAATTCCAGCCAAGTTTTCCTGTCAGTGGGAGAGTTTTCTAAAGTTTAAAATATTATCAAGCCATTAAAAAATATACATAACATGAAATTTATCATTTTAAGTTTACAGTTCAGTACTGTCAAGTACACTCCTATTGTAGTACACTTCCTCTCTAGATTTCTTTAGCTTGCAAAAGTAAAACTCTGTACCTGTCTTCTTCCCTCTCCCCAGACCTGGAGCTTCCGTTCTTTCTGTCTTTGAACACCTACTAAGGACCATGTCCTGTGTTAGGATTTGGGGCTACAGCCTAACAAGACACACTGAATGGGTACATGCTTATGATCCCTTTGCAGTTATTTGACGGACCTGGGTAGAACTATCAGAGGAAGTATTCAGTACTGAATATGAGACTGAAATATGGAAACTGTATAAGTAACAGATTTTCTCTAGAACTATCTGCTTAAATAAGGTTTGATATAATTTTGTCAGACTCCTTTGTCTGCTTTCCTTTTTCCTTCTTTCTTGCTTTCCTCCTTCCTTTCCTTTTTTGAACCTAGAAGAACATGTGTGTCTCTGGGATATAAGATCACTATCTCAAAAACTTACTTATAGTCCTGTTTTTTAAAGCTTAAAAGGGATTGTGTGAGAAAGTAGTTTTATAATCAAGTAAGTTCGGAAAATACTGCATTCCATAAAGTCACATAACTTCCTTTACCATAAAACTTTCCAGAGCCTTTACTATATGAGAGTAGAAGGCATAGAGGTGAGTATAACATGATAACTTCCTCAAAAGGCATTTTGGAAAACAGTGTTTTAAAGTATAAAAAGTAATTTGCGTAGTGCCTGGCATGGATTGCTGGTTGTTCATTGGTAGTTTACTGAAAGTGAACAGTGAAAGTGAAAATCGCTCAGTTATGTCTGACTCTCTGTGACCCCGTGGACTATAGTCTATGGAATTCTCTAGACCAGAAAACTGGAGTGGGTAGCCTTTCCCTTCTCTAGGGGATCTTCCCAACTCAGGGGTTGAACCCAGGTCTCCCACAGTGCAGGCGGATTCTTTACCAGCTGAGCCACAGCTTTATTTCTTTGACAGAAGTTTTTAAGCTTTGCCAGTGTGTGTGATAATAAGGTTATATTTGGCCTTGAGTCGAAGGTATTGACAGAGGATGAGATGGTTGGATGGCATCACCGACTTGATGGACATGAGTTTGAGCAGGCTCCAGGAGTTGGTGGTGGACAGGGAGGCCTGGCGTGCTACAGTCCTTGGGGTCGCAAAGAGTCGGACACAACTGAGCAACTGAACTAAACTGGCCTTGAGTCATATTGAAGAGACTACCTAATGAACTAGCTAAAATTTTGTATTAAATACTTTGTAATTAAAATACTGGATAATTATTTTTATCTAGATTTTCTATAAAATCTTCGATTTTTTCTAGATTTTGTACAAACTTGAATAGTTTTTCAAGGGAAGGAGTAGAGAGAGGTACCTCATTTTCAGACTACAGGAGTTTTCTTTATCCATATCTTTTAAAATTATTTTTTTTCTTTTTATTTAAGGTTGTGGGATTCAAGAACTTAGCATTAATGGACTCATCCTCTAGTCTTTCCAGAAGCCCACCTAGCTACATAGCTCCTTACAGCCGCATTTTGAGATATGCGGTGTCTTCTGCTCTTTGGCTGGTCATTGGAATTGTACAGGTAACAGGACATTATACTTTGAAGCAACGTGACCTCTCTATATTTTTAACTCTGTTTATATACTGATCTTCAGCTGTTGACCACAACAGGATTTGTATAGTATAAAGAAGGTGACAAGAACAATAATAAAGATAGCTAATAGCTAATTCTTACATAGTGTGCTGATCTAGGCACTGTGTTAATTGCATTCCCCAATGAACTAACTTAATCTTTATAGTAGCCCTCAGAGATAGATTGTTTTGAATATCCTCATTTTATAGTTGAGGATGTGGTGGCACAGAAAGGTTATATATTTACCCAAATATTATATTAGAAATCGATTAGAAATGAGCAGAACTAGAATTTGAACCCAGAGCAATTAGCAATCAACAGAACAAAAAAAAAGAAAAAGAAATCAGCAGAACAGAAATTTGAACTCAGGCAATCTGATTTCAGATTTCATTTCTTATCAATAGTGGGGCTCTGAAGGGTCTTTGAGTCTGCAGGATTTAGTTTATATATAATGATAGGAATTGCTAAGGTACCCTCAATCTTTGCTTTTGGAAACTAACATATTATTTACATTCATTTTTTATATCATTAAATCTCATTCAAATTACCAGTACCCCTGCTGAAATTTTCTTTGAAATATTAATTGAAATAGCTGAAACTAAAAATAAATCTTCTGAGGATGCATGGCTCTAGCAGAGGATCTTCGCTATGCTTACTTCCTTAATCTTCTTATAGCTAAAAGAAAATAAAAAGAATGAAAGGAGAAAGAGAGAGAAGCAGGAGCTACAGCAGTTAACTCTAGTCTTTGCATTTGTTTCTCTTGCTCACAGACTCTGATGAGTGGGAAAAGGCTTTCAGTGTGATTAAGATGTTTTTAACTTATAAATAAGCAAAGAAAGGTGGGACTTCCTATAAACTGGAGAGCTTATATTAAAAACTAAATTTCAAAAAATTTTAGAATTGAAGTCCCCCAATTCCTACAGAATTGGATCTAGGTATCATTCTGTAACCTGAGACTACTCTTTAAATTTGCATCTATTTTAAATTGTTAAGACTTGTTCAAACTTAAAGCTGCAGAATAGAGCTAGTAAGGGATAGTTTGACAATCACAGAAGAAAGACAAACAGAAATTAGGATTTGAAATAAAATTAGATTAAAATAATATGGGGTTTGATTTTTTCTCCCCTTTCAATGTCATTGAGGTATAATTTATGTGAAAGTGAAAGTTGCTCAGTAGTGTCTGACTCTTTGTGACTCCATGGACTATACAGTCCATGGAATTCTCCAGGCCAGAACGCTGGAGTGGGTGGCAGCTCCCTCCTCCAGGGGATCTTCCCAACCCGGGGATCGAACCCAGGTCTCCCACAGTGCCGGCGGATTCTCTACCAGCTGAGCCACCAGGGAAGGCCTGGTGACATACAGCAGTTACAGTGACTGCTGTTTGTCACTGTCTGTCACTAATACAGTTTTTGTGAACAGATCAGATTTATCTGGATGTAGAGAATTTAAAGGAATACCATCTGAAGCTTTTCATACTAGTTAACAACTAAAAAAAAAAACCCCAGACTAACAGGGCCTGACATAAAAGTAGCTTTTCTCTGTCTCATGAGAAGGAAGAGTGGGGGTCAGCAGTGCAGGGCCGGCAGGGTGGCTGCCGTCAGACCTGGAAGCCTGTTGTTCTGCTTTGCCCCTCAGGACTCACCTCTGAGGTCACCTCGTGGTCCATAATGTCTGATGGGGTTGCAGGTGTCAACCAGAGGAGAAACCTCACTTTTTCCTTTTTTTTTTTTCCCCACTTGAATTTTAATTGAAAGCATTACAACAACTTAACTACCGATAATGAATTATGAAACTTCAGTAGTTAAATCATGATTATCATTTGTGAGGCATTTAATCTTCCTTAGTTTATAGACCTGTGGAAACTTTGCATATTTGTGTTTTCTCGTCTCCATTTCAGAGGAAGATTGTGAAGAGAAAGTGTAGAAGTTTTATAAATCAAAATGTAATTGAGAAGTGAAACACAAGGAGAACAGAATCTGTATATAGCTGAGCGTAGGTGGTTTTTAGCTCATATTTTAGGTATGAAAGCTGTTTAGCTCATTTCACATGAAACAAGCAGGTGAAGTAGTAAAGCTGAACCATGAAAACCCCTGTCAATTATTTTTAGCACGCCTCTTAATTTTTTTTTCCCCCTGGTTTCTTGTCTTGTGTGCTGGAGTCTCGAACAGGTAACCCCTTGAAGGGGTGTCGGCGACAAATGGGCTGTGAAGGGAACATCAGCAAACCCAACAAGGCAAATCCTGCCGTAGCTGTGTAGCCCACCCAGACTCTTTAGCTACATGCCTGTAGATAAATCCAAGTGCTGTAGAAGAGTCACATCCTGAAATGTGTTCAGCTAGCGTCCGGCCCTTGTGATCCTTGGGTGTGAGCAGTGAGTCCCGATGCTCCGGCATGATGGGGTGAGCGGGCGGGCAGTGGGGCAAGGGCAGCCCCGGCCAGGAACCGTGCGGGCCGGGGGGCTGGTCCTCCCTGCACTGGAGGGCCGGCTGAGCCCGGGAATGTGATGACTGCTCACCCCCTCCTCCTCGAGAGCCTTTCCAGAAGTGTCTTCGGCCTGTCCTTGGCCAGAACTTGGTCACATGGCCACTCGTCCCCCTGCTGTCCGCTGGGCAGCAGTGTGCCCACACAAGGCCTCTGTCACTAGGAGAGAGGGGAGGGGCTCGTTGGAGTGGCAGCTGGCCGTCCTGGGCGCTGCCATCCAACCTTGTGTTTTGTTTCTCACTCTGCTGTCATTTGGTAGAGACGTAGGTCTCTCCATGGTCACCTTCTCAGATTACCAGTGTCTGTGCGTCCTTAAGAGTTCCTTTAACCTGTAGAGTTCCATAAATTCGTCTGTACAAACTCTTCTTGATTCTCATAAGGTTAGGTTTTACTATTCACTCCCCAACCCAGCTTCTTCAATTTTTAAGTGGTATCTCTTAGTTTTTAAACTTTGTTACTATTTTTCATGTCATTTAAAGGAGTTTTAAAATATATACATAGTGTATTTTGGAAAGAGTTTTCAGTATTCAGCTGCTGTAGATTCATTTATGTATTCCTTCCCATATCTGAGTATATTTTATGTGGGAGGCACTGGCGAGCCCAAAGATACGCTCTAATAAGAACAAGTTACAGGTTGTGGCAAGCACTGTGAAGAGCCTCAGCAGGCAGATGAGGTGAGTAGAGGGAGGTAAGGGGAAGGGAAGTTAGGAGCAGGGACAGCTTTGAATAGGGTGGTTAGGAAGTGTTGTCTTTCTCTGAACGGTATCTAAGGTCTACAGTGTAAATTCTTCTCTTTTGGTTTGTATAACCCCCTTTGCAGTATTGTTAAATCTGTCTAAGAAAACACTTGAAATTATTCCATGTTAATGTTTAACACGTTATCTGTAATTGAAACAGAATACTTGACATATGCTTTTTATATACTACTCTATCAGAGATTTATATACTACTCTATCAGAGAAGATTAATTTGAAAACAAGCAACTCCTCTAGTAGTCTTTGGAATTTAAGAGATGAGCAGAATTGCAGAACTAGACCTAAACTGGCCTAAGGTTTTCAGAGCCCCTTACTTCCTCTCCCTGTGTTTGTCCTATCTTATTTTAATGACACAGAAAAGTTTTTAAATTCAAAATAAGCCCCCTCAGTGAATCTTAACAGAATTCCAAAACACTCTTCCTTTGACAGAAGAATAGGAAATGCTAAGTAGGATTTTATCCCACAGGAACTATTATTGGTCCCTATGTTCTTGTCTGGAACTTAGTTTTTCTTAATGTACTATACTGTGGCTATAAAAGAAAATTAAATCCTAAGATCTAATAAGCATGAACTTGGCTTAATGTTTCAGATTGTGTTCTTTGCTGTCTTCTACGAGAGATTTATAGAAGATAAAATTCGACAGTTTGTTGATTTGTGCTGTATGAGTAATGTAAGTACTTTCTGACTTTATCTTGTAATTGTTACTTCTTCCTTTTTAAAGGTCATGAGTACATTAAAAGAGACTTTAAAAGTGATTTGCTATGATTGGATTTTTAGTCTGATTTCCACTGGTGGTTAATTCCAGAGATAGTTATAATGAGCTGCAAGTTAATATTTGCTGCCTTAAATTTTCCTTCTTTATTTGCAACTTCTTAATTATAAATCCCTTATGCTACCAAATAGTTGACTCAGCCTGAAATCCCTGAAAGGTTTTCATATATCAATCCTGTTTCTTCTCTTCTTCGAAGTGTCTTCAGTCTCTTTTCCATCTACTTTTTAAAATAACCTCATTATCCTTTATTACCTTATTATTACCTTTATACGTCTTCTAAGAATTCAACTCTCGTTATTTTGAGAGAAAGGAAGCAATTTCAAGAAGAACTTAATTTTTATCGTTTTGCAGATGAATTGCTAACTGGTCCTTTTCTTTTTATAGATATCAGTGTTTCTGTTATCCCACAGATGCTTTGGCTACTACATTCATGGTAGATCAGTACATGGGCATGCTGATACTAATATGGAAGAAATGAATATGAATCTTAAAAGAGAAGCGGTATATTTTACATCTTTTTGTTTTTTTAAGCTGAGAGGTTCTTGTAATCTGGGATTTTTAGTAGTATTTTTAAAAAATCCTCATTGATTACTTTTAGAAGTTGCTAGAATATCAACTCATTACCCTGAACATTAAAAGGGAACAAATCACATATCATCCTGCAGTTCCTTTATGGAGTGTATTTCATGGTAAACTGAATAATTCACAAGGGAAAGATCTTCCTAATGGACGCAAGTAAAAGAATTCTAAGTTAGAAAATCACCATTTTGTATTGACTAATGAATTAATGCACATGAGCTACAGTCATCAATGGATGCTAAAACAATTAAGTGAAGGATAACAGGGAACTTGATGGTTGACGTTATCTGAACAAGTTGGCTCAATCTTACAACATGTAAAAATTAGGAAGACTGACATTATGTACTTCCTGTTATGATGCACTGAGGAAGGACATAATATCACCCATGAAATACTCTCGCCTCAGAAAATTGAGCCTGAATGTGATCAAGCCTCTAGCTCTAACAGGAAATCAAGTCTCTAGTTTACAGTAAATAGAGGGGCTAGAGAGACAAAATAAGTCATACCACAGAGTGTTTAGCCAGATGCAGAATGTTAGGATGTCTTGTAGGACAAACGACCCAGTGTCCCCAACAAATTAGAGGCATGTAGAGAAAAGGAGCAGTGATGGTGGTGGTATGATAATTTTAAGGGAAAAAAATACCAAGTACAACGTGTAGACCTTGGATCCTGATTCAAAGAACCAACTATCAAAAAAACCTTTCGAAAAAATCTTGGCGATTTAATGGGCTAAATATTAAATTATATGAAGGAAAGATCAGTTTTATTAGGTGTGAAAATGGCATTTTTTTCAAGGTCTTATTAGTTAGAGATACTAATTTGCAAATGAAATGACATGGTATCTGGGGTTTGCTTTAAAAGAAAAAAGTTGGGAAGATAGATGAAACAAAATTGGTGAAATAGTAATTGTTGAAGTTGAGTGATGGATGGTTCATGGTTCTCTCTACTATGTGTTTTAGGAAACTTCCATAAGAAAATTTAAAAAAGAAAAATGTGTACCTAAGAGGAAAACCCAAGATTTATTGATTAAGGGACTATACCTGTTACTTGCAAGAATTTAATACGTGGTCACAACATCTCAGGAACAATTTATTTACTACATTGAACTGAATCAGTTGGTTTACTGTGAGAAATACCTGGATTGAAGAGTTAAATTTTAAAAAGGAAACTATGAAAACCCAGAAAAGAATATTTCAGTTTGGGAGATGACAAAGCATAAAATATAGAAAGTATCGAAAAAAGTATTATTTATTGGTTTTACTTTATTAATGTATAGAACATTTATATAGCCACAATTATATAGATAAAAGACATAGGGTAAAATTTCCATAGTAAATATGAAAAGATATTGATCACAATATTGAAAATCATATAAATCAATAAGCAAACTAAGTTAAAAGCTTAATAGAGGGAATTCGCTGGCAATCCAGTGGCTAAGACTCCATGCTTCTTTTGCAGGGGGACTGGTTTGACCCTGGTTGGGAAACTAAGATTCTGCTCGTCACATGAGCACAGCCAAGAGAAAGAAAAAAACAAGCAAGCAAAAAACAAAATAAACCTCTTCAATGACAAAAAGAAGTAAATAAACAGAATAGACTAAAAACCTCTAAAAATATTAAACTCACAAAGCATGGAGGAAATGAATGTAAAAATAACATATTTACTTTCTTCAAATTACCAAACTTTTATTTAAAAAAGCTAATACTTAGTAGCATCAAGGACAGGGTGTAATGGGCACTGATCTTAGGATACATTTTCATAAATCTGCTGGAAAGCATTTGACAGTATATACCAGGAGATTTCTGAGAGTTCATTATTTTCGACTTACTGATTCTATGGCTCTAACTAACTCAAGGAAATAATTAACAATGTGAATAACTGATTATGTTTAGGATCTTTATCATGGGTTATTTATAAGGACAAAGAATACATAAAAATGAGAGAATATTAAGTAAATTGGTTTATCTATACAGTGAAACCTTAGGTAAACATTAAAACTCATGTTTTATAGAACATTTAATGATACCAAGAGTTGCTAAGGATATAATGTTACATGAAAAGAAATCAGTATGATCCAGATTTTGTACCATCTCTTATGTAAATGCCTACAACAACTAATGAAATACCTTAAAATACTGGTATCTCTTGGTGTTGCAATTATAGATGATTTTTTTCTTTTTGTATCTCTGTATTTTATAAATTCTCTATAATTAGAAAATTTTTTTTATAAAGAAATTCACTACACATAGACTGCCTCTCAGTCAGTAGAAAACCAAGTGTCATGTTTGCAGCTTAGATTTAGACAAAGGAGGAGAATGTTAAGCTCCAGAGTAGGCAAATAAAGTTAAGAACAGAGGCAAGAATACTTACGCTGAACCCTGAAGCATCTATGAGAACATATGGTTCTCAGGATTCAAATTGTGTCCAAGAGACTTGCAGTAGATATCTGGTCTGTAACATTAACCACTGGGTCATGTATCACTACTTTTTTAGTGGAATTAATCAAGGAAGTGTATTCAAAGTGTTTAGAGTACAAAAAAAGACCATTCATAAAAGTTGCTAATTCTAAGGCTAGACTTTTTATCATTTATTAAAGAGCAATAAATTGATTATAAAGAAAGCTAAGAATATTAATATATGATAAACTTAGTATGAGTTGTTGTTTTTTTAAGTAGGGAGAAGTAAAGCCACCTGCACAGAGGTATGATGAAGTAGAAATCAGTCAGACCTGGAGGGTGGTGGCAACCTTGGATACTATTAAAATTGCTTTGTCTCAAGTAGAGATCCAGTACAACTTCAGTTGGCTTCCAAATCTTATAATATTAAATATTGCATTTTCTCTTTAAGATAGGCAGAATTTTCATTATCTTGATCTTAACATAAATTTTTTTAACTTCTCAGGAAAATTTGTGTAGCCAAAGAGGTTTGGTACCTAATACAGATGGTCAGACTTTTCAGATTGCAATTTCTAGCCAGATGAGGCAACACTATGACAGAATTCATACGACACTAACAAGGGTTTGTATAACTACAATTCAGATACATTTTCTCAGTACTTCATGTTATTTAGATACCAAGAACGTAAGGCATGTTTCATTTACTCTCGTCTCTTTTTCACGTTAGAAAAATGGCCCTGCTAGACTGTTGAGCTCATCAGGAAGTAGTTTTGAGCAGAGTGTAAAAGCATATCACACTATGAATAAATTTCTTGGCTCTTTCATCGACCATGTATGTATCATCATTTATTTTTAAGCTAGAGTCAAAATACAGTGTTTAAAAGGTTAACCAGGAATGTCATTTATTTCTTCAGTCAACCAAGTCAGTGAACTTAAAACCCTTGTGGGGTTGGTTGGTTGGTTGTTTTTGCTGTAAAAACTAATACTGTTTTGGCTGAAAAAATTAATACTTGTGGATGGAGTTAGGTTATGTAAAAGTAAAAAGAAATTTTTACATGTCTATTATCATGATGATTACCTTAAAATATGTCTATACTAGAATTTTGTTAGTTACCAAATATCAATTATTCATTGTAGAAGTATGCTATGGTTGTATTCATGAAAAGCTTGTTCTAAACTTATTTTCAGTACATCTAGTCCTAAGTACTACTAACAGCATTTAAAGTGTAAAACATTCTTAAAGAGAGTTTTGTTATAAAGTCCAGTGTAATAAATTGTCTTTGAAGAACCAAACCCACAGATTTTCTTTGGGTGCTTTCATTTTTCTTTTGCTCTCCTTCTGATTTTATAAAAATCGGGAAACATTTATTTCAGTGCTCTTTTTCAGATGACCTTTGTTTTTTATATTAGGTTCATAAGGAAATGGACTACTTTATAAAAGATAAATTGCTCCTTGAAAGAATTCTTGGAATGGAATTCATGGAACCAATGGAAAAAAGCATCTTTTACAATGGTATCCTTCAAATGCCTTTGCTGAGCTTGATTATTATTTTCCAAGCTTGAAAAAACATAATTATAGTTATTATCTTTTGATTTTATACTTTTATCTAGGAAACTTAGTTAACTTCAAGGAATTATAGTAGTTTTCTATGTCCCATCTTATTATATGTCATGTAGCAAGAAACATATATAAAAGATAATTATTCTACAAAAAAGTAAAAATTGAAGCTGAATTTTAAAATCAATTGTGCACATGAAAGAGATAGTAAAACAAATACTTAAAAGTTTATGTATTGAAATATTCATTCAATGGCACACTTAGGAAACAAAGAAGAATTATGTTCATGATTTATCTTTAAGTTTTCAGTTTATCCAACATCTTAATAATGGCACATGTCTATGATAGGAATAGTGACTAAAATGGTATTTTTATCATTAAAAAGAAAATAAATATGTCACTTTTAGTGTGACTAATAACCTCTTGTATGGCTTGGGAAGACTGGAAATGGTATGCTATACCCGATGTCCTAGCCTGGGTATCACTCACCCTGGTGTTATTGAGAACCACATGTTGTGCCAGTCCTGGGGTACACAGACCAATGGTCTCTCCCTTGGGCATCTTGACAGTAGACTACTGAGGGTAGACGTGATGGACGAGTGGAGTGGTTCTGGGATGGAAATGTGTGCAGACCCAAGCTAAACTGGGTGTGGGAAGGAAACTCAGCTAGACAGAGTGAAGCCAGAGAGGCGACGCAGTGAAGTGTGGGCTGGGTCTTAAAAACAAGTTACCGTTGTCAGACAGAAGGGTCCCGGAGACGTTTGGGCAGAAGGGGGAAAGGGTGTTAGGTGCTTACAAACTTTATGATTGAAGCCTGGAATGGAGTGAGAGAGTGCATGAATGATGAAGAGGGCAGAGACCGAATCCCAAAGGCCTTGTCTGACACCTTAAGTTTTGCTTTATTTTATCCTGTCGAGCACTTGTTTTCAAAAACCTTTTTTTAAAATGTTTTATCCTTCAAGACCTGCACTGGTTGCTCCATGAAGGTATGAGAAGAAGATATTAAAATGTCTATTTGTATATTTGCAATTCCACATTCTTACTTTATATATTTTTAAAATTATATGTAGTAGTAATTCATGAACTATGCCTATTATGAGATGCATGCCCAGCATTTTATTCTGATAGGGATACATGATCAGAATAATTTGGAAACCACTTCTAATGAACATGGATGTCACCAGAAAGCCTTCATATCTGATTCATGAATTGGAAGAATGATTTTGGCAGGAGTTAAACAGATGCAAGACTATAATAATATAACTTAGTCATTAAAAATATAGCTTTCAGAGTCTTCTGGTCTTGGGTTTGAAATCTGCTACTAGTTTTGTGAACTTGAGAAAGTTTGTTTTCCTTTCTGAACTTTAATTATTAAACTTCTGTAGAGTATAACCTTCTAAAGGTTGTTGCATTTACACACGTCTAATCATTGGGTAGAGAACCTGGTATGGGGAGGCACTCAGTAGAGTGATGTTGTTATCATTTCTAATAATAATAATACAGTCATCATCATCTTTATCTCTGTTGGGAGTATGAGCAAAGGCAGTAGTCATGGGGATGAAGAGGAAAAGATTGCCAGAAACGTTAAGGGAAAGAAGGGGTAGGAGAGAAGGAGCAGTCAGAAATGATCCGGACTTCCAGCTTGACGAGGCGGTTGGTGGTGCTGCCACCCTTCACTGAGACCGGGGCGCAGGTGGAGGACCAGGTTGTGAGGGGGAGAGGATGACTTGGGGTTTGAGCACGTGGTGTCTGTGGTACCTTTGGGGCATCTCAGAAGAGACGTCTGATCAGCCATTGAATGTCAGGGACTGGGGGACTGGATCGAGGGGAAAGTGAAAGTGCCCAGTAAGCAGGGAAGTCTCCTCAGATGAGGTCATTGCTGGAGCAACAGCAGTGAAAGTTGCCCAGGAGGAGTGTACAGAGCTGGCTTGTTTATTTGTTAAAATACGTATACAAGTATATGTACGGCCGTGCACACCTTGTAAAGATACAGCTTAATGCTCAGTGAATTTTCACAAACTGAATATATTCGTATAACTAGCATCCTGATCATAAACAAGTGTTATAGGCAAGTCAGATGCCCTCTTGTATAATAACAAGGGTCCTAACTGGGTGGTGATGGGCCGCTGAATCGCTCAAGAGGTTCTCTGGTCCTCCCTGAAATTGTGTGCTTTCCCCACTGCCTCTTGTGAAAGGGTCTGTACACGTTAGAATCTTAAAAGGGTGTTCACATCCCCAAAAGGATGAACCCACCCGTTTGGAGAGTGAAAAGACGTCTCAGAGCAGAACCTTGCAGAACTGAGGCATAAATTGTAACACACTATTCTAGTCCTTGCTGGTTTTGTTTTGCATTAAAAAAATTGAAGTATAGTTGGTTTACAGTGCTGTGTTTTGATTTACAGTACTCTGCTGTACAGAAGAGTGTGTTTCGCTTTTTAAGTTTACTCTATCTTCAAGAATTTTTCTAAGATTCTTTAACCTTTAGTTATATAAACAAATAGAGAAAGGACATTCATTACTTGGTCATTGAAAAATATAGACTGTATACCTAAATTACTAGCAGTTACCAACCTTTTGCTGCAAATGTTAAAACTGCTTTCCTTGGTTAACCTTTTAGATTAACAAATTTAATACCCCTGTTTATTTTAATTTAATACCCCTTGTTTATTTTTCGTAAGTCATGAAGTATTTTTTCTTTTTTAATTCAAGTATAATTGACATGTAATAGCCATAAAATATTATAGTAACTAGTTGTTTTTAAATATCTTAAGTTTTACCACCAGAAATTAATCACATGTTTATTATTCTAGTTTTAAATTTCTAATTTGTATCTTCTAAATTGCTTTTTTTTTTAATAGATGAAGGGTATTCTTTCAGCAGTGTTTTGTATTATGGAAATGAAGCTACTCTTCTTATTTATGATCTGATGTTCTTCTGTGTTGTGGATTTGGCTTGCCAAAATTTTATTTTAGCAGCCTTCCTTACATACCTACAACAAGAGGTAAATTTAAGAACTTTTTGTGGATTTCTTTGAAGAGAAATATGTGAGAAGTAGATATTTATTTTTATTGCAGAGAGTAACAATGTCTACTTTCACTCAGAATTTATAAAGATTTAGAATATGATTAGCCCTGCCAAAGAAAGGAAAAACATTTCAACCAAGTTCATTCTACATTCTCCATCAGAGTCAGTGAAATACCAAGGTCTTGTGGAGGGCATAAGTTGCTTGAGCAATTGGGAAAGAAATCCTGTAGGAAGACATTTAAGTTACCCTTATCTCTTAGATGCCAGCATTGAGCAGAGTTAGATCCCATTTACCATCTGCACCAGCTGTTACCGTAACAAAAAGGCCAACTCTGAGATCTAGCTCAGGGCTCAGCCAGTGTGACTTTCAATTCACACACCTAGCTGCTTGGATGGAAAAACAGCTGCGTGGATCAGTGTGGAACCTGAAATGGAGACTTCAAGAAAAGCCAAGTTTGTTCTAGAAATGTTAGCATTCATATCACCCCCATATTCCCTACTTAGGTCAAAGTAGTGTCTGAGTTAGTGGTATGATGGGTTGGTTCTTGATAGAAATCTAGAATTATGAACAAATTTTGTTCCTAACAGTTCTTTTGATATTTCCATAGATTTTAGAGCTAGAGGAAACTTGTATTGCCAAATATTAAAAGTATATTCCTATGAACATAAGGGAATTTGTATTAATTTATTAAAACATATTCTGAATAGGGACATACGCTGCTTCAGTATTATGGAAGATGATAGTCTTGAAATAGTTTTGTGTGTCACCATGGAATTCTGGTGTCTGATACATGAAAGTAAATAGTTGCGAGAATTGGCTGGTTTAATTTAGATATTTTAACTGACATGCACATTTAATTTCCTTTATATGTGTTTTCCCTCTGAATTGTTTTTTTTTTTTTTTTCAGATTTTTAGATTTATTCGTAATGCAGTAGGACAGAAGAATTTGGCATCCAAAACACTGGTTGATCAAAGATTCCTGATTTAATTTATTGAATAGATAAAGACAATTATAATCATGGCAAAAAAAAGGTCATGATTATCGAGTTAGTTTGCCATATTTTTTAAAACTTGTAATACAAATTATTCTATTTGTTTTTTAATCTACAAGAAGATTTATTTTTATAACTTGTAGAAACATAACCTGCTTTGTGAATATGTAATATGATACAGTGAAAAATATCGTTTTCCTGTTATGCATGGTATTTAATTCACCAGCTCATAAACTAGATAGCTCTGACAACAGGACACAAAAAAAGTCTAAATTGCTTTCAGCATAACACTTTTTAAATGATAATCAAAACAGTCTCCATCATTTGTCTCTGTAAGATTATTTTATAAACTAGATTTGTGTATATTTTCTCACATTGAAAAAAAAATTGATTCCAGTTCAAGTCTAGTTTTCAGTTCATTTTGTTTTACTTATTTTATGGTTAAATAAATGTTGAAAATATTTTCGAGTTTACTTAGATATTTGAGATTGTATGTGGGCTAACTCGGTTGCTCACTGTGGCAGTGAACTGATTCACTGTTGGATGAATAGGCAGTTTGTGAAATGGTACATTTTCATTCCTTTGTTTACCTGCATTATTAGGTCAATATGCTGTTTCCATGAAGTATATTTACATCTATAATGTATAATACATATAAATATCATTTATATTATTGAGCTGTAATATGTGACATTTTCCCCAAGGTAGTTTTTTTATACATTTTAATTACTCAACATTTTAAAAGTACTTTCAAACTTTTGCTCTTCAATTGTATTTAAAGATTATGAATAACAAATGAACTGTAAGTTACCATGTTATGTGAAAGTGGTTTGTTGAAAGCAAACAGGCCTGAGCCACGTAGCCAATAATTCTCTAGGATATCTTTTTTTTTTCAAAGTACTCTTTAATAATCCTCTTCATTGTGTACTATGAACTTGAAAGTCACCTTATTCAAGTATAATGGTCATTAATGCCCAAAGCAACATTTCTTTCTGCCTTCTGGTTAATGCTGTGTAAATACTTAGATGTATTGCTATGTAAATATTCTTTATATTACTAAACTGAAAGTATAGAATAAAGCATGTAGTGTTTCTTTTTCCTGTTTGATTAATACGTATTTTGTGAAGTAGCATTTAGGAATACAGCACTACTGGATCTGGTGTCCCCAGCCATTGCTGAAGTGGAATCCTTTAAACGCATTACTGGAACCTTGAGGATGACTGAGGAGAAAGCGGGGAAGCTAATAAGTTGAGGATCTGAAACTCCACTTTCTTAAGGGTCAGCGTACAGAGATGCCATTCTAAAAGGTTCAGAGATAAGTAAACATACCAGCCTGGATTTGTAAAGCCAGAAGCTTATGAAAAAAATAACAACTCTCATTCCGCATGTGAGAAGTTACTATTCATGTGCATGTAAGTGGAAATTTCAGAAACCAGGTCAGTTGGCTCATCTGCTGATAAATTAAGGCAGAGAAAAGACACTTGAAGTAGTTCAGTACAGTATTTTTACTCTGGTTAGGTACATAAAAGTGTGTTCGGGTTTTCCTGTATTATTGACTCCTGTGTTCCTATTGCATGATTTAAACTTTGGGATCACATGCCTGATTCTCTGCTAGATCTGTAATCTTTTGTCTGTTTCTGTAATACCAACCCACTGTGTGTGCGTGCTCAGTTGCTCAGTCATGTCCAGCTCTTTTGCGACCCCGTGGACTGTACCCTGCCAGGCTCATCTGTCCACGGGATTATCCAGGCAAGAATACTGGAGTGGGTTGCCATTACCTCCTCATGGGAATATTCTCGACCCAGGGACTGAACCTGCGTCTCCTGTGTCTCTTGCGTTGGCAGGCAGATTCTTTAGCACTGAGCCACCCAGGAAGCTCCCAACCCACTGTACTTTGTATCTTATATCCTTAATTTTTCTGATTACATAGAAACATTTGATAAATCTCTTGGTCATTTTACAATGAAACAACCCTGGGTTCACCTAGAGGTCCTTTACAAGCTGCTGTGTGCTTTGTACCCTCCTTAGACATGCACAGGCCCTTAAAATTACTGCAGATCAGTCTCTATTATACGATGTTTGTTTGCTTACTTCTCGTTCTGCTTCCCTACCAAACTGCCTTTTGAGAAGGTTCTGCTGTTTACCTAGACTGAGAAGCATTCAGAGTGCCCATTAATTCAGTGCTTGCAGGTATGAAACAAGTAAACAGGTACTTTTTTGTTGTCTGTAAACGCTGACAATAAAAGCTGAGAGGAAATAAATGTAAATGGAAGAGCAGTGTGGCTTAATGGAAAATACTTCAAATTTAATAGCAGAAGCTATGAATTTGAATTAAAATTTTGCCCTTTTTCACTTAGTAGCTTTGTGACTTTACACCAAGTCATTTGGTGTCTTTGAGTTTCATCCCACATCTTTACAATGGAAATGATATCTTCCGCTTACCACTTGTTGTGACGATTAATTCATTAGGATAGACTTATAATAGTAAACCATAAACACTGGAATTTTTATAGACTTTAGTTTGAAATTTGTGCCTTCTTGCTAATAAATTCTATGATATTAAAACTGAGGTTACTGATTTCAGTAGTTCACCAGTGAAGGTGCTGGGTCTTCTGCTTCAAGTCACCCCGGCCTCCGTGAGGAAGAGGCCTCCGTCAATGGCACAGCCTTTAATGAAAGGAGGCAAGAAGGAGCTTTTACAGCATGCTGTACGTGTGCTTTGTGGTGCACGTTAGAAAAAAGGAGCAGAGAGTGGAATGTCGTTTCTGGAAGGGAGGGTTTCTCTCTTGCATGTTCATTCAAGCGACGTTGCTTCCATTCCCACTCCAGAGATGCTCAGAAGGTTAGGAAACAGGCATATTAACCAATAATTAGAGCAATTTGAAAAGTGCTGCAGCCGCCAGGGTGACATGGGGAAAGCTCTTAGGGGTCTGGCCATCAGGGCTTTGGCCCGACAAGGTGCTGTTTGATCCGAGGTTTAGACTGGGGCAGACAAAGGACAGACGAGGGCTGGGATAAGGCGCGTGGCCACCGAGGACCGTAGGTGTTTGGAAGAGGTATATTTATGCTTTTTAAAGATACTATGTCTATGACATTTTAACATCTTAATTTTTTTTTTTCCTGGCTAGGGAGAGACCGCCCTATTGGGACTAGCCCGTTCTTAGAGGGTAGCAAAGGGCTCAGCCAGAAGCAGGCCTCTGATAGGCAGACTCACCAACCCACAGCCATACCTGTACCTTCGTCATCCAGGTACCCAGGCAACTCCTTTAGCTTAGGGCCTGTTGGAATGATTCGAGCTAGCCAGTCCTAAGTCGTTGCCCTGCCTTGCCTTTCCTGCAGAATGCGGAAACTGATAAAGGCCAGGGCCCAGGCTCCCCCTTCTCCCGTCTCTGCCTCCCGACCACCGCTGGTGTTTCCCCCGTGGCTCTGCGTGGCGTGGGCCCTGTCCCTAGGACCTGCAAGTATAATAAACTCTTTTCCTGAGCCCCTCCTGTGTCTGCTCTTGGGGCTGAACCTCACTGACTCCCGTAAAAGAACCCAGGACAGCGCTTCTGGGGATTTTGGAGGGAGATGGTTGGAAAGGAAAGCAAGAGCCGTATCTTTAAAGGTCTTTATATCAAGCCCCAGTGTGTGGAGAGTTAGCCAAGCTAAGTTTCCCAGCCTGCCTTCAACTGAATACTCAGCACCCCAGCGAATGAGTGAATGGACGGGGCGAGAGAGGACCTTCCACAATCAGATTGCTCTGGTGTTATTGACGCTCTGGGGCTGGGACGTTGGTGCTCCTGCCTGTCTGTTGCCTGGCTGCATGTTAATGAGAAAATGTATTGCCTAAGAGAGGCGGTAAGGCGGTAAAGGGTAGTTAGCGGCTGAGAATACAGACTCTGGGCCCTACCGCCTGTGTTCAAGTCCTGGCTCCACCACTTAGTAGTTGGGTAATTTGGGATGGCTTCCTCAGCTGTTGATGTTCAGTCGCTCAGTCGTGTCTGACTCTTTGCGACCCCATGAACTGCAGCATGCCAGGCCTCCCTGACCTTCATTTATCTCCCAGAGTCTGCTCAACTCATGTCCATTGAGTCTGTGATGCCATCCAGCTATCTCATCCTCCTCCATATCTATTTCATAGGGAAGATTAAATGAGTTTAATGTGTGTACAGTGCTTAGGAGAGTACCTGGTACATAGTAAATACTATGTAATCATAGTTCAGTCAATTCAGTCGCTTAGTCATGTCCGACTCTTTGCGACCCCATGGACTGCAGTACCCCAGGCCTCCTTGTCCATCGCCAACTCCCGGAGTTTACTCAAACTCATGTCCATTGAGTTGGTGATGCCATCCAGCCATCTCATCCTCTGTTGTCCGCTTCTCCTCCCGCCTTCAATCTTTCCCAGCATCAGGGTCTTTTCCAGTGAGTCAGTTCTTCGCATCAGGTGGCCAAAGTATTGGAGCTTCAGCTTCAGCATCAGTCTTTCCAATGAACACCCAGGACTGATCTTCTTTAGGATGGACTGGTTGGATCTCCTTGCTGTCCACCACAGTTCAAAAGCATCAGCTCTTCAGCACTCAGCCTTCTTTATGGTCCAACTCTCACATCCATATGTGGCTATTGGAAAAACCATAGCTTTGACTATGAGGACCTTTGTTGGCAAAATGATGTCCCTGCTTTTAAATATGTTGCCCAGGTTTGCCATAGCTTTTCTTCCAAGGAGCAGTGTCTTTTCATTTCATGGCTGCAGTCACCATCTGCAGTGAGTTTGGAATCAAAAAATGTAAAGTCTCTCATTGTTTCCACCGTTTCCCCATCTATTTGCCATGAAGTGATGGGACCAGATGCTATGATCTTAGTTTTCTGAATGTTGAGTTTTAAGCCCTTTTCACGCTCTTCTTCCACTTTCATCAAGAGGCTCTTTAGCTCTTTAGTAGTAGTAAGTCCCATTAATATTTAATTCTGAAAGAAAGACCTAGGTTAATCCCTCAGGAATCTCCATTAGGACACTGTCACATTGCTGGGAATGCTAGAAGTAAGAGCAGACAAAGTAACCAAAGCAACCTGTGGATCTTAAAAAATAACTTTGCTTCTATTATAGTTACGATACAAAAGAAATACATGTCTGTGACCCAAGGATAAACAAACGACAGTGGGACGGAGACTAGAAACAGAGCCACAGGCACACACAGTCCCTTGATTTATGACAAGGGCAGCACCGTGAGGAAAGGGTGTTTCCCAATGGTCAGCTGAATAGTGCGGCAGGAAAAAATTAATCTTTACCCCAGTGTCACACTCACACAAAAATGAGTTTCAGGTAGGTGGTTAAGTGATAAACCCTCCGGAAAATAGCATTGGAAAATACGTTGATAACATTGGCATAGGCCAAGATTTCTTCAACAAGACCCAGAAAAGACCGTGAAGGAAGACACTGCTAAGTTGGCCTTCGCAGTTTACATTAAGTTTACAACTATGTGTATTTACAATAAATAGAAATTTTCGATTTACGTTGAAATTAGGGGCTCTGTACATCAAAAGATACTGTTACAAGAATGAAAAGAGAAATTTCAAACATGAGGGGAGATTTTTTTTTTTACTTGTACCTGACAAAGTGTCCCAGTCCAGAATTAAAGAACTCAAACCAGTAAGGAAAAGACAGACAACCCAATGGAAAAATGGGTAAAAAGACTGAAGTATGCATCTCCCAAAAGAGGGATTTCAGTGACCAGCAGGCACATACAGAACAGGGCTCAACCTTAGTCATCATGAGAAGGCAAAATAAAATCAAGGTACCACCGACGACGAAAGCACCAAAATGGTTAAACCTTAAAGTAATCAGCACAGTAAGCGAGTGGAGCGAATGACCGCTGATACTGTAGTATTCTATAAAGTGAGGATCTGTCTCTGGGTTGGACTGTGTTCCAGCCGCTCAGAGGTGGTTGACCGAGGCCGCGCCGCCCGCAGGTGGCGGCAGAGCGCACGCGGGCCCGCCGCCGCTCTCCGGGCCTGCGGGCTGCGCTCCCCGCGGCCGGCCGCTGGCCTTGACCTCGGACCGCCCTTCACTTCTGCCGTCCCTGCTGTGCACGAAACGCTGGGGGTTTTCCCAGCCCAGGTTTAGGGACTAAACAGGTTTAAGAAATGGAAATAGAAAGGAGAGACTGACAAAACAGCTTATGTTCCAGGGGACAGCAAACAGCTCATTAAAAATCTAATGATTATGGAATCCCCCTCCGTTCACTTTTAAAACACAACTACACAGTCACTTTAAAATCTTAAAACCACACCATTTTCCAGAGTAAGGCCTTTTTTATATATACAGTCTCATCAAATGGGACTCTATATGGCATTTTCCTTGAATGCTATGATATATGGTACCAATTCAGTTCAGTCGCTCAGTCGTGTCCGACTCTTTGCGACCCCATGAATTGCAGCTCGCCAGGCCTCCCTGTCCATCACCAACTCCTGGAGTCCATCCAAACCCATGTCCATTGAGTCGGTGATGCCATCCAACCATCTCATCCTCTGGCATCCCTTTCTCCTGCCTTCAATCCTTCCCAGCATCACCGTCTTTTCAAATGAGTCAGTTGTTTGCACCAGATGGCCAAAATATTGGAGTTTCAGCTTCAGCATCAGTCCTTCCAATGAACACCCAGGACTGATCTCCTTTAGGAGGGACTGGTTGGATCTCCTTGCTGTCCAAGGGATCTATCACAAGGTAAAATATGACATATGTTAATAATATATGTTACATAGTTTAATTGTGACAACTTTAAACCTTAAGCAAAAGGCAATATAGTTTCCAAAACTGCAGCCCACTCTCTTTTCTTAGATTCTCTGAGAGTCTGTGTTACTTGAAGACCCCTATATCAAGCAAGATAAGGAGAGAGGTTTTGCAACATGTTTGCAGCATGTTGACAGGTGTGTGCTTCCTCCCTATTTTTTGCTTATGCAATATTTGTACTTTCTAATACTATTATACGATTACTTTTTATCTCATGTTTATTGTTTTACCTGATGGAATCAGAAAAATCACTCAAAGTCTTGACCTAACTGAGAGAGCCGTGGTCAGCGCTGTCACTGGGCCTGGTCTCCACCAATTTGATCATCTTTAACTTGTACCTGTTTCTTTTCCATGGGGAGACAATAGTGGAATTTACATCAATATATAATTGATACAATTTTACTGCAGCTCACTGAAACTATATCCTTTATGAACTTACAAACAGCTTTCCTATATACATCTTCCAATTACAAATCCATGTTTAAATGATGTAGCAAATATAAACAAGCTTTTTCACCAAAGATTTGGACTACCTCCCCCACCAACAGTCAGTTATTTTGGCTACTCGGGCACAACCATGAGACTTATAACGGAGCTCTTGGGTAGCAAAAGGCATCACTTAAATTCATCTTAAGCGAAAGATCAGGTCTGATTTGATTATTTTCTTATCCTAATTGTTTGACATTATACCTCAAAAATAATAGCAAATGTGTGAAGGGATGAAAATGGGTGGATGGATGAATGAATGGGTATTCTGGTTGGGGTATTGTCTTTCGTCACAAAGACTGGGGAAGATCTCATTATGCCATTACTGCTTGCCCCTATGGAGCACAATCAATTTTCAAATATTTATCCAATGCTTATATATGCCAGATACTGGACTCTATTTTATATAACTTTAAAGTGAACAAAAAAGGCAGAATAACAAAAAAATACAACTGTAATAAGTATTCTACTAGTCTCCTATAGCTATAACAAATTACCACAATTTAGTGGCTTAAAACAACATAAACTTATGGTGTTGCAGTTCTAGACAGCAGAAGTCTGAAATGGGTCTCCCCAGGCTAAAACAAAATTGTCAGCAGGGCTGTGTTCCTTGTGGAGACTGAAGCACACACTCTGCTTCCTTGCTTTCCCAGCTTCCAGAATGCCACCTGTATTCCTTGCCTCTTGGCGCCTTCCTCTTTCTTCAAGGCCAGCAGCATAGCATCTTCAAATCCCTCTAGGACTTTGAATCTCCTGCCTCCTTTTTTCACTTATGAGGATTCCTGTGATTATTGGGCCCACCAATAATTCCCTTCTTCAGGTCCTTAACCTAATCATATCTTCAGAGTTCCTTTTACCATGTAAGGTCATGTATTCAGAGATTCTGAATGTGACTGTCTTTGGGGGCAGGGGGCATTATTCTCCCTACCACAAACAATTAAATCTATAGGGTACAAGAACATGGAACTTAAAATACCTGAAATTGTTTTGTAGCCTGGTAAGGCCTTGTGTAGGAGGAATATTTTAACTGAGACATAAACAATAAGCAGGAATCAGCTAGGATGATGGAATGTGAATGAGGGTGAAGATGTGCAGAGAGAAGGAGCATGAGCAAAGGACCTGTTGTTCTTCAGTAGCTCAGCTGAGTCTGACTTGTTGTGACCCCATGGACTGCAGCACGCCAGGCTTCCCTGCCCTTCACTATCTCCCAGAGTTTGCACAAACTCATGTCCATTGAGTTGTCCAACCATCTCAACCTCTGACATCCTCTTCTCCTCCTGCCCTCAATCTTTCCCAATATCAAGTCTTTTCCAATGAGTCCGTTCTTCACATCAGGTGGCCAAAAGTATTGAAACTTCAGCATCAGTCCTTCCAATGAATATTCAGGACTGATTTCCTTTAGGACTGACTGGCTGGATCTCCTCGCGGTCCAAGGGACTCTCAAGGGTCTTCTCCAATACCACAGTTCAAAAGCATCAATTCTTTGGCACTCAGCCTTCTTCATGGTCCAACTCTCACATACATACATGACTACTACATACAAAACCATAGCTTTGGTCATATGGACCTTTGTCAGCAAAGGGATGTCTCTGCTTTTAAATACACAGTCTAGTTTTGTCATAGATTTTCTTCCAAAGAGGAAGTGTCTTTTAATTTCATGGCTTCCTCCACTGTCCACAGTGATTTTAGAGCCCAAGAAAATAAAGTCTGTCACTGTTTCCATTTGCCATGAAGTGGCAGAACCAGATGCCATGATCTTAGTTTATTGAATGTTGAGTTTTAAGATAGATTTTTCATTTTCATCACTTTCACCCTCATCAAGAGGCTCTTTTAGTTCCTCTTCACTTTCTGCCATTCGGGTGGTATTATCTGCATATCTGAGTTTGTTTTATATTTCTCCCGACAATCTTGATTCCAACTTGTGATTCCTCCAGCCCAGCATTTCACATGATGTACTCTGCATATAATTTAAATAAGCAGGGTGAAAATATACAGCCTTGACATACTCCTTTCCCAATTTTGAGCCAGTCTGTTCTTCGATGTCCAATTCTAACTCTTGCTTCTTGTCCTATATACAAGTTTCTCAGGAGGCAGGTAGGGTGGTCTGGTATTCCCATCTGTTAAGAATTTTCCAGTTTGTTGTGATCCACACAGTCAAAGGCTCTAACATAGTCAATGAAACAAAATAAAATGTTTTTCTGGAATTCTCTTGCTTTTTATATGATCTAATGGATGTTGGCAATTTGATCTCTGGTTCCTCTGCCTTTTCTAAACCCAACTTGAACATCTGGAAGTTCTCATTTCACAACCTGTTGAAGCCTAATTTGAAGGATTCCGAGCATTACCTTGCTAGTGTGTGAAATGAGTGCAACTGTGTGGCAGTTTGAACATGCTTTAGCATTGCCCTTCTTTGGGATTGGAATGAAAACTGACCTTTCCCATTCCTGTGGCCACTTCTGAGTTTCCCAAATTTGCTGGCATATTGAGTGCATCACTTTAACAGCATCATCTTTTTGGATTTGAAATAGCTCATTTGAAATTGCATCACCTCCACTAGCTTTGTTCCTAGTAATGATTCCTAAGGCCCACTTGTCTTCACACTCCAGGATGTCTGACTCTTGGTGAGTGATCACACTATCATGGTTATCCAAGTTATTAAGACCTTTTCTGTAGAGCTCTTTTGTGTATTCTTGCCACCTCTTCTCAATCTCTTCTGCTTTGTTAGGTCCTTACCTTTTCTGTTCTTTATTGAGCCCAATTTTGTATATCCAATTTTCTCGAAGACATCTCTAGTCTTGCACATTCTATTTTTTTCCTCTGTTTCTTTGCATTGCTCACTTAAGAAGGCTTTCGTATCTCTCCTTGGTATTCTCAGAAACTGCATTTGGATGGGTGTATCTTTCCTTTTCTGCTTTGCCTTCTGCTTCTCTTCTTTTCTTAGCTATTTGTAGGGCCTCCTCAGACAGCCATTTTGCTTTGTTGCATTTTTTTTTCTTCTTGGAGACAGCTTTGGTTGCCACCTCCCATACAATATTACAAAGCTTTGTTCATAGTTCTTCAGGCACTCTGTCTATCAGATCAAATCCCTTGAATCTATTTGTCACTTGTACTGTATAATCATAAGGGATTTGATTTAGGTCATACCTGAATGGCCTAGTGGTTTTCCCTACTTTCTTCAATTTAAGTCTGAATTTTGCAATAAGAAGCTCATGATCTGAGCCACAGTCAGCTCCCAGTTTTGTTTTTGCTGACTGTATAGAGCTTTGGCAAAGGCCCTGAGGTAGGAGTAACTCTGTTTACAGAAGCTCAGGGTTGGCCGTTTGATAGAACTAAATAGCAGTAGAGAGAGGATTTGCTTAGAGTCAAAAAAGAAAAAACTAAGTTCTAGATTCCATCTACTGTCCCATTGCAGAAACCAGCACAAGATTTCAGGGTTTTTGTTTTAGCTAGCTAAATGTGGTTCCTTCCACGGGACAGTTCTTGTTTTCTAGAGCCTTTCTTGAAGCCATCATTACACGGTTTCAAAGTTTGTTGTTACTTAAAAGTGGGAGAGAACAAGGTCACAAAACCAAAGCCAAGGCCCCAGTCCTACTTGAGGATGGTCTGCTCCTTGCTGGGGGTCTATTATTCTGATCATGTTTTCATGTTGGCAGTTTTCTTTTTGCAGCCATTCTCAGCGGGAAGACCTGAAGGACAGAACTGACACAGCAGGAAAAAACAGCTGTTGGTAGACCAGAGCATTTAAAAAATAGTTTAAAAATAAATCATAGAGCTCTTTTTCCCCTTATGTCACTATTGAACTTTTCTCAAGCCAGCTCTCATTGGGAATAATTATAACCAGTGTTTGCATGACATTTTGATTCCCAATATTTTAATTAATATTTGGATGTCATTCTATGTATCCTTTTTAGCTGCCTTGTATCATATGAGCACAGCACTGTCAGCTGCCAGGGAAACTCATTAAATTGACATTTTCAAAACTTCTGTAACTTGCTAGACCACTGGAGCTCTAACCCCTGGCGTGTAGAGGATTAGGAGATATTAGGACCACTGTATCTATCTATCCTAGATACTAACACAACCAGAACTTCAAACCTATTTCTCTTACCGTGTCCTCTCCCTTTGGTTCTCATAAAGCAATAGAAAAAGCCCTCATTTAATCCTTTGTGTGTGTGTGTGTGTGTGTGTGTGTGTGGTTAGCATAAAGAGGCAGAATAGAATTGTAGCAAACAGCAAAAGCTTTGAATTCTGAGAGATCTGCGTCCAAACTCCCCACTCCTCTGTTTCCTTTGTGTGGGATCACACGTAGACCCTTTGAGTCTGTTCTGCTTTGGTCAGACTCGATGATCACTGTCTCAAGAGGGTCATTGTGAGGATCAAAGGAGGTAACAGATGTCAGGTTGTTAGCACAGAGCCTGGAACAGGTGAGTACGCAGTGAATATACATTACTGTGACTGATTACTGTCTTGACAACCTCAAGACAAATTGCTGTGACATGTTCGCTTCTCTGAATGCGTCTGTGTATATCTAAGGTGAGTGTAGAGATGACAATCCAGAGGGCAAGACCTGGCCACACAGTGGTACTCCAGAAAAAGAGAAAGAGCTCCGATGGACCGGCAAGCTCCAGAGGCAGCAGCACAGGAGGAGTTTGTTAATGCAAATTCTGGTGGCTTTAACTGAGTATCCAAAAGGAAGGAGGAAATGGCCCTACTATGTGCCACTCAGCTTCTCCATGGCATCTAGTTCTAAATGTACCCGGTTCTTAGGGACCCTGACAAACTGGATTTTATTTGGAGGCTGGTGATTAGGATGATGAAGGATCTAGAAATGCCCCAGGAAGAATAACAGAAGGAACTGAAAAAGATTAACCAGGACCACAGTGAAATACTTCTTCAAATATTTATCCCATGGAAGGTGGCGTTAACGTTCATTTAGCCCCCAACCACTGACTTGAAATCAATGAGTGGATGCTATGAAACAGTGGATTTCAGCTCAAGCGAGGGAAGGCCTTTCAGATAATTTAGAGCCACCAGAATATCAGTGGCTTCTCATCATTCTGGTCTTCCTACACATGCCTATGGCAACAGTCTGGGATGCAGGGAGGGGTTACCTTCCTTGGGAAAAGCATGGACCATGTGGATTCCAGGTCCTTTCCCAGCCTGCCACTTTTGTGTGTGCAGACAAAACCTTCCCAGACAGGGGTGGGTAAATTGAGGGATTGGAATTAACATATAGATGCTACTGTATATAAAATAGTTAACAAGAACCTGGTATATAGCACCGAGAACTCTGCTCAATACTCCATAATGACCTGTAAGGGAATAGAATCTAAAAACAAGTGGATCTACATATATATTATAACTGTATATATATATATATATATATATATATAGTAATAATATATATATTACAGTGTTATGTAGCAGAAACTAATACAACATTGTAAATCAACTATACTCCAATAAAAAATTAATTTTAAAAAAGGTCTTCCCAGACAAAATCATCACATCAGAGGAGGGTGTCTCTTTGGCTTGAAAACTAAAATACTAAAGAACAGTTATTCTTGCACACAGCATAAACTCAATGGTAAGAGACTAACTGGATTATACCAGGCTCTTATTTATATAGTCCTACTGTTTTGGGAAGTAGAATTTATCCCACGATGTAGAAGAAAATGGCAACCCACTCCAGTACTCTTGCCTGGAAAATCCCAGGGACGGGGGAGCCTGGTGGGCTACAGTCCATGGGGTCACGAAGAATCGGACACGACTGAGCGACTTCATTTTCTCTTTTCACTTTTATGCACTGGAGAAGGCAATGGCAACCCACTCCAGTGCTCTTGCCTGGAGAACCCCAGGGACGGGGAGCCTGGTGGGCTGCTGTCTGCGGGGTCGCAGAGAGTCAGACACGACTGAAGCGACTCAGCAGCAGCAGCAGCAGGGTGTGTCTAAGTGCGTTAAGTAACAAGCCTTGTTCTTAGGGTTGTCTTGCCGGGGCTCTATAGATAAGTGGTTTAGGAGGGTCCGAAATGGATGAACATCAAGTGAAAGGTCTGAAACTCACTTCTCCTTCCTCACAAAAGAAAGGAGCTCAAAGGTTAGGTGAATATTTAACAGGCAGATCTTGGAAAGTGTGTAAGACTGAGGTCAGAAGGTTTGGGTTTGGACTTCCCTGGTGGTCTAGTGGTTAAGAGTCCATCTGCCAGTGCAGGAAACATGAGTTTGATTCCTGGTCTGGGAGGATCCTACATGTAAGGGCACAACGAAGCCCATGCACCACAAACACTGAGCCGGTGGACATCTAGAGCCTGCGCTCTGCCACAAGAGAAGCCACCACAATGAGAAGCCCATCCCCTACAACTGATGAACAGACCCTGCTGTCTGCAACTAGAGAAAGCATGCACGTAGCAACGGAGACCCAATGCAGCCAAAAATAAATAAATAGAAAAAAAAATTTTTTTAAAGGTTTGGGTTTCGTTCTTTTCTTTTTGAAAACCGTAGTTTATTTTTTTATTCTTTTTAAAAAATGTTTATTTATTTATTTATTTTCTTTACATTATTGTGTTGGTTTTGCCATACATTGACATGAATCTGCCATGGGTATACATGTGTTCCCCTTCCAGAACCCCCCTCCCACCTCCCTCCTGATTCCATCCCTCTGGATCATCCCGGTGCACCAGCCCTGGGCACCCTGTATCAAGCATCAAACCTGGGCTGGCGATTGATTTCACATATGATAATTTACATGTTTCAATGCCATTCTCCCATATCATCCCACCCTTGCCCTCTCCCATAGAGTCCAAAAGACTGTTCTATACATCTGTGTCTCTTTTGCTGTCTCACATACAGGGTTTAGTTCTATCTTTTTTGGTCACTAGCCCTTGGCTAGACCAGTTATGCCGTTTGGGCTTCTGTTCTCTCATCTGTAGTCCTAGTAATCTCCAGGGCCCCTTCTATCTCTAAGTACAAGATCCACAATGGATAACTTTCTCCATGTAAAATGCTGGATAAAGATATTGTTCACGTTGAGCCCACTTGTCCTTGGGTGAGCCATTTAGCCTAAAATTATATATATATTAAATGGTAGATGATAATCTTAACAATCTTTGCATGGTAACTGCAGTCATGAAAATAAAAGACGCTTGCTCCTTAGAAGAAAGGCTATGGAAAACCTAAACAGCATATTAAAAAGCAGAGGCATCACTTTGTTGACAAAAGTCCATCTAGTCAGAGCTATGGTTTTCCAGTCATGTATGGATATGAGAGTTGGACCATAAAGAAGGCTGAGCATTAAAGAACTGATGCTTTCAAATTGTGGTATTGAAGAAGACTCTTGAGAGTCCCTTGGACTGCAAGAAGATCAAACCAGTCAATCCTAAAGGAAATCAACTCTGAATATTCATTGGAAGGACTGATGCTGAAGCGGAAACTCCAACACTGTGGCCACCTGATGTGAAGAGCTGACTCATTGGAAAAGACCCTGATGCTGGGGTAGATTGAAGGCAGGAGGAGAAGGGGATGACAGAGAACGAGATGGCTGGAAGGCATCACCAACTCAATGGACATGAGTCTGAATAAACTCTAGGAGTTGGTGATGGACAGGGAGGCCTGGAGTGCTGCAGTCCATGGGGTTGCAAAGAGTAGGACACAACTGAGCTTCTGAACTGAACTGAACTGAATCCATTACATGCTGCCTAATGCAATGCTGCTGATAAAACACCCCTAAATTACTTCCCAGTCAGCCCACACTAAACCATAAGAGGAGTTTCACTTGATACCCTCCACAATCTCTACCTCCTATAAGTGTATATAACCACCTGCAGCCCAATCAACTCAGTGACACAATGAAGAATCCTCCTCTTACACCTTCTTCTAAATATTCTATTCCATGTTTTTTGACAGGAGACCATCAGCATAACTGTCAATGAAAAGAGTAGCATGTGGGATCAGTAGAGCCCAACTCTTTGCGTCACGATGGGCTGTAGCCCACCAGGCTCCTCTCTCCTTGTAATTCTCCAGGCAAGAAGGCTGGAGTAGGTTGCCATTTCTCCTCCAGGGGATCTTCCTGACCCAGGGATCGAACCTGCATCTCTTGCCTCTTCTGCATTGGCAGGTGGATTCTTTACCACTGTGCCCCCTGGGAAGCCCTTTAGAAAGTAAGTGGTGATTATCAACTATGTTCCTTAAGCAACTTTTGATTAACTGACTGACTGCCAGCAGTATTGCTTAATTCAGGGACATTTAACAGAGAAAAGAAGGCACTAGTTCAAACTTTCTTGAATAACCCTTTTAAGGCTTGCAATTTTCCATAAAACTACTTTTAAGTGCTAAGAAGGCAAGTACAATAGTATTAATTGCTTAATTTTTATTATAACTGACGTGTGCATGCATGCTAAGTTGCTTCAGTCATGTCTGATTCTGTGCAACCCCATGGACTATAGCCCTCCAGGCTCCTCTGTTCATGGGATTCTCCAGGCAAGAATACTGGAATGGGTTGCCATGCCCTCCCGTATAACCAGCACATGTTATGTTAAATTGGTTACACTAGTTGTTTTCACAGCTATTCATTTGACAGCATATTGGAGTCTTTTATAAAATTCTGTTTATCTTACATTTATGCCTGTTTCAATGAACTCAAGAATAACATTGCAGTTTTTGAAGCTCATGTAAATGTATGTGTATCTGTTCATGATATGTGTTGGCTGTATGGTTTATATAATGCTGAGTTCTCAGTGAGAGTGCTCTCTATTATAATAATTTTCCTAGGGGGAAAACAGATTCTATTTCGTGGTATTCCACTTTATGCCACAGTTTCCAGGAATGCCTGCACTCCACTTAAGAGCAGACAGTAGGCAAATCCTTATTCTTCCTCTAAGGACTGGGCTCCTCTGTCCCCGCTGGACAGGATGGCTCTCCCACTCATGCCTTCCCTGAAAATCGTGGCATTTCCTTCTTCTGTTTGGTGTGTCTTTTCACCAGCCGTCTCAGCTCGTGCCCTGAGTATGCATGCCCGCCCTGGACCTCGCCTTCTGTTCTCTAAGCCTCCTCCTCCATCTCCCCCACCCCTCGCAGGCCGACCCTCTCTGTCACCTGCTCAGGGGCTCCGATGGTGACTGCCTGGGCGCCAGCCAGCTGGTTGGTGTCTCAGTCCCGCCGAGAGTTTCCACGAAAAATGCAACCACACCAAGCCTTCTGTGTGTGGGTTTCTTTCAGCTTTCTGAGGAGTCAGGAGGTCCTAATCATGGTGCAGCACCGAGAACTCCTCCTTCACTTAAGCTCTGTTCTCCCTTTCTTTCTCTCCCCACACCCCTCCCAAGGAGCTTCTTGCAGAATAACAAGACAAATCCCCACCAACCTAGACTCAGCTTTTACTTCAGGCAAGAATGGCATTTTCCTAAAGGAAAAAGCAAGCTCTCCCTGGGAGGGGGACCTGCATCAGTGGCTAATAGAATTTTCCTCCCCTATTGTGATGCTTAACAATCATCATACACGAAAGGCATTTGCTCACATATGTTCATGAATAACCAAAGAATGTTCTGGTTCACAGAACAGCTCATGGTCTTGTCCTTTAAACTTGGTTTTTACAAGGTCTCTAAGAGTACAGAGAGGGTTTGGATCTTTCTCTAACTTGCGGTTGTCATGGAAGCTAACAGATGTGGAGATGGAATGTCCCCTGCCATCCCAAAGAAACCGCACATGTTGCCCGCCAGCAAGTCATCAGCCACTGCAGCTGCCCCCTGCTGGTGTGCCCGGAGGGGAATTCAGGAAGGAAAAAGCCTGGAGACATTCTGGGCTCTGGGTACTGGCCCCAAATCGCTAAGATGCCTCGCTAAGGAATCCTTCAGTGAGGCCAGACTCTCACATCTGCCCATGCATAGAGAAGCTCTGAAATCATTAACTTGAGATGTCTGTTTTTTTGTGATTAGCAGTAATCTTTTGATGTTTAACTACATTTTTTTTAATAGTAAAATCTCCTATGTGTACTGGCTCCTCCCTTATCTCTTCAGAACAGTTCCTCAGAGCCGCCTGAAAGCCTCTCTCCCAGACTATAGTCATCAGTAAAGGCCCCAAACAAAATTTAACTCGCAACTTTGAGGTTGTTTATTTTTCTTCAGCTGACTCAGAGCAAACCAGATAAAAAGACCCTCGAGACCCAAGTCACCTCTCATATATTTACTTCTGTCAGAGTCACATGTTAAGGGTTCCTGGTTTAACACATGCTGAATGGGGAGTATACACCGCATCTGATAATAAAACTCAATCATGTAAATGGAGACGCAGCGAAGACCGAAAGGGAAGATGGCCTGTGGGGTGGCCCAGGGACTCCTGTGTGCTTGTGTGTGTGCACAGGTGAGGGGCTGGAGCATGTGACAAGGGTCAGAGCCACGGGGCCGCGAGAGTGGGAGCCCACCCCCCGACCCCCAGCTTCTGCTCTTCAGTCGTCTCCCTCCGAGCGGTTCTGCTGAACCCCTACTCCTCCCCTCGCCTCCCGCAGCTTCAGGTCTGGCTCCCATCACTTCTCCCTCCTGGGGACCCCGCCCCTCTTCCAAACTCTCCCCAAGTACTATTAACACTAGACATCTGTATTTTATTTCCAAATGTTTTATTTGCCAGCCTTTTTATTAAGTCAACTAGTTCCCATAAGACCCTGATGCTGGGAAAGATTAAGGGCAGGAGGAGGAGGGGACGACAGAGGATGAGATGGTTGGATGGCATCACCAACTCAATGGACATGAGTTTGAGCAAGCTCCGGGAGGTGGCGATGGGCAGGGAAGCCGGTCATACTGAGTCCACGGGGTCACAAAGAGTCGGACATGACTGAGTGACTGAACAACAACACAGTTCACATAACAACTAAATTTACTCATGAGTTTCTTTTTCACCCTTTGACATATTTTCTAAATACAAAATACATTGAAACTGTATTTTTTTAAAATATGTTAAAAATAAATTTGCTCATAAATTTCCTTAGCTATTTATTTCATTCCAGCAATCCAAACTGCAGACAAATTTGGGCTAACAACTATACCACAGGCAGACTTATATTACTTATATAAAATATCTAAAAGAATTCATCAGGATAGAAAAATTGTTTTAATTTCTCTATTTCAAATTTCAAAGCCTACTATAGTTTATTACCTTGTACGTCTAATTGTTGTGTGTGATATTCAGTTTGGGGTGGGGCTGGTCTCATCTACATGTCTGGGTTTCTCAAATCTACCTATCTACCTAGCCAGTATGAGACTATTTCTATTTTTGTTAAGATTATTTATTTGCTGTGCTGGGTTTCCGTTGCTGGGCGGGGCTTCCTCTAGTTTTGTGCAGGCTTCTCACTGCAGCGGCTCTTCTTGTTGTGAAAGGTGAGCTCTAGGGCACGTGGGCTTCAGTAGTTGTGACTCGTGGGCTCCAGAATACAGGCTCAGCAGCTGTGGCGCTTGGGCTTAGCTGGCCCCCGGCATGTGGGATCTTTCTGGACCAGGAGCTGAGCCTGTGTTCCTTGCACTGCTTCGCAGATTCTTAACCACTACACCACCAGGAAAGCCTCTGAGTCAATCTCTATATCCAGAAAGAACATAATTTACACTAATTGCAAGACATACATTTTCAGAAATTTTATGTGTAATACTGTAGGTGTTCTGTAACTATTCTTGTCTTAGCAGATCAAAAGAAAATTTTACCCTTTCATGAGTGGTGTTGCCATCACTGTCTTTCATCAGATATATTTTTTCAAATCCTTAATAATGTCATCAGAATAAATGACTAGAAGTGAATTATTGGAACAGAGGGTATAAATATTCAGATCTATTTTTAAAATTTTTATCTAGAACAATTTTACTAATTTAAGCTCCACTTAAAAGGTGTGAAATTCCCCACGATTCTGCAGTATTTCTAATACTCAAAATGTAACTCTTAATGTCTATATGCTATATGCCTCTCAGCTGAATTCCATTAGCAAATTGTACTTTCCAGAAAAGTCTCATGGATGATCTGTTCCTTGACTGCTTCCATGTTTATAATATTTGTTTTCTTTAGACTCAAGAAAAGTCTGATTACATACAAAATTATTGAATTATATTTAATTTTGTTCAGGACCAAGAGACATTACTGTTTGTAACTGAAATCTACATTAACCCTTTTTATCATATTTTCACCATTTGCATTATCTTGGCTGAATTTCATTATTGAATAATTTTTAGTTTTTTTTTGTTTCTTCAAGTGAGATTGTGAATGTCATATACACTGAGCTCCTTCATGTCTGGAGATGTTTGTCTCAGACTTTGAATTCAAGACTGGTTACTTTGGTCTAACATCCTCCAGTCAAATTTTATTTCCAAATTTTGGAGACTCTTCCATTATGTCTGGACAGTTAATAATGCTATAGAGAAATCTGAGGGAAGCTTAACTACCTTCTTTTGTAGGTGATGTTTTTCCTGCCTAGATGCTTAAAGAATTTTATCTTTAAAGTTCATTTACTTACCCTAGAGTTAAACATACTGATATTAACTTTCTTTAAGTAGAATGTGTATTTTAGAGTTCTGAAGATTCAAATCTTTGATTTGAGGATTTTTGTTCTTTGATTATACCTGTTAATACCTTTCTGCATCCATTTGATCCCTGCTAGACAACTGTATGTTTTAACACTTTGCCGAAGGTCTGGAATAACAGAGGAGGGGCTACAGCATAGCACGGATCAGAAGACAACCTCAAGTTGAATATCAGTCCTCGCTGTTCTCAAGAGTCCTTCAGCCAGCTCCCCACTGCGGGGAATTTACATCGTTGTCCTAACTTCAGGCCCTGGCCTGCTGTGTGCTGTTGGGACCTACCTCCCTCTTCACCTGACTTTTTGCCTCCAAGACTTTTCTTCTTGGAGTCTCCAGGGTTCCTAAACCTAAACCTTTTCCTTCGGCTGGTGGTGACTCTCAGGCTATATAGAAGAAGAGGTTAGGGAGAAAAATTGGATCGGAGGTGAGGGCTAAAGCCTCTCTGCCCAAGTGTCCTTTGTTTTATGTTACTTGGAGTAGACTGTAGGGTCTACCCTCGTGGCTCAGCTGGTAAAGAATCCGCTGGCAATGCTGGAGACCTGGGTTCCATCCTGGCTTGAGAAGTTCCCCTAGAGAAGGGAACGGCTACCCACTCCAGTATTCTGGCCCAGAGAATTCCATGGACTGTATAGTCTATGGGGTTGCAAAGAGTCCGACACGCCTGAGTGACCTTCACTTTCACTGGAGGTTATAGGATAACAGCTGAAGCCACTTCTGTTGAAAGTCACACTCATTTTACGCTGCAAATCCGCATCTCTCTACTTTAGATTCTCTGTCAAAATACCTCTTTCCAGAGTATGCCTTTCAGAGCCCACCTTTTATAACCCAAAAGCCCCCTCCAGGTATTCCTCAAACAAACAAAAATCAACCTTGTCTCTTCCACCTGTGAGAAAACAGCTTCAAACATTTCTTTTTTAAAATAAGCAATTGTTTCTTTTCTGTAAAACTTGTGGAATAAAGGTTATTAGTATCCAAAGAGTGTTCAGTTGTAGAATGCTTTTAGGATGCTGTCAGGTTTTACCATGGGCAAAAAGAAGTTCCCAAATCATAGACTTGGGAGGACATGAGCCATAGTAACTCACTTCCTTCATCTGTGGATCAGAGAACTGAAGCCTAAAGAGTTCTGTGGTAGACCCAAGGTCACTGGCAAGCCCCTCAATGGAGAGCTGAGATTAAAACCTCCTCAGGACTTCCCAGGTATTACTTAGTGGTAAAGAACATGTCTGTCAATGCAGAAGACGTAAGAGCTACGTGTTCAATCCCTGGGTCAGGAAGATGCCCTGGAAGAGGGTACAGACACCCACTCCAGTATTCTTGCCTGGAGAATCCCATGGATGGGGGAGCCTGGCAGGCTACAGTCCATAGAGTTGAAAACGGTCGGACACGACTGAAGTGACCTAGCACGGCATGCAAGCAAAACATCCACTGTTGGTCTGATAATAATTCAGACGGAGATAAAATATAATTTAAGTTGTTTCCCTTGCTTGTTCAGTACAACCACTAAGGCTCAAATTCTTACAAACATGACTTACGCGTTTAAACTTTATGCAAATGACATAATTAGACATGCAAAAATATGCACATATAGATTGTTGTACAGGTGAAGCTTATCTGCCAATAGGGAATTTTCTGTTGTTTTGCCAAGAGATAAACAGCTTCCTTTAGGGCTGCTCAGATTATAATTCAAATTGTTACCCAAAAAATGAGAATAAAATCTCATGGACCCTCAGTGTTGGGCCTGAGTTTTTCCCACTGCCTGTATCTCTTTCACATCATTAGGATGCTTGGAGATTTCTGACCCTTAGGATACTGCTTTCTATTTCCAAATCATACTTCTTTAAATTAAAAAAAATTTTTTTTTTCTGATCATAAAAATAATATATGTTCCCTATAGAAACTTTGGGCATAGAGATAGGAAAACAAAAACTACCTAAAATTCTATCACTAGAGGTAAGCACAGATTACAATTTAACCATAGCATATTTCCCTAGGGGCTCAGATGGTAAAGAATCCGCCTGCAATGCAAGAGACCTGGGTTCAGTCCCTGGGTTGGGAAGATCTCTTGGAGGAGGGCACGGCAACCCATTCCAGTATTCTTGCCTGGAGAATCCTCATGGAGAGAGGAGCCTGGTAGACTGCAGTTCAAGGGATCGAGAAGAATTGGATACGACTCAGTGGCTAAGCACACACACATTTCCCTAGAAGGGCTTCCCTGGTGGCTCAAAAGGTAGGGAATCTGCCTGCAATGTAGGAGACCCAGGTTTGATCTCTGGGTTGAGAAGATCCCCTGGAGAAGGAAATGGCAACCCACTCCAGTATTCTTGCCTGGACAGTTCCAGGCAAGAGGAATTCCAGGACAGAGGAGCCTAGCAGGTTATAGTCCTTGGGTCTCAAAGAGCTGGACATGGCTAACATTTTCAGTTTTATTTCCCTAAACGTTTTTCTTTGTATTTCAAATAAAAGATACCTTATTTATACTTTTTTCTGTAATGAGATTATATGCTACATATTGCTTTGTAGTCTACTTTTTTATTGAATAAATGTGACTAAATATTCTTCAGAAATTGATTTCAACAGCATCATATTTAAAAGTATTTTCTTACTAAAAAGGAACATGCTAGGGCTAACTTCATTTATTCCCTTGAATTACTGATGGTGATCCTTGAGAGGAAATGCAAGGTCAAGTCCTAACACCCCTTAACAGGGTTTCAGGGTCTTCCCTTATTTGTCTCTCCATCTTCTCTTCTCATTGCTTTGTCCAAGCTCAAACTCTCAGCACCAGAGACTCTGGTTTTGGTTCTCCAAATAACTCAGTCCATCATCTGGCCCGTCTGTCTCTTTCTTCTCCCACCTCCACTGCATCCTTAAGACCCTCCAACCTGCAATGGCCTCTTTCTGGAAAGCTCCTCCATATTTCAACTAAATCCTACCTCGTCTTTCAGCTGCCAGCTTGGACTTCCCTCCTCAGGAAGCTTCCCCTGACGCCCATGACCAGGTCAGGCATCACTTCCCCTCACGCCCACAACATTATCACTTCCCCTCCCACAGACCGGGATGTGGACCGAACCTGTCTTCGGGTCTGTCTCCTCGGAAGGACTGAGGCTTCTGTCAGGACAGGGACCACGTCTACTCATCTTGTACACAAAATTGCACACCCAACACTGATGACAGCAGCACTTTTTTTGTGTGTGTGATCGACATGAGCTGAATTTTATTTAGCAGCACATTTTTAAAAATTTATTTCTTAAGTATAAGCTCATTTTTTAAGTTATACATTTCTTCACAAGAATGAAATGTCCATCAGTAGGAGCCTTGTCTTTCCTATTCGCTTCAGTATCTAACCCCAGTGCCTAGAACTCTGTTCACACCCGAAACGGTACCGTTTCATTTTTTTTTCCCCCATGTTTGTGACAGTCTATTTGCAATATATGACATGTATGTTGTTGCTTTTACAGCCCTGCAATGACACACGCAAACATGCACACATTTTGGGTAATCTGCTTTTTTTTCATCCAACTATCTATTGTGAATGTCACTTCATGTTAATAAATAGTGAAGGGCAGAATATGCCACCCCCACAATACGCCACTTTGAATGTTAATTATTTTGAGCTGCAAGGACTGGAAAAGCAACAAATGCAGGGAGACACTTTCTCTGAACTCCCTTTATCTGCCTGAAGACAGAGCCTCCAAAAGGAACTCAACTGTGAGAAGTCCCCACCCCAGGAGTCAACCAATCAGGGAAGACTGACTCTTACACAGGAGGGAGGACCAGACAAGCTTTGTCACGAGCCATCATGCTCCCTCCTGCTCTTCTAAGTGCCTAGTCATCGCTCCTAAAAATCGTTCACTCCTTGCTAAGAGGGCTACATTCCCTTCCCCTTTCTCTATTCTGAATTCCAAGAGCCACCTCAAGGAGTCACTTACTTTTCCTGGGCACCTACCATGTACACATGACATGTGTTATTGTTCAGTAGCTCAATCGTGTGACCCCATGGGCTGAAGCCCTCCAGGCTCCTCTGCCCTTGGGATTTCCCAGGCAAGAATATTAGTGGTGGGTTGCCATTTCCTTCTCCAGGGGGGTCTTCCCCATGCAGGGATCGAACCCCAGTCTCCTGCACTGGCAGGCAGATTCCTTACCACTGAGGCACCAGGGAAGCCCCATACATGACGTATAATACATGTTATATATTATAATAGTATATATATATATATAAATATATAACATTTAACACATGGTAATCAAATGTTTTTCTCTTGTTCATGTCTTTTTTACAGGGATCTCAGCTAAGAGCTTAGAAAAGGAAAAGGAAAATTACTTTCCTTCCTCTGCAATAGTCTTCTATAAAAACAATCGTTTCAGCCTCTCTTCTGCTGTTGAATCCTTTGGTTATTTTCTGCGATAATTCCTAAGAGCAAGCGGAGTCTATGAGCAGAAAATGGTATGGTGCACATACAGGCGGGGACCAGAAGGTGGCGCCGGAGGGCGCTTCTGTTCCCTCCCAGGCCTCGGCCCCCGGGGGCGGGCGTGCCGTGCGCTGGCCTCTTCTGTGCCCGCTTCTGGCTCCTTATCCTTCTGCCTCTCTTTGGCTCCCTTACCTCGTCCTCAAACCTCCACTTCAGCTTTTGAGATGCGTCACTCTCTTTTTTTTTTGAGGGGGGGTGGGCTCCAACATCACTGCCGATGGTGACTGCAGCCATGAGATTAAAAGACGCTTGCTCCTTGCAAGAAAAGTTATGCCCAACCTAGACAGCATGTTAAAAGCAGAGACATAACTTTGCCGACAAAGGTCCGTCTAGTCAGTTCAGCTCAGTTCAGTCACTCAGTCGTGTCCGACTCTTTGAGACCCCATGGACTGCAGCATGCCAGGCCTCCCTGTCCATCACCAACTCCTGGAGTCCACCCAAACTCATGTCCATTGAGTCAGTGATGCCATCCAACCATCTCATCCTCTGGCATCCCCTTCTCCTCCTGCCTTCAATCCTTCCCAGCATCAGGGTCTTTTCAAATGAGTCAGCTATTCCCATCAGGTGGCCAAATATTGGAGTTTCAGCTTCAGCATCAGTCCTTCCAATGAACACTCAGGACTGATCTCCTTTAGGATGGACTGGTTGGATCTCCTTGCAGTCCAAGGGGCTCTCAAGAGTCTTCTCCAGCACGAAAGTTCAAATGCATCACTTCTTCAGGACTCAGCTTTCTTTATACTCCAACTATCACATCCATACATGGCTACTGGAGAAACCATAGCCTTGACTAGATGGACCTTTGTTGGAAAAGTAATGTCTCTGCTCTTTAATATGCTGTCTAGGTTGGTCATTACTTTCCTCCCAAGGAGTAGACGTCTTTTAATTTCATGGCTGCAATTACCATCTGCAGTGATTGTGGAGCCCACTGTTTCCCCATCTATTTGCTGTGAAGTGATGGGATTGGATGCCATGATCTTACTTTTCTGAATGTTGAGCTTTAAGCCAACGTTTTCACTCTCCTCTTTCACTTTTATCAAGAAACTCTTTAGTTCCTCTTTGCTTTCTGCCATCAGGGTAGTGTCATCTGCATATCTGAGGTTATTGATATTCCTCCCAGTAATCTTGATTCCAGCTTGTGCTTCCTCCAGCCCAGTGTTTCTCGTGATGTACTCTGTATACGAGTTAAATAAGCAGGCCAGCCCCCTAAAATAAACTCTGCCACTGTTTCCAGTGGCAAAAATAGATGTTTTTGCATCTATTTGCCATGAAGTAATGGGACCGGATGCCCATGCCAATCTTAGTTTTCTGAATGTTGAGCTTTAAGCCAACTTTTTCACTCTCTTCTTTCACTTTCATCAAGGCTATGGGTTTTCCAGTAGTCATGTATGGATGCGAGAGTTGGGCTATAAAGAAAGCTGAGTGCCAAAGAATTAATGCTTTTGAACTGTGGTGTTGGAGAAGACTCTTGAGAGTCCCTTGGATTGCAAGGAGATCCAACCAGTCCATCCTAAAGGAGATCAGTCCTGAATATTCATTGGCAGGACTGATGCTGAAGCTGAAACTCCAATACTCTGGCCACCTGATGCAAAGAGCTGACTCATGGGAAAAGACCCTGATGCTGGGGAAGAGTGAAGGCAGAAGAAGAAGGGGATGCCAGAGGATGAGATGGTTGGATGGCATCACTGACTCAATGGACATGAGTTTGGGTGGACTCTGGGAGCTGGTGATGGACAGGGAGGCTTAGGGTGGTACAGTCCATGGGATCACAAAGGGTCGAACACGACTGAGCAACTCAACTGAACTGAACTCCTAGCTTGCATAATGAAGCCGGGAGGAGATAAAGGAATTCAGCCCTCAAGGCTTGAGCTCCAGAAAGTCTGTGTGAGCCTCTCACCTGTTGTGTTTCCAGCCCACAGCATTTGCAGAATAGTTGCCCCAGAGGTCTGTCCAATTTGTAGAAGTAGCATTTCAGCCAGTGGGCAAACATTTATTCGTCTTTCCCAGTATCAGTGCTGAGAACTGCATTTAAGCTCTGCATCATTCCTCCATCATTTTCTTTAGGAGAAACTTCTAGAAGTGTAATTTTTGGGTCAAAGTTTGTATGCGTGTTTTAAGTATGCATTTTTAAGTCTGGTGATACATACCGTGGGGTCCTGCAAAAGGTTGCTACCAGATTCCGTTCCGACCAGTGGTGTTCGATAGTGTTTGTGTCTTTGGGGATAATCATTCTTTTTGGTTGGTGATTTGTGGCGTCTCACTGCAGTAATGTGCATTTCCCTAGAGGGTATGTTTGTAAATAATGAGTAGGCAAAAAGTAGTATGTCACTGTTGCACTAACTTGCATTTCTCTAAAACACCTGTTTTAAAATTGTAATAATTTCAAAGTGTATTTTTATTTTCAGTAAGCCAATAAATTCCCAAAGAATTTTAGGACTTTTGTCTATTAATTTTGAGATCATTTGAGACTGGGAGACCCCAGGATTTTTAGCTATACCCTACAGGCGGTGGGTATTGAAAAGAAACAGTGGGAGTTTAGGCAACCTTGTTGTTTCACAGATGGAAAAAAAATAAGGCTCAGTGGTTTAAAAAACTGTATCCAGTGAAAGTCATGAGAGCTGGCACAAACACAAACCGAGAAGATTTTTCAGCTACAAACCTTGGAAACTGCAGGGGTTTTCAACTGAAGAGACTGTGGTATGCGCCTTTCATTAAGTTGCTCAACAAGGTGCCACCGACAAGAAACAGCATGCAAGGATAAGACTCCTTTCAAGGAATTCTGGTGTGGAGAATTCCACGGGCTGTGTGGTCCATGGGGTCGGAAAGAGTCGGACAAGACTGAGCGACTTTCACTGTCACTTTCGAGGGATTTATGTGTGGTTTGTGAGGGATCACTACCAACCTGACTGAGTGAGTGAGTGAGTGAAGTCGCTCAGGCGTGTCCGACTCTTTGCGACCCCGTAGACTGTAACCCACCAGGCTCCTCTGTCCATGGGATCCTCCAGGCAAGAACACTGGAGTGGGGTGCCATTTAGGACTTGGCAGAAAGCAGAGTCAATCCTGAAAATACATAAAATGAAGCTTATTTTGACATTATGGACAAAAACCAACACTTTATAGGTGGAATTTTGTTTTATTCCACTGGGGTTAAAAGCCCTCACGTATGACCCCAGTTATGTGTATTTCCCACTGATTTGAGTGTTGTGGTGTAAGAGGGCTTTCCAAAGACCGAGTTGGCCGTCAAGATGCCTCTAGGTGCCCTTAAGAACTTACGTATCAGGAGTTGCCAGGACTCCCAGTCGCTTCTTTTTTTTTTTTAATTTTCTTTACTTTATTGTGTTGGTTTTGCCATACATTGACATGAAACCGCCATGGGTATACATATGCTTCCCCTCCAGAACGCCCCTCCCTCCTCCCTCCCGATTCCCTCCCCCTGGGACATCTCAGTGCACCAGCCCCGAGCATCAACCCTGGGCTGGCAATTGATTTCACATATGATAATTATCATGTTTCAATGCCATTCTCCCATATCATCCCACCCTTGCCCTCTTCCACAGAGTCCACGAGTCTGTTCTATACATCTGCGTTCCTTTTGCTGTCTCGCATGCAGGGTTCTCGTTACCGTCTTTCTAAATTCCATATATATGCGTTAGTATACTGTATTGTTGTTTTTCCTTCTGGCTTACTTCACTCTGGATAACAGGCTCCAGTTCCGTCCACCTGAGTAGAACTGATTCAAATGAATTTTTTTTTTAATGCTGAGTAATATTCTATTGTGTATATGTACCACAGCTTTCTTATCCATTTGTCAGTTGATGGGCATCTAGGTTGCTTCCATGTCCTGGCTATTGTAAACAATGCAGCGATGAACATTGGGGTACACGTGTCTCTTTCAATTCTGGTTTCCTCGGTGTATATGCCCAGCAGTGGGATTGCTGGGTCATATGGCAGGTCTATTTGCAGTTTTTTAAGGAATCTCCACACTGTTTTCCATAGTGGCTGTACTAGTTTGCATTCCCACCAGCAGTGTAAGAGGGTTCCCTTTTCTCCACATCCTCTCCAGCATTTATTGCTTGTAGATTTTTGGACTGCAGCCATTCTGACTGGTGTAAAGTGGTACCTCACTGTGGTTTTGATTTGCATTTCTCTTCCCAGTCGCTTCTTTGGGAGAGGGTTCTTGTTATGGGCTGGGGTTCTTGGCCTCCTTAATCAACAGAAATTGACAAGAGGCCAGACAAGAAATTCAGGCAAAGCTTTACTGAAGGCTCAACTGCAGTGGAGGGTGAGCAAGAACAAACAGGCTCCCTTGCTTGCTGGCTCCCTGACGGTAGGGGGCAGGCTGGTTCCTTTATGTGGGGTGAGCATAGATGTGTCCCGGGATAGGGCCAGCTTGGCTGGGGGTGGCTTAGGTGGTCTGCCCACCGCTTTGGTGGTGCCGTGTGTAGGGGACAGAAGTGTCCTGCTTTTGCTCCCTGCTTTGGTTCCTGTCTTCAGAAGGCCAGTTTGCATCTTGTTGCCCATAATTTGCTCCAGCTGCACATGCACAAAGCTATTTTTAGTTCCTTCTAGTTTCTTTGTATTTTGTTGCTCCAGATGCAAGCACTGCAGCAGAGGGTCCCAGGTCCCAGGTCCCAGCCTGCTTCGTGTATTGAGTCCATAAGCACTGGTTAAGGGCTAATCCTAAACTAGGTGTTGTGGAAGAGCCATCAAGATGAAAGGTAAGATCCCTCTACCCTGAAAGACAAAGCACACAAAACAGCATGGTAAGGTTTACGATCGTCCCCTTCATTTGAACCATTCTTGATCAGACCCTCAGCATTGTCAGCTTCAGAAAAGCTAGAGATTGGAGACACACTGAGGTAAAATGCCAGAAAGAACCCGGACCAGATGCCAAAGCTTTGCACCCAAGGATATGGAGCTGATACGGAGCTGAGGTCAGATAGCCATCAAGCTGCTGGAGTTGGGGCACGGGGCTGGCTCACGGGGGTATGGGCAAGCCTGTGCATCATCTTTGATGTCGGAAGTGAAAGCAGTGCGGAGAGAGGCAGAGGAAAGAAACCTAAAGCTTGAAACCTGGGAGGGCTTGTGGGAACAGCTTTCCATCGTGGGGACCTTCTCCTAGACCTAGTGACCAGCCTCAGGGAACAGTCCACTGCTTGTCTAAAGGACAGGATCACCCAATCAAGCATCCAACTGGAGAGATGTGTGCAGAGTGGTGGGTGGCTTCCCAACTGGGGTCTTCAAGGTTTCTTGGAGGACATCACAGAGAACGTGGGTGGCCTGAAGGGGGGAGGACAGCAAGGAGATGGAGCACAGCCAACTGTCGCTGAGCACTTCTACAGGACGGGCAGTGTGTAAAGCACTTTGCGGGCATCATCTTATTTAAGCCTCACAACAGCCTCGTGGGATAATCTCTCTGAGGAGCCTAACTTTGCGCCTTTAGGAACTGAGATTTAGAAAAGTTACATAACGTATCCAAGGTTTTATGTTTGAATGAGTGTTCCAGCTCCAGAGCTAGAATGTTAACTATTAAATTAGCTGTTACAATTAACTACTGAAGCCTCCTGGGGCGCTGTTAAGAGTGAGCTGTGTTTGAAATGCTGAAAGCTCTGTGTTTCCTTTCGTTGGCAGTGGTGAGGAATTGAAAGTGTTAAAGCCAGGGGCTGATGTGTGTCTGGTGGTGTGGTTCATGTCATCGGCATGAACTTCGGAGTCCTTGGGTTCAGACACTAGCTCTTTGACTTTCTGCGGATGCCCGATCAAGATAATTTTCTGAGGCTTCAAATTCCTGTTCTAAATAAAAAAGAATAGTGTCTTCTTGCTGGAATGTGGTGGTGGTACTTAAATATGACAATGTCCATGAAAGCATTTTATTACCTGTCAAGCTAAAAACAATGATTAGCAATGATGATTTCTACCGTATTTCAGGAAAATCAGTGCAGTAAAGGGCAGAGTAATATGAGAGCCACTAGGGACTACTGTGATGGTCCAGAAGAAGGAGAATGATGAGGCGCTATACCAAGGCAATGGTGATGGGGATGGGAAGGAAAGACATTATCGTTATGGGATAGTTAGGACAGGTTACAAACTGGACGGAATGACTGATTGGATCCGGTGGGGTGGGGGAAGTAACGGGGTCAGGATGATTCAGAGTTTTCTTTTGAGCAATCAGGTGGAGATGATGTCATTAATGCTGGAGGAGGGAAAGCAGGATAACGCATTCTATTTCAGGAGTATTGTGCAGAGGTGGCTGAGCATCCAGCAAGTGGAGGTGGTGAAGTACAAGTGGGACTGCGAGTTGGGGGTAGGTGGGTTAAGAAAACAGATGTGCTGGAGACTCAGATTTGGACATCTTTGGGTATTTGTGTGACTAAAACTCTGAGAGTAAATGTCATATCCAGGTGGAACGGATAACCCAATGTTTCCTGTAGCTCTTTAAAGCGAAGGAATCTTCCCCACTCACACACAAAAATAAATGCTTATGCAGAAACCCAGCTCGCAAAACAGATCAGAATGAGGCTTTTCTGGTCAAAATCTGGAGTGAGTTGCCCAGAGTCCACTTTTTGAAACAACCTCTAAATGGGCTTCCCTGAGCCCAGTTTGAGAGTCACCAGCTTGGAGTAGGAAGAGAAGGAGGGGGCTGGGGGGTGGTTAACTGTCATATTGCGTTTGAAAGAAAGCAGTTACACAAGGTCAGATTGGAATTTTCGTTTTAGATTTTTTAAAGGCCGCTTTGAAACTTTGCTTCTTTTGGAAGACTCTCACTGCAGGACTGATACTTTTTCTGGCCTGTCTGATGCTGTGGCGTGTGCCCACGCTTGCCCACTGGAAGTCACAGTGCCATTCAAATAAACAGAGTCAGTTGAGAGTGTGGGTTATATCCATTTCCAAGGCGGTTTTCCTCATCGGAAGGTGGTTGTCGTGTGCATATCTGCTAGTAGCACTGGGATCACTCACCCTGAGGTGCTCACATAATTTCTAAATTGGATAAATGTTCACCATTTACCCAGTTGTTTAATAAAAATTATCCTAAATATTAACTTATAAGCTTTTTGAAGAGTTGAATGGATTGAACTTTTTCTCCTAATTGAGTTAATTGAACCTGCTTATCATTTCAGCTTTAATCTCAAATCCAATAAAGACAGTTTGGTTTGGTTATTACATCAGAAAGGCCTCATCACATGATAAAGAGAGACACGGAAGCCAGGGAAAGAGGGGAGCAAGGGGAGGCCAAAGAAGGGAGGAGAAGACAGTGCGTGATGTGTGGTTTTTACTGTGAAAAACAATGAAAAACTCAGCCCTCGGTGATTCAATGCAACAAGGGCTTCCTTCTGACTCAGAGCTGTGCATCTTGGCGGCTGGCACTTGTCCATTCAGCTTGTGACTTGGCTGCAGCCTCCTCGCCTGGATCCTTGGCCTTTTGGTGATCACAGCACGTTTCTATGGGCCAGGCCAGAAAAGCACACCACTTCTGTCCATGTGCCACTGGCCAGAGCTGGTCACAGGCCACGCTAGCCTGCCCAAGGGGTTGGAATGCCGGCTAGCTGTGTGTTCAGAGCAGAAGGTGGGTATAGGGAGCCTCTGGCCAGGCTCTGCTGTGGATGAGAGGAAGAGTGGAGGCTCAGGTTTTGGGAAAGCAGGAAAAATGAATCCCTTCCATGTAGGACATTTCAGCCCGATTCATCGTCTTCTGCAGAAGTTGAATCCACAGGACAGAGACAGGCGAATATGGAGTAACCTCAACTCTTCCGTAAATGTCATTTCATTCCCTGAGTGAATTACCATGTTTTCAAAGGCCCCGAGGAAATGTTGATCACTTTAAGGCTCAATTCATCCAACCCTTGCTTTTAAAACGGACTTCCTGGTAGCCCAGGGGTTAACAGTCCACCTGCCAGCGCAGGGGCCCCAGGTTTCACCGCTGGCCCAGGAAGATCTCATATGCTTCGAAGCTCCCGAGCCCACGCGCGCCTGGAGCCTGCGCTCTGCAACAGAAGCCACCACAATGTCAAGACCGAAGACCGTCGCGAGCATCACAACCTGAGAGTCGCCCCCCTCCAGCCACAACTAGAGTAATGCCCGTGTGCAACGAGGAAGCCTCAGTGCAGCCAAGAATAAAGAAATAAACCAACTTAAAAAAACCTACGTTGTATTTCTGATAATGATGAGAGAAGCTGCGTTCGTACATGAGGCAGCTTAGCCTTGTTATATAAAGTTTTCCTTTACAAACTTCTCCTAAAAACTTCTTCACATTCTTACCCAAAAAAGGAAATAAAAAAAAAAGAAAGCTAGACATATACCCACTGAGTCATAGAATAACTGAAATTCTGACAGGAAGATAACTGAAAAGCTCCTCTTTAAAAAAAGGAACACCATCCTGCTTTATTTAAACTCTGCAAAGTAGGTGAGCGTTTTGTGGGTCGAGGTTTTTCTAACACAGGGTGTTATGCAAGACACAGCCTGGCCTTGAATAAGCGCTCAGCTTTGTTCTCCTTGAGCTCCACACACATGCCATTCAGTGACATCCTGAGGTCTGCGAGGCTGTGGGGTTAGACCTTCTGAAAAGAAAAGGTTATTCTACATCATGTATAAGAAAAAGCTTTGATGATTCATAAAATTAAAGCCTTTTAGTTCCTGGCAGGGGAGATCTCTCAGCCAATGTGTCGAAAGGCAAGTGGCTATATTATAACTTGCCCCCTGATAGAATCAAAGATCCCAGCTGGGTTTTTTTTTTATTTTTTTCAGGAAGAACAACGTTGATGAGACAACTTTTAAGCAGCTGAGAGGAGACAAAGACATTTTCAGCCTCCAAGAAAGAAACTGGATGAGCGCCCACCCATTCGGATGCTATGGAAAGCCTAAGGATTGTTCCAGCAAATGTTTCCTCTGAATGGAATAACACTTGAGGAAACAGACGTCAAGCTGTGACCTTCGTGATTTGTCCTATCCCACTGGGCCGTGCCACCTGTGTCTGATCAGGTTAACTTCTGCCTCAGAAAATAAACATTTGCTTTAGAAGATGTGGTCCAATCAGACTTGATTTAGCTGAGAATTCAGCGGGGTCTTTCATCCCCCTTTTCTATTTTCTTTCCATATAGTGTTTTCCCCTTTTCTGCCTGGAGAGAATACTTAGTAAATATACCAGTTTGTAATCTCCGTCAGAACTTGATAACTGAATAATTTGTTGTTGTTTAGTTAGAAAGTTGTGTCCGACTCTTTGCGACCCCATGGACGGCAGCACGCCAGGCTTCCCTGTCCATCACCATCTCCTAGAGTTTGCTCAAACTCATGTCCATTGAGTCAGTGATGCCATCCAACCATCTCATCCTCTGTCGAAAGAGCTTTAAACTCAATAAAAAAAATTTATAGTGAAGTTTTACTTTTCTGGCATATCAAAAGAAGGTGCTCTGGTGCTCTTTCCTCCCTTTTATATACAGTTCTTTTTATGCCAGGATTCTACCCCTAATGTGTTTCAGTCTCTAACAACTCGGATTAGATGGCGCTTGCAGAGAAAGTGAAACAGCCAGGGCTCCTGCGCTACGGAAGCTCACAGAGGATTTGATGTGGCCCCCTGTGGCCTTCGAGGCAGCTGTAGGTGCTGTGTGGACCTGGAACCCATGATTAATAAATGCACTCACTCTTTTAGAATTTGTTATTTGACTCATATCGTTAAAAAGTCATTCGATTTCAATTCCCTTTCAATACTCTTGTTAAGGAGAAAGGCTCAAGTCAATGATAGCCGTTTCTTCTTGTCACTTGCTGTTCTTTTCAAAGAGAGAAAAAATTTCAGGCTGAGCCTCTTCAGCAGGCAATTTCATCAAGTTGAAACTTGGTAACATTTTTATTTTTAGTTCTCATCTATGTATAGCAAGTGAAACAGATTTTCCAGTTATCAAATGGTATAAAGTATTCTTTTATGACAAACAGGGTAACTGCTAAAAAAGGAGTCCCTTTAAGGGAAAATATCAAATGATAGAACAAGTGGTTTGTGAGTGAGTCCAGGTTGAAAAAAGGTCTGAGTGGGAAGAACGCTCATCTGAGAGCCAGCACCCCTGGGTCTCCTCCTTTGCTCCTGGCTAGCCGTGTGATGCGAGGCAAGTCGGTTAACCGCTCTGGATCTCAACTTCCTTATCTCTACAAGATTATAGCACAGCAATGCCTCCCAGCTGTGACTGCACGTTAGAGCATCCGAGGAGCTGGCAGGCCTCCTAGAGCTTGGGCCACGCCCCAGAACAGATGCATCAGTCTCCCGTGGGATTCAGGCATCAGTGTTTTGCAAAGCTCCTAGCAGACTGCAATGTGCATCTGAAGTCGAAAACCACTGCAGTAAATGACTTACGTTGTATGTGTTAGTCACTTAGTCACGTATGGCTCTTTGCGACCCCATGGACTCCTCGTGGATTCTGTGTTAGAGAATGTCCATGGCATTCTCCAGGCGAGAATCCTGGAGTGGGTTGCCATTCTCTTCTCCAGGCAATCTTCTGGACCCAGGGATGGAACCTGGGTCTCCTGCATTGCAGGCAGATTCTTTACCACCTGAGCCACCAGGGAAGCCCAAATGACTGATAAGATCTCTGTAAGTCTTAAGTTTCCATGATTCTAAGGTAAAACAATAGGTTATGGGAAAAATTGTAATGGCACAGTCAAGAAACATATCTTAATATTTCAAGTAACTAGTCAAATGAACCAGTTTGTTGCCATCATTCATGGGTTTATATATTCAATTACGTGTACTGTTCAGTTCAGTTCAGCCGCTCAGTCGTGTCTGACTTTGTGACCCCATGGACTGTATGGATGCTCACAATCTGACACAGGACCTGCACTGGGGAAACAACGGTAAATAAGGCAGATGTGGTCTTTCCTTCGTAGAGCTGACAATTTAATGCTAAGTAAACATACTGCAGTATTTCCGTGTTAGAGAATCCTGGGGGAACATGGGAGAGGCATCATCAGTAAATCTTCAATATTATTATTTAAGTTCTATAATAAAAGTCACCAGGGCTAACAACTCCCAAGAATGCAACATGGGCCAAACGGAAAAGCTCGTGACAGGACAATTTCAGATTTGAGGTTTGTTGTCATGTTGGTGTTGGACATCTGTGCATAGCTCCACAACAAAAGCCAAGAATAAAATCTCCTCCTTCCTACCCAGAAGGCACTCCTGGAGATATTGTAGTGCTTGCATACAATTTAAAGACTTAAATTTAGATTCCGCTTGAATTCAGAATACTGATCAGATGGAACCCATATTTAGGATGCAACTAATGATGCATGCCACTTCACTCAAATAATAAATGTACCTACATTCTGATGCTCTTGTTCCTTGAAAAAATTATCAACCCTGTGATTTACATAGAAATAGTCAGACATGATTTGAAATGAAAAGAAATCTTTTACTCTGAAAATAGCTCTTGCATTAGGTAAATTTTGCTGAAATAAATTAAAAAAAAAACGAAGAAGGATAAAGCCTTGTGACTGTTGTGAAATCAAATCAATTGCATTTTAGTTTTTAGACATAATGGGTCACAGTTAATGTCTTAGGGGATCTACATTAACACTTGCAAGAAATACAAAGTTCTGAGTGGTTCTGAAGAGTATCCTAGCAACCTAGAAGTGTTAAGGGAATTTCCAACAGACTATTTGGAGAAGGAAATGGTAACCCAGTCCAGTGTTCCTGCCTGGAGAATCCCATGAACAGAGGAGCCTGGTGGGCTATGGTCCATGGAGTCAGACACGGCTGAAGCGACGAAGCACTCATAGATTGAGTATCAGCATCCTGGTGCTGGAATCAGAGCTGCTGCATCGCCTTTTCATCATGTGAACTGGCACACGAGGTACGCGTGGACAAAGGATCGGAGTCCCCCAGCGGAGGAAACGTGCGACTTCTCATAACACCGTCTTCCCTGCTTCTGCCACAAGCACTGACCACTTGGCACTTTGCCCGGTGCAGTGGCATCCTCGGGCCAAGCGGGCAAAGGACGGCCATGCAGGGTCTCGTGGTTCCCGGCTCTCTGCGGCTGCCTCCGCAGGACAATGGAGGGCACTGTTTCTCTGTTGTTGGCTTCAGACAACAAGAATTCTTTGTATGAAGAGGACTGTGGCCAGTTCATCCAACCCAAATTGACTCTTGCTTTGCTCTCTCTCTCTCAGATGCTCTGGGTTTTTCCCTCCCCCTCACTTTTTCTGGTATCAGTGTGTCTTACTTTAATATCTCAGCAAGCCTAGAACTGACCCTAGCAGCTCCCGGGGGCATGTCCACTGCGAGATCAGTTCTGCTTGCTTAGTGTTGGTTCACAGCCCGGGAGCGCCCATCCTCATCCTCAGCTCTCTTACTAGAAAGTGTGCTAGTGTTCGGACTCTTTTTATTTTTATTTTTTAATTGTTTTTGCCATACATTGTCATGATATCACCATGGGTTTACATATGCTTCCCCTCCGGAACCCCCTCCCCCTTCCCCCCCCCCCCCCCCCCCCGTTTGGACTCTTTTCTCTCCCTGGTACTTCTCTTCTGGGCTTCCGCGAACTCTGCCATCTCTCCCTTCGAAGAGCCTCGGCTTTGCTCTTGCCTCTTTTTTCCAGCGCTCCCACCTGCTGCAGTCCCTGGGTTTGCCTCCCAGGAAGCTGAGGCTCCTCCGACAGTCCCCTTTGCCTCCGACATCACCTTGACTCGTCCACACTGTATTCTGTTACCGGAAGTCTTCCTGAAACAGTGGCTCTGCTCAACCACATCTGTGTTTAGGAACCCCCTGTCGCTTCCCTTCCATCTGACGTGGGTGGCGGTGATGATAATGGTGATGGTAGCAATGACCTCTACTGCGTATCAAGCACTTTTTACATGCCAGCTCTGGGGAAAACACTCTACATATATTATTTCTACTTCTTACAATAGCTGTGCACTCGTCTCTACTGGACAGGTAAGGAAATTGAAAATCAGTGTGCTTAAATGACTAGCCCAAGATCTCACAGGCAAAAGGCAGCAGAGATTCAAGTCCAAGTCCATCCCCACCATGTATGTGTTATGTCACACTGCTTTCAGAGCACTCACGTGGATTTCCGGTTCTGTTCTAATGTTCACACGTCCTTCTGATCTAAACTTATCTCCCACTGCTCTCTGAGAGCCACCTTAGCCTCAGTTAGGAAAGTCCAGTCTCTGTCCCTCATATATTCTGTACTAAGTCCCTCCTCCTTTTGTTTGCCTAGTATAGTTCTTGTCCCAAGAATGCCCTTCATTCTAATTTCTGTTCACCTAAATATTCTTCATGCTTCAAGATCAAGTTCAATCCTAAGCATAGCCTACCCCCAGATCAGTAGAGCCCAGGTTGGTATTCTTCTTTCCTGAGATTTACCATATGATCGGTACTCTATAATTTAATATTTCAGAAGTTGAATGTGAAAACTAGTGTAAGGTGCAAAGATTATGGAAGTGCTTCTCAGACTGTCAGGTCAATTTATTTCTCTCCCTTAGTTCTTGTCTCATCACAGCAAAGATTTGGAACAATGGATTAAAGGGTTTTAAACAGACAAATTGCAGCTCAAGCAGACAGATCTTTTATTTAGCAGATACTCCCTGATGTGAGAGTTGGACGATAAAGAAGGCTGAGCACCAAAGAATTGATGCTTTCGAATTGTGGGGCTGGAGAAGACTCTTGAGAATCCTTTGGACAGGAAGGAGATCAAAGCAGTCCATCCTAAAGGAAATCAGTCCTGAATATTCACGGGAAAGACTGATGCTGAAGCTGAAGCTCCAATACTTTGGCCACCTGACGCAAAGAGTCGACTCATTTGAAAAGACTCTGATGCTGGGAAAGATTGAAGGCGGGAGGAGAAGGGGACAACAGAGGATGAGATAGTTGGATGGCATCACCGACTCAATGGACATGAGTTGGAACAAACTCTAGGAGGACAGAGAAGCCTGGTGTGCTGCAGTTCATGGGGTCACAAAGAGTCAGACATGTTTTAGTGCCTGAACAACAATCCAAGACTGTGGGCTGACCCCAAAGGAGTTGTAACAATCCCCCTTGGCTTCCCTTTTTATGCTTTTTGTCTCCTCCTCTTGGTTCTGTCCTGTGCGAAATAGGGCTTGTACCCGCCACCAATCAGGAAAGGGAATGCAAATCAACAGAGGTTCAAGGATGGCTGACAGTTGTAAGTTACATAACAGCAGGTTCTGTTGCACATGTCTTTCCCGTAATTCATTCTGTTATAATCAGATGTATGCAGATATAGAATATTTAGGATCGGTTAATAGGTTCCTAGCTGCCTAAGATTACTTGAGGAAGCCCCTGTAGTTAGTTTGTACTCACTATGTGCCTAGGGGCATGTGAGGAGTCGAAAAAGTCTCTGTGGTTATTTTCGTAGCAGATCTGTGAGCTCTCCTGGGCGGGTCTCTGGTGGGGTTTAGACATCAGCTTGCATCCTTTTAGGCTAGGCCACCCCCTTGTTGCTCATGCCTAACTTCCTGCCTAACAAGACCAGCAGATCTGTGTATGGATTTCATTTTCCGGCTGTGGGACCTCACAAACACTAAGCTAACTGTCTTATCTGAAGCTGAGTTTCTTCATCTGGAAAGATAATAAGAACCATCATTTGCCAGGGTCATTAAAAATTTAACGACATAAAAACACATACAGCTCTTTCTGAGCCCCAGCACTTGGCAGTCCCTGTATAACAGTGAGTTTCCTTTCCTCTTTGAGGTCAGCACTGTGACTCATGCTTAACTGCCACAAGAGATTAACATTAGTTCATATGTTTCCAGTTGTAAAGCAGGATGTTGAGCTGTTCATTTTAATGAAGACTTAAAAATGCAGGAGAAAATATTCCAAGTATCCAGAACCAATTTCTGGACACTAAAATCCCCTTATCCCAAAGGGAGAGAATAGAGAATAAAAGAAAATTTATGATAAAAATATCTGTGAAGTGAAACTAGGAACTCAGACAGATATTTGTACACCCATGTTCAGAGCAGCATTAATAGTCTAAAGAGAATAGTAACCCAGGTGTCTGTTGACCAATGAACAGGTAAACAGAATGTAGTATACACATATGATGGAATATTATTCTGCCTTTCAAAGGAACTTAGAATTCTAACACATGCCACAACAGAAAGGAACCTTGAAGACACTATGCTAAGTGAAATAAGCCAGTAACAGAAGGGCAAATATTGCATGATTGCAGTCATAATGAGGTTCCTGCAATAGCTACATTTATAGAGACAGAAAATAGAACGCTGGTTTGGGGTTGCTGAGGGGAGGAACACTGGACAATCTGTGTTTAACGGATGCAAAGTTTCAGTTTGGGAAGATGTAAATGTTGTGGAGGTATGTAGTGATGACAGCTGCACAACAACGCGAAGGTACTTAACGCCACTGAACTGCACGCGTAAACATGGTTACAGTCGGGACTCGCCTGGTGGTCCAATAGCTAAGATTCCAAACTCCCAGTGCAGGGAGCCTGGTTCGATCCCTGGTCAGGGAACTAGATCCCACCTGATGCAGCTAAAGCGTTCACGTATCACAAGTAAAGATCTCATATGCTACAACTTAAAAAGATGCCCCAGGCTGTAACGAAGGTGGAAGATCCCACGTGCGGCAACCGAGATTTGGTGCAAACAACAACAACACAAAAGGTAAACTGTCATGTACTTTAACCACAAGAAAAAAATTTTTAATGAAAATAGATTAATTAAATAAAGTACTGTTTCTGAAGGAAAGCTTTGGAGTGTAATGTGGGTTTCCAGCAGTGGTTGGAACCATAGACTGGAGCCTGGCTCTTGCCTAAAGGAACCAAGGCAGCCTGTGGCTGCAGAGAAGAGGCTGACTTTAGAAAGTATTTTTCCCGATCCAGATGCTGTAATCTCTGATGAAGCCACAGAAATGTTGCAGCATAACACCTGGGTCCAGAGAGTGCAAATCCATCATGTAAGGACTTCTCTGTCTTCTCCCTTCCCTCCTTCCTGAGCTAGTCCTGGACAGAGGTGGTTTATAGTCACAGTGCTGAAGGGAAGGAGGATTTGGGTAAGGAGAAGCTGCCCAGACCCCAGGGCAGAGAGCTGAGGTCCTACCTGGCAGGTATGGAAGCTAGACCTCTAGGAAGTCTTGCCTTTCCATGAATATTGCAGTGTTAATGTAGTGAATGGAGCTTCCTAATTTCTGAATCAGGATAGGGTTTTCTGATAAAGAGATCAAGGTATTGTCCATTCTTAAAAGGAATGAAAATAACCAAGCGGTGGAAAAAAGCCAAAATATTCATCAAAAAATAAATAAAATGTGGATATGCATCAAGTGCAAACATTTTTTAATTTAATTTTTAAAATTGAAATATGGTTGACATACAATACTATGATAGTTTCAAGTGAACTACACAGTGATTTGGTATTTGCATACATTATGAAATGATGAACACAATAATTCTAGTAACCATCTATTCCCTACAAAATTATTACAATATTATTGACCATATTTCTTTTGCTACATATTACATCCATTTGGCTGATTTATTTTATAACTGGCAGTTTGTACCTCTTAATCCTCTTCACCTAGTTTGTCTTCCTACGCCCCTCCCTGCCCCTCCGCCCCCTCCAGCCCCAGGGAAGCAACTCTCCTTTTGTTCTCTGTATCTGTTGGTGGTTGGTGGTATTTAGTTACTTAGTCGTGTCCAACTCTTTTGCAACCCCCTGGACTGTAGCCCGCCAGGCTCCTCTGTCCATGGGATTTCTCAGGCAAGAATACTGGAGTGGGTGGCCATTTCCTTCTCCAGGGGATCTTCCTCACCCAGGACAGAACCCACATCTCCTGCACTGGCAGCGGATTCTTTACTATTGAGCCGCCTGGGAAGTCCTGCTGTGCATATATACATATTCTTTTTCCTTCCTTGACTTTTGTCTGTCTGGAAGCTCTAGGAAGGAGAGATTTTTGTTTGTTTTTTTTTTAAATCTATAAGGCTGTTTCCATTTTGCTTTGTCTTTAGATTCCACATACAAGTGAGATCCTATGGTATTTTCTTTCTCTGTCTGACTTATTTCTCTTACTATTATACCCTGTAGATCCGTTTGTTTTGTTGTAAATTGCAAGATTTTACCTTTTTATGTCTGAGTAATTCTCCATTGTAGATGCACATCACACCTTTCTCCGTCCGTCTACGGGCGGGCACTTAGGTCGCTCCCACATCATGGTTATTGTAAATAATGCTGCAGTGAGCATGGTGTGCATATCCTTTCAAATTTCTGATTGCAAAGAAACTCTCTGGTTTGTGGCCTGAATTTTACCCCAGAATTCTAAAAGCAGAAGTTCAGACGGGTCACAGAAAGAGGACTGATTCTGGCTGGGGGAAACCGTTCTTTCCAGACACCAAAGGCTTCAAAATCCTGCTCAAAGATGTGCTACCCCAAGAAGCCTTCCCCAATCATTCCAGCCCGCAAGGGCCTTCCTGTCCCGGAGCAAGCCCGTGTTCAGTGAGAACCAATTTATACTGGCGTAATGTCTGGCATTCCAGCATTCTCTGCTCCAGGGACATGTCTTCTCCTCTGTCTCCTGAGTCGAAGTCTGAGCGCTTTGAGAACAGAAATCTTATAAATATTTATTATAATCCTCACCGTGTACAACACAGCTTCTGACACCGGATAACTGTTCAATAAATACATGCGAATTGATAATCACAGGGGGAATGAAAGCCCATGCAATGCCATACCTGTCTGTCATGGGCAGCCCCTACCCTCTTTGCACAAGGACAACATTTTAATAAATGATTAGGCACTCAGTACCAAAATTGATCTGTATTCAATATTACAAATGATCTGAGACCTCTGAACAACTTACTCTACTGTTTTCTTTCGATTTTGTTTTATCCCCTAAAGAGTCAGACAAGATTTTTTACTTTATTAAAGATAATGACATTTTACTCTTTAAATGAGCAAACATTTGTTGAATGCCTCCAATTTGCAAAAATATGTTTTCAGGTAACTTGGGGATACAATGAGAAATACAAACTAACCTCTGCCCTCAAAGAATTTAGTCTACCAGAAGAGACAAATGCATACATAAATCAATACAATAAAAAGCAGAATAAGATAAACTGCTTGAAAGAAGCTGAAGCAAGATACATTGGAACCAGAAGAATCATGAGAACATAGAATTCAGGATTAACCGGTCTTTAAAAGTTATCTAACGAAGAAGGCAATGGCACCCCTCTCCAGGACCCTTGCCTGGAAAATCCCATGGATGGAGGAGCCTGGTGGGCTGCAGTCCATGGGGTCGCTAGAAGTCGGACACGACTGAGCGACTTCCCTTTCACTTTCCACTTTTCATGCATTGGAGAAGGACATGGCAACCCACTCCAGTGTCCTTGCCTGGAGAATCCCATGGACGGCGGAGCCTGGTGGGCTGCCGTCTATGGGGTCGCACAGAGTTGGACATGGCTGGAGTGACTTAGCAGCAGCAGCAGCAGCAAAAGTTATCTAATCTAACTCTCCAAAGGCTACTCGAATCCCTCTGCAATAGAATCAAATAACCATCTATTTACCCCAAGTGTGAACAGCTCCAGGGATAGATCTCATTGCCTCCCAGACTCACAGTTCCTTCTTTTTTGGCTGTGCCGGGGTTTTGTTGCTGCTCAGAGGGGCTACCCTCTAACCGTGGTACACAGGCTGTTCGCTGTGGCGGCCCCTCCTGCTGTGGAGCCTGGGCTCCGGGGTGCACAGGCTTCAGGAGCTGCGGTGTGCGGGTCCAATAGCCGCAGCTCCCCAGCTCTAGGGCACAGGCTGAACTCTGTGCTGCACAGGCTTAGTTGCTGCACGGCACGTGGGGTCCTCCCAGATCAGGGATCAAGCCCAAGGCTCTTCCATGGGCAGGCAGATTCTTTACCACCAAGTCACCAGGCAAACCCCAAGACTCATAGCTCTAAGCCTAATAATTTTTTTTTCTCCTATCAGTGGGTACACATGAGATCAAGTGTCTGACCATTGGGGTGGTTATTGGGGTGCAATCCACTGGGATGCAAAGTCCTATTCTATGTAACATGGGGCACGCCTATCTGTGGGTTTCCCAGGTGACTCAGTGGTAAAAGAATTTGCCTGCCAGTGCAGGAGATGCAGAAGACATGCGTTTGATTCCTGGATTGGGAAGATTCCCTGGAGAAGGAAAGGCAACCCACTGCAGTATTTTTGCCTGGAGAATCCCATGAACAGAGGAGCCTGGTGGGCTACAGTCCATAAGGTCGCGAAGAGTCAGACACGACTGACGCGACTTAGCATGCACGCACGCATGTGAAAGAAAATGTGACATCTGAAACATCTAACTACTCCTGGAGTCAGAGACCTGTTAGACAGAGGAATCACTAGGGAAGCCAAGCTGCCACTCGGGATCTCACGAGGTGGAATCATCACTGTTCAGTATCTTCCCCTCACATTTTCATGTCCAGCAACTCGGTTTGTTCTGTTCTTTCACAGTGAAGTGGGCCTGGGCATTGTGAGTGACCTTAACAGAACTTAGAAAGGAATAGTGCAGAAATAAGAACACCAGGTACAAGGGTAAAATACAAATCAAAAAAGAAAAAGTAATTCAGTCATACCAAAAGGGAGACCCGTCACCCCTCTCCCTTTTGTTTCAGCACTTACTTTTAGAAAACTTATAAATTCTTTTGCTGCCTCTCTGAGATGAGTATAAATTTTTTTTTTTTTCTTTAAGCTGAATAAGCCTCTTGCCAGCTTTAAGACCCAGGAATACTTTCTCAGGAACCTGGGAGTCATTTCTGAAATGTATTCATCAAGGAGGACAAGGCAACCCGTTTCTGTAGGAAAAGAGCCTCACTTTGGTGGGCCACCTGGCTGCAGCTTAAACCTGCCTCCTGTCACAAGGATGTGAGAAGCTCTGTAAGTCCTGAGGATGTAACGTGGAGCACGGTGACTGCAGCTCACAGTACTGTGCTGTGTATGTGGAAAGCTGCTGAAAGACTAGATCTTAAAAGTTCTTATCACAAGAAAACAAATTTGTAACTATGTGTGGTGACGGATGTTAACTAAACTTATTGTGGTAATCACTTTACAACATATACATGTATTATTTTGCCATGAACTGATACAATATTATATGTCAGTTATAGCTTGATAAAACTGGGAGGCAAAGGAAAGAAGACATTTATTTCTCCTTTGGATAAGCCAATAGCTAACGTAGACGGTCACTGCAATTCCTAGCTAGCAATTATTATGTGTGACAAATAGCATGCAAATAATGAGCTGCATCTGCTTAACTATACAGGGCGAGATGTCTTTGCAATCTCTAAGTAGATTGCCTACGATATGCATCACATCCTGATTGAATGCTTAGTGATAAAAGTGTTTCCGTTCTCCTTTATTATTGTGGACAGGTTTGTTTTTTTAATGGGAGGACAATTGCTTTACAGTGTTGTGATGGTCTCTGCTGTACATCAGTGTGAATCAGTCATAATTATACATATATGTAATTAGGTATGCATAATACATAAGTATATTATATGTATATAATATGTAATACATAATACATATAAATACATATAATTATGGTTATATATATATCTCTCTTCCCTCTTGAGCCTCCCTCCCCTGCATATTCCACCCCTGTGGATGGTCACAGAGTACCAGGTTGGTCTCCCTGTGTTACATAGCAGCTTCCTGCTAGTTATCTGTTTTACATATAATTGTGTATATATGTCAACGCTACCTTCTCAACTTGCCCTAGCTTCTCCTTCCCCCTCTGTGTCCACAACTTTGTTTTCTATGTCTCCATTTCTTCTCTGTAAAGAGGTTAATCAGCACTATTTTTCTAGATATCATATATATGTTAACATATGTACTTGTTTTCCTTTTTCTGACTTCACTCCGTATAACAGGCTCTAGGTTCACCCACCTCACTACAATTGACTCAAATCCATTCCTTTTTATGGCTGAGTAACATTCCATTCTATTCTCATCAGGTGGCCCAAGTATTGGAGCGCAGGGGGAGAGGGAGAGGAGAGAGAACAGCCGACTCATTGGAAAAGACCCTGATGCTGGGAAAGATTGAGGATATAAGGAGAAGAGGGCGAGAGAAGATGAGAAGGCTGGATGGCTTTCAACGAACATGAACTTGGGCAAACTCTGGGAGATGGTGAGGGACAGGGAGGCCTGGCATGCTGCAGTCCGTGGGGTCGTGAAGGGTCGGGCACGACTTGGCGACTGAACAACAACAAAAATATTCCATTCTACATATGCAGCACAGCTTCTTTATCCATGTGGACAGGTTTTATGGGTTGACAGGGAGTTTGGGTTTCTGTCCCCAGCACGAGTCAGTTACAGGCAGTGAGAAGGGCGCCAACTGCCTGCTTCCCGCATTCTCTCCGCGCAGGAGAACCTTCAGGGAAGCCAGATTTTCTCTAGAAGATCCCTTGGTGACTGTTCTGGTTTGAGTTATGTACCCGGCAAAAGATACGTACACAATACAAATGTCCTAACAGGGTCTGTATAGGAGTAATCGAGTTAGAGTGAGGTATCAGGGTGCGCCCTGATCCAGTGTGACTGGCATCCTTATAGAAGGGGAAGTTTGAACAGAGGCGGGTACGCCTAGAGGGACGATGATGTGAGGAGGCTGCCTTCTATAAGACGGGAGGGGCGCCTGGAACAGATCCCTCCTCCACAGCCCTTAGAAGAAAGGAAGCAGTCCTGTGAACGTGGAGTCACTCAGTTGTGTCTGACCCTTCGCGACCTCAAGGACTGTAGCCTGCCAGGCTCCTCCATCCATGGAGTTTTCCAGGCAAGAACACTGGAATGGGTTGCCATTGCCTTCTCCAGGGGATCTTCCCCACTCAGGGATCGAACCCGAGTCTCCTGCATTGCAGGCAGACTCTTTACCATCTGAGCCAGCCTGTAGCCATCTTGATTTTGCAGTTTCTAGTCTTTTCAGACAGAGAAGGCAATGGCAACCCACACCAGTACTCTTGCCTGGAAAATCCCATGGATGGAGGAGCCTGGTAGGCTGCAGTCCATGGGGTCGCTAGAAGTCGGACACGACTGAGCGACTTCTCTTTCACTTTTCACTTTCATACATTGGAGAAGGCAATGACAACCCACTCCAGTGTTCTTGCCTGGAGAATCCCAGGGACGGGGGAGCCTGGTGGGTTACCGTCTCTGGGGTCGCACAGAGTCGGACACGACTGAAGCGACTTAGCAGCAGCAGTTTCTTCAGAACTGTGAGATGATGCAATTCTGTTATTCAGGCCACTCGGTTTGCGCTGCTTTGTTATGATCCTAGCTAATTAATACAGTGGGTGTGGAGTCAGAGCAAGGCAAGATTATTGCAAGAGTTAAATGTAAAATGGAGTTGGCTATATAGTCTGAGGTCCTCACTTTCACAATGGGAATCCTCTTAGCCTGAGAAAAAGACAGGTCAGGTCACTGTCCACTACATGACCTCCATTCTCACTCCCAAAGTACTGAGACACTGTGACTCATCTTTGCTATATGGGATCCTTTTTCTAGCTCCAGCAGACCACTCCCAGGTCATTTGCTTGTTTATATACAGGTGTGAATTTATTACAAATCCAGGGCAGAGTTGTAACTGTCAATATATAATGACACCTTGATAAAGAGTTCAGCTCTGTGCTTAGAGATGGCAAGAAACTTTATTTTAAGGTCTCTGTCCCCAGACAGAATAACTTGGCTTGACTGTCTGAAAATAAATTTAAAATTTATAAACATAAAAATATATAATACCCTTGAGCGCTTTTGGAGAATATCCTTTTAAATTTAGATACATGTCTTGAAAATGAAATGGAATCATACTTTTCTGGCACCTGCAGCATAGAAGGGTCAGGCCAGCTCTCCTATCATTCCGTATTGTGGCTTTGTGATGGAAACCCCTGCAGGGGTCTGTCTTAGGCAACTCCAGCTGCAACAAGACAGACTGCTAGCTTAGCTTAAGCACAAAGGGATTTTTCACAGTGCAGGAGGCTGGAAATCCGAGATGAGGGTGACGCAGGATGGACGTCTAGTGAGAACTCTCTCCCTGAGCTGGAGACAGTGGCTTTTTCGTTGTGAGAGCGTGGGGAAAGAGTGAGGCTGCCTCTTCTCAGAAGGGCAGTCACGCCATCACGAGGCTCCATGCTCGTGATCGCATCTAACCCTGCGTACCGCCCAAAGGCGCATCTCCGTCTGCCTCCCACTGACCTCGGGCGTGTCAACTTAATGAGCTGAGGGGTGCGAGAATGCGGCTGAGTCCATAGCAGCGCTTCTGAGCAAAGGGTGAGCCTTCTCTTCCCTCTGGGCAGATGCAGTCCGCACCTGGGCATGGCCTGTGAGCCACGTGGGGGCTACATTCGGGTCCCCTTTGCCCCCCATCACCCCTTTGACCCTCCACCTCTGGGATGCATTTGGGCAGTGTGCAAATTGTACCTAGACTGAAAACCGCCAGCATCCGTAAAAAGAGGGTAATCCACCATAACAATCAGTCCCCCTCTCAGATACAGAAGTATGAGAAAGAGAGGGGTCTCAAGGTAGGTCAGCTTTTCCTTGAAAGTGTTTTTCGCATTGGCCAGGCGGTTTCGTAAGCCAGATCTCCGTGAGGCACGCTGTAGGCGCCAAGGCCTCTTGAGCAAATTCCCCAGACCTGCCTTCCCAGCTTACCATCACAGGTTCTTGTTCTTCCTCTGCCTTTCTTCGATTTTGTCTCTCTTCAAACCCCAGCTCTTGGTGTGTGACTGGACAGGCACTTCCTCATCTGGGGCCTGAGGGTTTCTCTGGGATGCTCTGACCTGACATGCCACTCAGGGCAGGGACTTTCCAGTCCCAGCCTCAGTTTCCACAATCCACAGCCAGCTCAGGGCCAGTCAGTCAGTCAGAGGTCGACGGCCCAGCCCCTGCGGCCTTCCCTTCTCTTCTCTTCCCTCCAGGGTGGGAGGCGATGCCGATCATCTCCAGGAGGAGTGGAGTGGGGTGGGACACTTGGGAACTCAGGCTGGTGGCCCCACAGGTGGAGGTGTGTCTGTTCTGTGCAGGTTGTCCAACCCTGAGATTCAAACACTGTGTGTGAAGAGTCCTTCTATTTTTAAAACTCTGTTAGCTCTAGCGCAATCACTATTGGGTTTTTCTGTATCTTTTACATCCAATACTTCAATACCCGATCACTGCCTTAAAGTCTTAAAACAGTGATATATTTCGAAAATTGAGGGGGAGAGGGATAATTTGGAAGTTTGGGATTAACATAAAAAAAAAAGAAAAAGAAAACTGAAAGACCTTACACATAAGTATTTTTTTTTCTTATTTAATTGTCATAAAGTCTTTGGGAAGAAGGTATTATTGTTCCCTATAGGAGAAACAGATGCTGCAGAAGGGGATTTATAACTCCCACCCAACTTGAGGTCGCTGCCTTATTGCGGTCCCAGAGTTTTGACCTAAAATTCTGATTCCGTGCCCCTAAAAACAGCATGAAAATCACTGTAGAGTAACTTCAAGTCTTCATTTCAGGGGAACAAGTGTATCAAGTTCTATCTTTTGAATAGCAAAACTGATCTTTATGGAGGATGTATTTCAGATGAATCAGGAAAATGCAGTGTCCAAAGCTATTTCAGATAGTCCTTCTTTTTTGCTCGTTTAAAATTTTTTCTAGTATTGAGATGTAGTCGACGTAACATTATATTAGTTTCAGGTATACAATGTAAAGATTTGATATTTGTTATGTATTGCAAAATGATCACCACTGTTGACAGAAAGAAAACAGCACAGCGTGAAAACTGTGAGTTAAATTTTATTTGGGTTTCTTACTGAGGACTGTAGCCCAGGAGACGACCTCAGAACGCTCTGAGGAACTGCTTCAAAGCAGCAAGGGAGAAGCCAGGATATACAGGAACTTTTTTTGCTGGGGAAAGCATGTAGTCAAGCATCAAAAGTACTGCTAATCACTAAGAAGAGGCATCTCAAGTTAATAATTTTACTGCTTTCCTATGTATGAGAAGATGTAAGACTCTGTGGTCATTTGAAATTTTTCCTTAGATAGGCATCTTTTCTATCTATGGGCAAGTATAATTATGGCTTTTTTGGGCTGCACCTCACAACTTGCATGATCTTTGTTCCTCCGACCAGGGATCAAACCTGTGCCCCCAGCAGTGGAAGTGGGGAGTCCTAACCACTGGGCCATCGGGGAATTCTCAGGGAAAGTATATCCAAAAAACAGAATGTTTCCTGTTTTCTCCATCCTGACTTCCCTTAAGGGCACACTGTCGGGGGGCAACTGCAGTGACTAATGGCTTTATCCTTGCAGAACTGGAATGGCAGGCAGCATTTTTTTCATAACAGTACAATAATTCCAGTTAACATCTATCAACATACATAGTTACAAACTTTTTTCCTCATGATGGGACTTTTCAATGTTCCCCCCTCCGCTGCTTTCAAATATGCAATACAACATTACACACACTAATACAATATTCACTATAGTCACCATGTTGCATACTACATCTGCAAGATTCATCCATCTCATAGCTGGGAATTTGTATCTTTGACCACTTTCACCCATTTCACCCACTCCCTGCTTCTCAGGTGGTTTTTCTCAATTGTTACCACATCCTAAACACCAAGTTTATTCTAGAGAACTGAGTACATTTTTTCATATAAAATGCATTATTTTAATGAATTAGCTCCATAAATAGTACCGGGTATACTACGTTTACCTTTGGACTCTTATACATGAGTGAAAAGTAAACTTCTATCTTCTTTAAGCCTCATTATTTGGGGATTTTTTTTTTTTTCTGGTATTGTTCTGTTTTGTACCCTCAAACTTATTCCTAATTAATACTTCTTAGGAATCCATATGAATTGTGTTCCTGCTGAGGAATGTAAATCTTTATGCACAAGTTTTTCTTAAAATATTTATTTAAAAAAAATGAATGATGATTGTCTGACTTATAAAGTAGTGAGTAGTTTATCCTAATAGATTTTCTGGAATCGTATGGATCCCTTCACAATCGTTCAGTACCGACTCTGAGAGGGTCTCCGTACTGCATGAGAGGAAGAAGTCAGAGAAGAGAAACCCCCTGCTTTGGGAGCACCTACGGTCTAGCTCTGGAAGCAAAGGTAAAAATCAAACTGTGAAATACAGTAAATATTATAAAAGAGATGTGAAAGTGTTACAAGGACAGTTAAGAGAACAATTAATTCTGCATGGAAGAATCCAGACAGCTTCTTGGAAGTAGCACCATTTCTCCTGCAGCTGGAAGGATTAGCTAGTGTTTCATGAGGACTAAGCAAAGTCACAAAGTAAAGAAAGAGCCCAACAAACAGTCGTGGGTGGCTGCAACACGTGGAAACCAGAGAGGATGACAAGGTATGTCTGGAAAGGGCCCAGGAGCCAGACGCCTCCCGAAGGAAACTGAGGAAACTGTTGGTGGCTTGGGTGTGATGGGTGATTTCCTATGTCAGCTCGTCTAGGCCATGAGGTGCCCAGATATTTGGTTAAATATCATTTCTGAGGGTGTCTGTGAAGGTGTTTCTGGATGAGATGAACTTTGGAACTGGTAGGTTGAGGAACACAGATGGCCTTCTCTGTGGTGGGTGGGCCTCATTCAAATTAGCAAAGGCCTGAAGAGAAGAAAAGGCTGAGGAAGAAAGACTTCTCACTCTGCCTGTCTATGAGCTGGGACATTGGTCTTCTCTTGCCTTTAGGCTGGGACTGACATCACTGACTGTCCTGGTTCTCAGGCCGTGAGACTCAGTCGTGTGACCCAGGCCCTTACAAGTCTCATTACACACATGTGCACACACACACATATTTACCCCATTGGGCTTATTCTCCGGAGCATCCTGACTAACACTGGGGTAGCCCTGTCACCCTGCCTTCCTCATTGGCTTCGCTCCTTCCCAGTGACTTGGTATTTCTAGTCAAGTTGTCTTTCTAACACCTACCAAAGCAGGCCTGGCCCTCTTTTGATATTCTCTAGCTCCTACCTACTTATAGTTCCCAATGCCTCAGTTCAGTCATTCAGTTGTGTCCGACTCTTTGCGACCCCATGAACCACAGCATGCCAGGCCTCCCTGTCCATCACCAACTCCTGGAGTTTACTCAAACTCATGTCCATTGAGTCAGGTATGCCATCCAACCATCTCATCCTCTATCGTCCCCTTCTCCTCCTGCCCTCAATCTTTCCCAACATCAAGGTCTTTTCCAATGAATTAGCTCTTCACATCAGGTAGCCAAAGTATTGGAGTTTCAGCTTCAGCATCAGTCCTTCCAATGAACACTCAGGACTGATTTTCTTTAGGATGGACTGGTTGGATCTCCTTGCAGTCCAAGGGACTCTCAAGAGTCTTCTCCAACACCACAGTTCAAAAGCATCAATTCTTCAGCACTCAGCTTTCTTTATGGTCCAACTCTCACATCCATACATGCCTAATGGAAAACCATAGCCTTGACTAGACGGACCTTTGTTGGCAGAGCAATGTCTCTGCTTTTTAATATGCTGTCTAGGTTAGTCATAACTTTCCTTCCAAGGAGCAAGCGTCTTTTAATTTTATGGCTGCAGTCACCATCTGCAGTGATTTTGGAGCCCCCCAGAATAAAGTCTCTCACTGCTTCCACTGTTTCCCCATCTATTTGCCATGAAGTGATGGGATTGGATGCCATGATCTTAGTTTTCTGAATGTTGAGCTCTAAGACAGCTTTTCCGCTCTCCTCTTTCACTTTCATCAAGAGGCTCTTTAGTTCTTCTTCGCTTTCTGCCATAAAAGTGGTGTCATCTGCATATCTGAGGTTATTGATATTTCTCCCTGCAATCTTGATTCCAGCTTGTGCTTCATCCAGCCCAGCGTTTCTCATGATGTACTTTGCATATAAGTTAAATAAGCAGAGTGACAATATATAGCCTTGACGTACTCCTTTTCCTAATGCCTACTCTGGAGTAAAAGTCCTTCAGACTCTAACCCCAGCTACTGGTTCAGCCTTCTTTCCTTTCTTTCTCCAGCACCAACATGACCATTTAAACCAGTTACGGTCTCTGAGGCATTTGTGCCTCTTGCACCCACTGTTCCCATTGTCTGGAGGGCCCCTTCCCCTTTCTCTCCCTGGCTGGTTAACCGCTGGTTAGCATCCGAGTGCCACCTCCTCAGTAAATCCATCCCTGATTCCCCAGAGGTATACAGCTGAGCCCCATTCCATTTTGCACCTTCCTTCATTGTGGCAGGTATTCATACGGTACTGGTTCATACAGTGTCTATTTCTACCAACGGACAAGGCTTCTGAAGGGCATGAACCATGACAGTTTAATTTTCGGATCCTGAAGGTCTAGCGTGTAGTAAGGACCTGAGTCCCTAAAAGCTGAAATATCTGGGCATGAACATCTGGATAAAAGGATAGAAGAGACAAAGGAAGCAAGCTTGACAGTGTAGACCCCAGTTTTCATAGCTCATCCTCCTCCTTAAATGTCCTGTTAAATAAACATCGTGAACTCCTTTCCTATCAATGTTTTACACTGCGTTTCAACAACAGCCAAGAATCAACTTTGGGATTGTTTTCATAACATTTTTTTCTTTTATTTTTATCATGTTTCATCCAGTTTCCATTTGGGCTTGAAGAACCTTGGCTAATTTCAGACACTGTTATTCTCTCTCCTTGTCTCTTCTTATGCTTTTATTTTGTACTGGAGAAATTTCAAGAACTCATTCTGGTGTTTTGGGGACACTCATACATAGCATTGTTTGGTGTAAAGTTAACATTTTAGGGAAGGCAGAATTTCTGAAAAGCGTCCTTTGATATTTTGAGTAAATACATTTTGGGAGTTTTAAAATTCAAGCTCTATAACTTGTGCCAGAGTGAGGAAGTTATGCTTTTAATAAAAGTTGGAAAAATAAGAAATCAAGGTTAAGGAGCAGGCAAATTTCTTGTGAGTATAGGATTTTTAGAGCGAAACTGCAGCAGGAGCAACAGAAATTGGTTTAATGATTTTAAAAGCAACACTAAGACTGAAAAATGTTTTTAACATTCCTAGCACACAAAAAGAGTTGGCCTCAATGTTTTGCTGCTGAGCAGTTGGGAAAATGAGTATTTCCATTGTGGCCAAAAGCCTGCACATTTCTGCTCTGACTCATCTCATGTCTGAGCTCTAAAAGCCTGACATGCAGGAGAATGGGGAAGTGCCACACCCTCATTTCCAGTTAATTCCTGTCAATACAAAGTCAGGCGCACTTCAGGGAAAGTTTTGTTCTGAACCGACAGTTCAGTTCAGAATGTATTTTCTAAGGCCCTTGATATTTGGGATAAGGAGTAATTTTCATCTCTAAATTAAAAAAAAAAAGGAGACAGTCTGTCGTATGTAAATAAACAGCACAAATCCTTGACACATATACCCCTTCTTGCTCTCTATACTGTGGATTGATATAAACATCAGTCTCCTGACCTTGGAGAAGTAATTAATATTTCTGACCTTCATTTTCCTCATCTATAAAATGGGAACAATATCCACCTCATTAGTTTCTTGCTGGAGTTAAATGAGTAAACGTATATAAATAGCTAAGCACACTCATTATTCAATAAACAGTAGCTGTTGTGGTTGTTGTTGTTGATATTATTAGCAATGTAATGGGAAGAACATTGGCCTGGAAATCAGAAAAAAACAAGTTTTTCCAAAGTAACTGCTTAACCAATAATCTATTATAAGCCATATTTTCTCATCTTAAAATGAAGAGTTTGGCCCAGATAACTTTCCAAATTTAGTATTTATGACTCTATGAATAAACTGGTCAGAATAGTAAAGTCTTCTCATCTCTATCCCTTGAAGTTCCTGCATCTTTTCTGAAATATTCTTCAACCACATGTAAGTTTTATGTCTGAAATTCCTTGGAGCTCTCGTGTCTGAACTCCAGGCTGGCCAGTTCTCCGTGGGTGCACAATAGCTCTGCAGAACTGCAGAGGAAAGAATTTTTAAAGTAATGATTTTTAAATCTAAGGACATAATGTTTAGAAAAGTTTTTAGTACTAGTGGGGACATAGACTTGTCTCCAAGAGATACCGTTCTTTGTCAGTGAGAGTGGAAGGTCGATGCCTTTGTGGCACAGTCCTTGATGAAATTTAACCATTTTAACTTAAAGTAAAGAAATTTTCACCTGGGGAAATAAAGTTCTCCAGAATGACCCCCGGTGAGGGCAGTCAGCCTTAACAGCACAATAACTGCCTCTTGCAGCTGTATGGTTTGTTGCCTCTGGAAGGCCCCTTGTCATACATTATGGCCTTTCACCCCCACGACAACCATATAAGGTAGATATTGATGGTCATGAGTTTGAGCAAGCTCTGGGAGTTAGTGATGGACAGGGAAGCCTAGCATGCTGCAGTCCACGGGGTCGTAAATAGTTGGACACGACTGAGTGACTTAACTGAGAGATGCAATGATTATTCCCATAGCTAAAATAAGGAGGTAATATCCAGAGAGGTTGTATGACTTCCTTGGAGTTGTGTGGCTCACTGGGCATGTGCTATGCCAAAGAGAACCGTGGCTTACTGGATGTGGAAGGTACCTAGACACCCCCTTCCAATTGCATCTGAAAAGCAGTAATTCTGTCTTCCCCACTGATCTTCTTGGAAACTGGCATCTCTGTCAGATAAAATTAAGCAAAGCAAAGACTTGCTTTGGTAGATCAAAGAAGGCTCTACCAGACTGGCTTCTCAAGCAGGTGTACTGGAGGAATGCAAAGGGCAAGAGGAGGGGAGACTAGGCCCTCCTTCTTGTACGTATATCATATAATCCTGATCAGTAAACACTTTTAAAAGGGCTGTCAAACAACTTGCATTCCAAAATGCACAAAAATCACCCACAGAGTCACACTCAGTTCAAAAGCAGTCATTTAGGACATTTAATGGAAAAGTTTATCTGCTTATTATAAAGGAAAAACAGCATTTTGTTAATTGAATAAATCAAATGCTACAAGAAGAAATTCAGGTTCACATATCAGGAGGAAGATTAATCTTGGCCTGTTCATAATTCTGCTTAGTCACTCTGCAGAGAGAAGATAATGGCACACAATTTGCCTCTCTGCTTGGGTTTGAAAATGAAATGATTCCCTTATGGCTTGTCTCTCTCACACTCCTGAATTTGCCCTGTTCCCCCAGGACTCGGGAGTGGAGAGCAGTGGCTGACAGGTCTAGGGGTGGTGGTGGGCTTGCCCACCATTTACTCTGAAAAGGGATTGCAGACAGGCATTGTTGGGTCTTGAGCCTTTGAGAAGCTGGACTTGATGACTCCAGAGGGCCCTTCCAACTGGAGTTAGAGATGTTCCTTTCCCCTTCCTGGGAATTGGCCAGCTAAGAGTGTCCAGAACATCCTTTTGCTTTTGGCAAGGATCATATAAGTTCCACAAATAAGGAGAGAGAAAGATGAACTCCTCAGAGAACCTCCCCCCATTTCCCCCTCACCTTGTCATAGTCTGATGAGTTGGTATGCATATTTTGTTGTCTGCGAGTAGGCCTCTTAATTCCCCAGAGGGAGCAAGGTTTGGGACAGACAGAATCACTGCTAACCTTTGTCTCCCAAGGTACCCACCCACATGTGAGGACCCTCCCAATGGTGTCAGGCCCAGAAGTTCACGAGAGTACGCGTGGTCCACAGCTGGTATATTCCTGAACCCACTTAACCAGCTTGCCAGGGATCAGGAACCCTTTGTTCCAGCTCTAGAGAAAGCCCTCAAACTGGCTCTTTTTCACTCCTGGTTTCAATCCGTTCATCTTTGCAAAGCCTGGCTTATCAAGATCCAAAGGCATCTGAACAAGAAGCCTACAGAAAGATTGTGAACACGCCACTGTCAACCAAGGGGCAGATTTTCAGGGGATGTTGATGTCTGCTTATCCAAGACCAACTCTAGGCAGGAACGGTCCTGCACTTAACCTTGAGGAAGTGTGAATACTATTCCCGCTTTACAGTTGAGGAAATAGACTCAGATGTGTAGGCTACGTTTACATGGGTAGCAAAAGCCAGAGGCGCCTGCCTTTAACCACTGAGAAGCATTGCCATTGTCCATTCTGGATGGACTAGAAGGAGGATCAGAGCTTCTGAAACTTGAGACGGGCTCATCAGCGTGCTTGAGCGTCTCTTCATTCACTTACTTTCTAGCTGCCTCCCCATCCATTCAGAACTGCACCCTATATGCTACAAACTCAATAGCCCCTGACTCCTCTTAGAGACATTAGGAAATAAAACATGGGCAAAACCTGGAAGGAAGAAAATTAAAAGATTCATGGGGTGTGATGGGGGTCAGTATCAAAATGTGTGTGTGTGTGTTTCATGGGGGTCTTGGGGGTCAGTATTAAAGTGTGTGTGTGTGTGTGTGTGTTTCATGGAAGTGAGTATGGAAGTATTTGTGTGTATGTGTGTGTGAGCCTGCAGTAGGGACTGGCCTCTGTACACACGAGGCAGGGAGCAGGCCCTCCCTGTCCTCCGCAGCTCCAGTGAAGGCTGCCCGGAATAGCCTTGGCCTCACTCTGGCCTCATCACATTACAGAGCTCCATCTCCATCCCTCCATCCACCCAGTTGCTTTTCAGCCTCTCAGCTGTCCTTTCCCTCCTGACCTCTCTACCTTTGCTGTGGATTAGCTCCCTGTGGCTAGATGGGTTTGTCCTTCCTCAAACCGAATCCCAGTTCCTCCCCTCCCGCTCGCCAGTAGCGCCTTTGGAGTCAGCTCTGGTTTCCGCCTCTGGTCTCTGAAGCACCTGCTGTGCCTGTTCCCTTCCAAGTTATTAAGCATAGATGTCAAGTGAGGACAGCCTGGACTGGGTCTCCAGCTTGATACCTCCCTGGACACAGCTCCTAGCTCGTCCCTGAGCTGGGCACCAAAATGCCAACACTTAGCTACTCAGGCACGCTCTGAATCCCCAGCTCTGCCACCTGGCTAGTGCTTCCTGGGTCTCACTTGTTAGGACTGTTTTATGGGTACAGTAATTCCCTCCTCGAAGACTTGGAAGTAGTTCATGAGACAATGGTATACAATACTCAATATGTGACAGCTACTGAAAAAGTTCCAGCTATCATTGATGGATTCATTGTTACTTGACATGCTCTTTACCACTCAGGAGACACAGATCTTTCTTCATTTCCCTGTCCCCTCTCCAGTATCTACAGTTGAAAAAAAGTACATCTTCTCAATAGCCTTTACAAAGGAAAGTTATCAGCCCAGTTTATAGGTAAGGAGATAGATCACAGACAGGTTGCACCGCTTTCACAAGGTCGCTTCATGTGGTAAAGGCAACCGGGATACATTAGTTCCCTCTCTGACTCCTTCAGGAAACATTTACTGGGGGCTTCTGGTGCCAGGAACTTTGTTAGGGGTCGCGGAGACTGTGGTGATCAGACATGGGCCTGAGCGGGGTCCCAGACAAATGGGAAAGCAGTGAAGTACTTGGATAATGACAGAATAGTAGACAAAGGTATCCAGACAAGGAGCCAGGGACCCGGGGCATTCCCCAGGTAGCAGGGCTCCAGAGCTTGTGGCTTTTCGGCATCATCACAGAGTTGACACAGAGCAAGCTGGACTGTGTCCTTGGGTCCGGCACGATGGGGCACATTGGGGCAGAGAGTCATTCAGACAGGGGACACAGGGAGCAATCTAGGAGACCCCACGGGGCAGGCGGCCTCATTCGAGATGGGCTCAGAGGACAGAGCTTTGGCAGCAATTCTGAAGGCAGCTCACCCTTCACACCCTCCAACAGCCGTCTTTCTTCAAGGACAAGGAAACCCTCCCCTGGAGTCCCCTGAAGGCCTTCTCGCTCAGCTCTTTGGCCAGAATCACATCACAACCCTGTGGAATCACCATGATTGACCTGGGACAGCAAAACCTACTCATAGCCTGTGGAGGGGCCCTGTGAAAGCTAAAGCAAAACAGGGGTTCTGTTGGCAAGGAGGAGGGGCTGCCTGGTAGGTGACTGGCCAGTGATGTCTGTTGCAACCATCCATCATTATTATTCTTATTTTGGTTCTTGATTTCAATGTTTGGCTAATTTTTCTCTCCTGTGTTTTGGTCCATATTCCTCCTTTTGGGTGACTGGGGATGTTGACTGCCCCCAGTTCACTATTCTGAGCATCAAGTTTTTTTTTTTTAATCACATTGAGTTCTAGAATTAGGAGGCTTTGAAAGACGGACCAAATTGATACTGGTTACTGGGCTGTATTTTGGAAGGCACATTTTAGATAACTACCAACCTTGTCTGATTTATCTTTTAATTCTGAAAGCAAAGCGCTGAAAAATGTGATAGTCGCTCAGTCGTGCCCGACTCTTTGAGATCCCATGGACTGGAGCCCACCAGGCTCCTCTGTCCATGGAATTCTCCAGGCAAGAATATTGGAGTTGATTGCCATTTCCTCCTCCAGATGAAAAATACTGCTGGCTAAATTGCCAGCCTCCTATTTTAGCTGTTTGGCCACTGGTCACACTCATTTGGTTCTCTAACAGGCTACGGAGTAGGATGAGCACTAGAACCTCTAGTTAGGATCAGACAGTTGGAGGGATTTTGGTAAGGCCCCCGCAGCACGTTTCAGGCTTCCTGGCTGCAGACTTCTCACTAATTACAGGGTGAGGAGCAAAATAGTCTGCAAATGACCATGGCAGCTCACGCTGGTTGCCTGGCCAGTGAGGTAGCAGGCCCCAGAGACGGCTTTCTTTCAGCACAAATGCTACATCTCAGCTCAGCTCCCATGGGACCAGTGGCATCCTTTCCCTGCAGCACCCTATGGACCGTGGCTGCTGGCTTTCCCAGCATCCCTGTAAGCAGCCGGCCCCCCAATCCAGATTGCCTTGATCAAACTGCCTGAGTTTTCCCCCACTGACAAGGCAGCTGTTTTACACTTGCTTTATAGAAAAGGCAGAATAGAGATACTGTTTCTCTATTGGAATATGAACCCACATTGCATCTCTCACATAGCACCCTTGCCTGTCTCTCTGTGGGACCATGCGAGGCAGGGAACCTGGTCCTCTTTCTGTGTAATCTGCCTTTTAAGTTTTCCCTTCCCCATTTAAGTAAGTAAGTGTTAGTCGCTCAATCATGCCCGACTCTTTGCAACCCCATGGATTGCAGCCCAGCAGGCTCCTCTGTCCATGAGATTTTCCAGGCAAGGATACTGGAGTGGGTTGCTATCTGCTTCTCTAGGGGTTCTTCCCAACCCAGGAATAGAACCCCAGTCTCCTGCACTGCAGGCGGATTCTTTACTGAATGAGCTACAAGGGAAGCCCTTCCCCAATAAAGCCTATTCCTAACCCAGACTGGGTGAGGTTGTAGAATTCATTCCAAACCTGCTGCACAGTAGGTGGTGACTCCAAAGGGACCCAACTTGTGCACCATTTCAGACACTTGCTTTTTTAATATGTAGGTTGGAGGAGGGAAGTACCATTCAATTGTCCCCACAAGTGCAAAGCTATTAATATAACAATGTAGAAAAAAAAAACTTGTGCAAAAATTATTTCATCCTTATTTAAAATTTATGCTTTCAACTTATATGTATGTAACGCAATATATAAATGTATTCATTTAAGTAACTCTAACTTTCTTTTGCAACAAAATAGAGTATGTATAAATAAATACATATAAATAAGGGGGTTATATGTTATTCATCATTTTATCTAAGACTTCTGTGTTCTTTCTGCTTTCTCTTGTCCTCACACATGCAAAACATCGACATTACTGCTTTCAGCAAAATCTGAGCCCTAGCTCTTGGCCTGAGTGTGTTAAGCCCTGCAGCCAGTAAAGACCGAGATTCCAAACACACACACACACCACTCATTTATTCTCTGGCAGCAGTTCATCAATGCCATTGCTAAAGAAACTTGATTTCCCTAGTGATTCTAAACATTGAGATTCTAGGGGCATCTGGGAACATTATTCTTCCTCAATTCCTCTGATCCTACAACTTCTCTCATGTCTCCAACGCAATGACCTAAGACAAAGTAGCTTTTAGTAAAAGAGCAGCTTTCTCAGTGAAGTATTAACTGCCTTCATGGGCAGATTACTTTGGAACGTTTGCCATCTTAATCCTCTTCTGAGTCCTCCCATATTTGCAGGTCTACCTTTGGTCTTAGTCCTTCCCTGGAGTCTCTCTCTGATCGAGGGCTCCCACATCTCCTTCTCTAACCCCTGTTGCTCGAGTATCAGTATGGCTTATACATCATCACTGAGTAACAAATATACACTGACATACTGGCTTAAAAATAGGAGCAACGACTTATACCTGAGTATAAGTATTGAGTTCCCTGAACTGTGGTGTTGCAGATGACTCTTGAGAGTCCCCTGGACTGCAAGGAGATCCAACCAGTTCATCCTAAAGGAGATCAGTCCTGGGTGTTCATTGGAAGGACTGATGTTGAAGCTGAAAGTCCAATATTTGGCCACCTGAGGCAAAGAGCTGACTCATTGGAAAAGACCCTAATGCTGGGAAATATTGAGGGCAAAAGGAGAAGGGGACAAAAGAGGATGAGATGGCTGGATGGTATCACCAACTCAATGGCTATGGGTTTGGGTGGACTCTGGGAGTTGGTGATGGACAGGGAGGCCTGGCGTGCTGCGATTCATGGGGTCACAAAGAGTCGGACATGAATGAGAGACTGAACTGACTGACTGAGTGTCCTCCAGTTCATCCAGGAAAGGGTGTCTTGTGTGTTCTTCTGAGTAAATCTCTCCTGATTTGACCTGCTGAGGCTGTGAGTCCTTCTGCACATTCCCTCAAAGCCTGTGGCAACAGCCTGGTTGCCATCCCAGGCCAATTTCCTCCCCCATGTCAGCTCTGGTCCAGCAGACTGGGTTCATCCCAACATCCCCCCATCCCCAGAGGAGATAAAAATGAGGAAACTCCCTTCATCTTCTAAATCCCCATGTCTTCCCTGAAACTTCCCTGAAACTCTGTTCTGTTCTTTTTACTGCAGCCTCTTCTCCAGGTCTTGGGTACAGGTCATGGGGGCAGGGTTGGGCCATCTGAAGGACAAATAAGGGCTGTAATGAGGTGGAACCACCCCATCACTGACTTAAGGACCTTCAACAATCTTGAACTCTCCTCTCTCTTTCCTTAAGATGAATTGTCACTTCCTTTAGGAGTGGGCTGGGCAATGCACAGAGGCCCATAATGCTCTCTTCCTTTCTCAGGCAAGACTGAATACTAGGGAGATTTCAGCTGATGCTATCAGGATGGCATCCCAGTTTCCAAATTAAAACAAATGGAGACCTACTTCCCTTTTGTTGTTCCTTCCATTGAGAGGTGGAGCCTTATCTCTTCACCTCTTTGCACTTGAGCCTGGCCAAATGGTTGGCTTTTGCTAATAAGAAAAGTTATGACCAACCTAGACAGCATATTAAAAAGCAGAGACATTACTTTTCCAACAAAGGTCCATCTAATCAAAGCTATGGTTTTTCCAGTAGTCATGTATGGATGTGAGAGTTGGAGTATAAAGAAAACTGAGTGCCAAAGAATTGATGCTTTTGAACTGTGGTGTTGGAGAAGACTTTTAAGAGTCCCTTGGATGGCAAGGAGATCCAACTAGTCCATCCTAAAGGAAATCAGCCCTGAATATTCATTGGAAGGACTGATGCTGAAGCTGAAACTCCAATACTTTGGCCACCTGATGTGAAGAGCTGACTCATTGGCAAAGACCCTGATGTTGGGAAAGATTGAGGGCAGGAGGAGAAGGGGATGACAGAAGGATGAGATGGTTAGATGGCATCACCAAATCAATGGACATGAATTTGAGTAAACTCCGGGAGTTGGTGATGGACAGGGAGCCCTGGCATACTGCTATCCATGGGGTCGCAAAGAGTCGGACACGACTGAGCGACTGAACTGAATTGGACTGGACGACACATTAGCAAGGGTGACACAAACAGAGGCTTGCAAAGAGCTGTGAATTGGGATCTGCTCTCATTAGCTCCTCTTGGAACCCAGTGGCCAGTGAGAAGCCTGGGGTGGCCTACTGGGTGCTGCTGACACGTGCCACATTTGCCTCTGAGTCATAGTCAACCGCTAGATGTGATGAAGCCAGACATGTTCAGTCAGCTCCTGGCTGAACTGCCAGATGAACTGGAGCCACATGGGTGAGCAGAGGCAGGACCAGCAGAAGCACCTTGCTGAGCTCAGTTCAAGTTGCCAACCCCCAAAATGTGAACTATTCAGTGATTGCTTTCTTAGCCAAAACACACGTTTGGGGGTTGTTATACATCAATAGATAACTGACCTGTTACTGGAAGGGCAGAAGAGGGAACATGGAACTGGTGGAATAAGTATCAACAACTGATGGATTAAAGAAGATCTAAGGTCTTTTTCAGATACTGAAATTCTAAGATTCGTTGAGAAGATCTGAATGTCAATAACAAGTAAAAGCCACATAATTTAAATTTACAATTTCAGACCACATCTGCTCTTCCCTCTGTTTTATATTATAAATCTCAGAGATACACAATGTGTGACCATAAAGAACTATGACTGATAATCACCGCAGTGATCTCATTACTTCCTTACCATGCCTTGCTTTGTTGCTGCCAAGGCAGGGCCTTTTCTGAGTTGTGGATTTTGTAAATGGTTACTTCAGATGATTCATACCTCAATCTTGGATAAGAGGTATATGCATCAGAAAAAATGAGTTGAGACCTAAGCATGAATTAATTTTTTAATAAAAAGATATTGAAATCACTTGCACAGTCACACACACCCATAAAAGACTGCAGCCACTATAATACTAAAGGAAATTACCTCCAGGCTCCCATCCAGGACAATGCAATTCCAGCAACTAAGACAGAAGCCTTGAAACTAAGAGCTAACAACGGAAACGCTGACAAATCCATAACGCCCATTGCTGAAGAGCGGCAAAGGAAGACCAGAGTAATAACGACACAGCGTGAATTCCAAGTGTTTTCACCTAGCACTGGCAGCAAGTTACAGAACCTGCTTTCATAATGACAGTATAATTAAATCACCATGGTTTATCCAAATAATTTCTGAAAGCCAGGAAAGAAAATAGCACAGTTGAATTTTGGAGAAGATTCCCTTTGGCTGAGGTTTTTGTTTCGTGCCCACAAGTCAGAGATTTCTAATAGACGGGACTCGGCCCTGTCCTGGTTTACACATCTGGTGTCCACCTTAGGTCCCCTCGGGGGAGACGCAGGAGGGAGGCAGACGCAGCTTTGTACATCAGTCACGCCGAGGACTGTGGGTCTACAGCTCTGGGAAAATGTCCTCTTTCAACTCTGCAATCAGTGCTTTCCCCTCCTGCGGCTGTGACACAGTTTTCCCTTTGAAGCACGGGGACATCAGGAGGAGACTGTTGGTGGTTCTCATCTCCGTTTACGCTCCCTCACCCTCCTCCATTTGCCATCCTCCACCCCCCCCCACCCCCAGCCCACCTCCTGGGCCTCAAAGAGAGTCCTCCTCCAGACACGCAGGGCTGACCCATCACGAGGTACTGCCACCCTTACTCATTACAGAACGTTCTCTCTTCTTATCTTGCCTTTTTTTAGCCTGAAGGACAAAGACGGAGAGAGGAGTCTTGATTTTCCTTGTTAGTCTGCTCCAGCTGGCAGCCTCATCAGTCTCTAATATCAGTTGTGATATGATAGTTATTTTTTTTTAACTCTAGCATCTTACTTTATGCAATTTAATGGGTAACAGGATGGGAATTCAGCTTAGAAAACTTTTGACCAGCAATCATTCAACATATAAAAGTGAGGACAAAAAGGATGACTGTGACAAGCCAAATGAAACAGCCCCTGCTTTGCCAAGAATGTACACGAATCATGTTTCCAAAGGACAGGCTTCTTATCTGTTTAATAATGATCCAGAACCTCCTTCTCATCATGTCTGTCTCGGGCTCCTTAGTTGCCCAAAGCTGACTCATGTCTGAACTTGAAACAGGGGACACCCAGAGCCTCAGACTCCGAGCTGAAGGGACCTCAGTGTACATCCTGGTTGATCAGCCCCATCTTGTCCCCCACACCTGTTGGGAGTTGGAGAAACAAGAATGGAGAGGGTTATGGGTTGAACTGCATCCCCTGAAAGAGATGTGTCGAAACCTTAACCCCCCAGCTCCTGTAGACGCACGCTTATTTGGAAATAGGGTTTCGGCAGATGTAATCAAGCTTCAGATGAGGTCATTAGGGTGGCTCCAATCCAATACAACTGCTGTCCTTACCAGGGCGGGGGGATCCTGGGACACATGCAGGAGAGAACACATGTAACGGATGGAGGCAGAGAGCAAAGGGCTGCAGCTGTGAGCCTCGAGAGCCAAGGACTGCTGGCAACCCGTCCAAATCCAGCAAGAAGCAAGTAAAGATGCTCCCCTCCAGGTTTCAGAAGGATCCTGCCCATGCTAATACCTTGATTTCGGACTTCAGCCTCCAAAATGGTGAGATGAGGGAAACATCTCTGCTGTTTTTAGCCACGTGGTTTGTGACACTTGTTTCAGCAGCCCTAGAAATGGATACAGAGAGTCAGGCAAACTGCCCATGATCCTAGGGTGGTGATGGCTGAGGACACACCAGAGCACAACCCTTGGGAGTCTCCAGAGTGGGTCCACTGTCCTGGCCTTTATTCCTCTGAGGCATCACAGCCAAGTTGTATGCACGCATGTTTTCTTACATCTTGTTTTTGTTCTGGATATCTATAATAATTTCCCTCAAATAGATTTCCCTCGTCTCTCCCTTTTTTGTTTTGAAAAACTTTAAACAGAAAAGTTGAAAGAATAACACAAGGAACATACATATTTCCTACACCTAGACTCATCAATTAACATTTTGCCACATTCGTTTCTCTCTCTTCATTGTCTTAAGCCCCTTGAAAGTTGCAGACCTCAGGACATTTCACACCTGAAATATTTCAACACAAATCTCCTGAATTCTGAATCTTCCTGACCAAAGACATTCTCCTTATACTGCTCAGAGGCAAGGAATTTAGCATCAAAAGGATAATGAAATACAGATTATATTGAAGTTTTTCCAATGTGCCCCCAAATGTCTTTCATAGGTATTTTTTTTCTTCCTCCCCTCCCTTTCTCTCTACTCTCTCTCCTTCCTTTAGTGTCCTTCAGCACCATATCCCCCAGCTGCCAGGTCTCTTTTGTCCCTTTGAATTTAGAGCATTTACCCACCTAGGTTTTTTTCTTTTTTTTGGTCTGGCTTTCATAATGTTGACATTTTTGAGGAGTCCAAGCCAATTGCCTAACAGAATGTCCCACCATCTGGATTTGTCTGCTTGTTTCCTCATGATCAGATTCAGGTTAACCATTTCCCGGTAGGAATATTCCCGGGTGAGGCCATGCACTTTCCACGGCATCTCAGGGAGAGCCTCATGGCAGTTAATAACTACTGTGGCTGAAGATGGTGGGTTCACTGGTGATGGTGGGGCCCGTCTGGTCTCCCCAGTGGAAAGGTACCATTCTTTTCCTGTTGTCATTAATGAATTGTCTGTGGGGGATATTTGAGAGAAGACTTGTCCTTAACTACTTAATACAGTACATCCAGAGTTAACAACAAATGCTGACTTGGTATTAGATGTCACTCCACAACTGAAACGCAATACCTAACATGCCCTGCTTGATTTACCACATGTTTTTCGTTTAGAGTTGAAGGGGGGGTTAAGGTTAAAACTAATCTTCTTTTACAAACCGCCTGCCTACAGAAATCTGATGGTCATCCTCATAGTTTCACAAACACAATATTATCCAGGTATTGGCCTCAGGCAAGATTTCTGACTACCTAAAATTGACATTGAAAGTCAAGAAGGCATACCCCGCCAAAAGTTAACTATATCAAAGAGTAAGTAAGGCTCTTGTTAGGTAACCTCGATTCTTAAACCTGAAAATTATGTTAAATAAATGAAAGATTTGTTTCTCAGCCCATCAGTATCGCAATAGTCCAGGTATCATGGATAACACAGATCTTACATGATTATACTTGTGGCAGCACGGTATTTTCCTTTTTGGCTATCACACAGGACATAAACTTGAGAAAGCAGGACAAAAATAGATCTCCAAGGCCATGTCAACCATTTTTGAGAGGTCAAAACTCCTCATGGCTTTAATTGAAAGTTACTGCTGTGGTAAGTAGTGTAACAGAAAAACACACCTACACCTCTGAGTGAATATTAAGCAAGGTGATTATGAAACATCAGCTGCCAAGGCCACCCTCAGGGACTTCATAAGGCACTAAAGGTTGGTTCTGCTGTGAATTCCTGTGGAGTTTTTTTCTGCAGTGATTCTCCCCCTGGATTTCAGATGCCATGAGAACAGGGGTTTGGTCCTGTTTGCCCTCCAGTATTCAGAACGGTGGGCTTCCTCCATGGCTCCACGGTAAAGAATCTGCTTGCAATGCAGGGGCCACAGGAGACATAGGTTCAATCCCTGGGTTAGGAAGATCCCTTGGAGGAGGCCATGGTAACCCACTCCAGTATTCTTGCCTGGAGAATCCCTTGGACATAGGGTTGGCAAGAATCAGATATGACTGAAGCAACTGAGCATGCATGCATACATTCAGAAAGAACAGTACCTGGGTGTCCAACAATTACTGGTTGAATGAATGAATCACTCAAATAGTGCTCATCAAGGTTAGGTGAATTCAGCACTTCTAGGGAACCAATGAAACCTCGTGGAGCTTTTATTCTTTTTTCCCTTGATTTATTTTTAATTGGGGGATAATTGCTTTACAATGTTGCATTGATTTCTGCCGTACAACATTACAAATCAGCTATAAGTATACATGTGTCTTCTCTCCCTTCATTTTCTTTTAATTACAAAATTTGGTGCTAATGTGTGGAAAGGGCCCTTCTTAGCTTCTCTATCTCAACTTCCAACAACTTAGCGGGCCATTTCAGGGTGGAGAGCATACCTCTTTGTGCCAGACTGGGTCATGACTCTACCCCTTGAAGCCCGTGTTTATCTCTCTCTTTTTTAAAATACAAAATAGGAACCAGAAAGGACATGGAATATTCCATCATCTCATCCTCTCTTGTGTGTTTATCTCCTTCCAATATTTCTATTACTGGGTTGCTAAAGGTCATGGGGAGAGTGAAGCCTGTGGATTATTAATAGAATGCATAATTTGCTTAAATAACGTTTTTTTTTTTTTGCTCCACATGATTTTGTCTAAGAATATTGTGACATAAAATTGTGATTTATCTCCTTTAACGTTAGAGAGTTAAGCAAAATAAACGACCTGCCCTATAAACATAATTTCATTGTTGTTGTTCATGTGCAGATGCTTTAGTTTCAAGGAAACTGAAAGAAGCAACCAGTGCATGAGATCACTTGAACCAGGACATTCCAGACTCAGAGATGGGAGACACTGCAGAGCCAAGGAGAGAAGGGCCAGAGAGAGGCTCTCCTCTCAGGAGGAAGTGATAATAAAAATTTAAATATAAGAAGAATAGGAATAGTTTGTGCTTATTGCATTCTTATTACGCCTATTTACAACAGCCCTTTGGAGTAAGACTATTATTTCCGTTGTAGAGAGGAGGAAATGAAAGCTTAGCAAGGTGGTGACTTGACTGCAGTAATGAGTGAGCAAGAATTTGAATCCTCTGACTTCAGAGCTTCTTACTTTACCACACACAGGGCTGCTTCCAGATGTACAGTAGAGAAGGGCCTGCTATTTACAAGTGTTGCCTTGCAAATTTTCAGGGAAATCTTTGATCATTTTTTAAAGCATTTATGCTGGAAGGAATCCTGTAAGATCACTGCCCCAGAGTTCAGATAGGGAAATCCCTATAGTATTCTTCTTAAATCTAATATCTTTTGATATTATTCAGCCCTTTTATCATCTTTGTCATTCTCCTTGAATCCCTCTTGAAAGATGATACATTCCCTAAAATTATGGATATAGCTCAACTCCTGAGAGGCATCCATTTGCAAATAGATGAAAAGCTTTGCCACTGTAGGTGAGATGAACAAGGCAGACTGACAACGTGGCAGGTTAAATATTCCATTCCCACTGACCTGCTCAGACACACAGACACAATGGCTCACTCCCCTGTCCCCTGGTGAAAAATCAGGGCAGAAAAGGGGCCCATATATACACAGGTTACTTTTTAATCCAATACCTAGAAAGAAGTAGGTTTACAATCATCAAACTTAATCTTATCTAAACTTCTGAAGATTTTATACAGGGGGGTGGAGGTTGAGGGGGTGGGAGTGGGAATCCTTCTAAACCCAGTATTCATGTTGTCAGCAGCAGCTCTCCAAAGTCACAGTTCAGATTCTGCACCACAATGGACACTTTTTTTTTTCTTACACCTACCCTCCTCCATATATCCTCAGACACGGTACTAGAAAAACATTCAAAGCCAGTTTTTAAATGCAAGCATACATTTACTTTTTCTAGCAAATTAATTTCCCCTTAATGTAGGTATTGTTAAACCCCTGACAGGCAAACAGCAAGAATGCCTTTACATGAGTTATCTCTTTCTTCCAACCCCAGCACATATAATCATCCTCACAAGGGCTTCTAGCCTTTTAGGTTTCAAGGACCAATAAATGAACGCACACAAGAAAATCTGGATGATGCTAGGTTGTCAAGTTTTATTTTGCAATGAAAGAAAACAAACAATAATTCATATTATCATCACATCTTCATGAAGTGAAGGACATCACAGGAAAAAGAATGTCAATACATAATTTCATGCTAAAGAATTTTTTTTAATCTTAAAATTAGCTTATGGAATTTAGTTTAGTTTTCTTCCTCACTCTGCCACAAGTCAGTGAAAATTCTATCAGAGACTAGCACTGGTCCTGAGACCAATATTTGGGGGGCAGCGATCTAAGAGAGGTCTTTCCTGGTAAAATCTTCTTCCTCCACCACTGGGCAGAACTAATCCCCTTCTTTTTCCTCAAGCATTTTGTGACTACTTCTGCTATCTCACATGGTTTCATAATTGTTCCTGTTAATATTTATCTAGCAGCTAGACCACAAGTTTTTAAAGGCACAAAGACTGTGTCTTAGTTTTTTATCTACTTAGAGAACATAGCACAAAGCCTAGAACACTCTAAGAGAATTTAACAAATTAATTCGTACCTAAATCGGTCAAAGGTAAATAGAAAATTCTCTCCCCTAGACCAAACTGATCATCTCATCTGCAAACTGGCATACCACAAAGTCCTGGAGGAAGGTCACAGAGATGTACAGGAAGTTATAAGAACATTCAAATACCACTGGCGCACAACTATGGCTTGTAAATTTTAACTGAAGTTCAACACCACAGTTATGAAAAACAATCTCAGGAAAGAAACCAGTTTGGGGCTATGTTTAAACATGGAGAGTGACATCAATTTATACATACCTCAAATGAAAATGGAATTTCCAGATACAGAATAGAGTTAAGAATCAAGAGGTAGGGCAATAGTCTGCAGCAGTTGAGATCCTCTGTGTTCATTTGTCCAGGTGGTTTACTGGTGAGTCATGGATCTGAGACCTGAATACCAAACACTGAGCCGGCAGTTTCCTGAATCCAGGAAAACAACACGTCCTAATTTATTACCCTGACAAAATTTGGCCACAGACCGGCAATGCAGTAAAAAATATGTTCCATAAAAATATCTTTATAGATTTTCTCATTACACTAACAAATGAGGGGTGGAATCACCTTATGCGGGATGGAATCACCAAAAACTTCCATCCTTTATATACCCATATCTCCCATGAAGCAAAAAATATACAAAGTGGGAGGAATTACAATTACTATCAATTGTTTCTTGCAGTATCAAAGTCAGAGGCTGTCAGCCTATATAGTGTCATGTTAGCTATTACTCTCCACTTCTTAGTGGGACCCGGCAGTTAGATCATTTAGCGTTGTCTTATGGATTAAAATCAAATTTACTTTTAGCAGTGATTAAAAAGTTATGAGGCAATACAAAGCTTTACAGATGAAACTGGCAGCATTGGCAACTTGTAAGCAGGATCAGAGGAATAAAACTGAAACCCAGAGCCTCCTCACTTGTGCTCACTTACTTATTCTTCAAGCTGAAAAAAAAAAAGAAAAAATGAAAGCAGCTCTGGGGACCAAACTTGAGCATATCCAGAGCCAGTGCTTTTGTAGAAGCAACATCCCACAGGCTCAGCTCTGCTATTTCCTCCCTGCGAGTGGCGGCTTCCATGATGGCCTCCAGCAACCCTACCCCTGGGACTCACGCCCTTGTGGACTCCCTTCTCTTTACCAGGGTTGGTTTGTGCACCTGGTGGAAGACAGGAGTGATTGTCACTTCTGAGATTAAGTTGTAAAAGACTTTGCAGCTTTAGACAATTACAGCCCCAAAAGATGACTGGACTGCAACCCCACCAGCCCCCAAGCCAGAACTACCCAACTGAGCTGCTCCCAGATTCCTGACCTCAGGAACCAACTGAGAAATTATGTTTGTTGGTTTAAGCTGCTAGTTTTGGAGGGGATTTGTTACCTGGCAATAGGTAAGTAGTATACCCAGTGTGATCTCGGGCAAGTTAAATGAATTAATTGAGCCTCTGCTTCCTCATATATAAAGTGGGGACTGATGTAAATAGAAATATATTTATACTTATTGTCCTTTGCTTTGGAATTTAGGACTGCCTTGAGAGATACATAAAATACAAGGCAGCATAAATTAGAAGAGGAGGGAGGATAGAAAAACAAGGGGAGGGAAAAAATAAGAAACAGGAAAGAGGCTAAAAAATAATATATTACACACAACTAAAATTGGGCCACAATTCTGGTTCTGAAACTTAGCATAACTCCTCCAACTTCCTCCTGCCTCTGCCAATCCCACCACACACACACACACACACACACACAGGGTCACGTGTTAATTCCATTCAGAGTCCAAAAATTTAAAAAAGAAATTCCATTATTTAAGAGACATATAATTATCCTTAGAGCCTATGTGAATGAGAATTTTCCTTGGGCACTCCCTAAAACAGATACTGCGTGGGGTATAAGCTGAGGCCTTCAAATGAGGGATTGTCTAGTGAAGTGGGATGATACATACAGTGTCTCGTATCAGGCTGGCCCATCGTAGGGCTTGTACAACAGTGCCTGCTATTAATACTACCATTTAGAGCAGAGTTTTATCAGTACTCAGCTCCCCTCCAAGAAAAGTTTGCTCTTCATAGACTAAAACTCTTGACTTTCCATTCTCATCAATATTAAAAATAGCCCATTTTCAGCCATGAACTTAATGGAAACAGTTGCAGGAAATCCTAGATATTCCAGATAGTTTCTCATCTTCCTTCCATTGCAAGAAGTTCAGGGGACATAACTGTCTGCCCTCATGTTCACAAAGCTGTGGGCCTCCCCTTTAAGCCCTTTCTTGTTATCTCACTACCAAGTCTTAATGTTTTCAGTAACGTCTGTTCCCATCTGATTTCCTTTATATTTTTGCTGCTATTGCGTAGCACTGAGTTCTGACTTATTACTCCCATATGTAGGCAAGAGCCCTGTATTAGTCAGCTCTAGTTGCCATAGCAAAAATATTGATACAATAGACTGGTCAGCTTAAATGGGAGATGCTTATTTCAGTCTTTCTCACAGTTTTGGAGGCTGGGAAATCCAAGAGCAAAGTGCCGGTTGATTCTGCTCCCTGGTGAGGGTGTTCTTCCCTGGCGTGAAGATGGCTCCCTTCTCCATGTGTCCTCACATGGCAGAGAGAGACAGAGAGGGAGAGAAAGCTCCCTGGTGTCTCTTCTTAGAAGGGAACTAATCCCATTATGAGGGCCCCATCCTCATGACCTCATCTAAACCCAATCACCTCCCAAAAGCCCTACCTCCTAATCCATCTCACTAGGAGTTAGGGCTTCAACATAAGAATTATGGGGGACATTTCAGTCCATAGCAAGTCCCCAGTCTTTCCCAGCGGAGCCAAAATGCATGACTGTAAGAGCACTTTTTCTGTCTTCTTTTATAAGGTTTTAGTCAAGTATCAGCCTGGGTTCAGACAGCAGGATGAGAAAGCCTGACATCCTTGAAATTAAAGACCTTCAAGAATCAAGACCCAACCTTCTGCCCCAACTCTAATTGCTGTTCTTCAGTCACCATAGCTCCTCTACTCACTTGCTCCCTCTTGTCTCTGAGCTTTTTCTGTACTGTGAAAACTAGGATGCAACACTGCTACCCCCTTTTCTGCAACCAATTCCATTCTTTAAACCTAGTTCAAATCCTAGCTGAGAATTGAGAGTCTGAGTTGGAAGGACTAAACGTCACTCTGTCCAACCCTTAATCTCATTCACACATCTACTCACCAACCCGAATATCATTTTGTACCTTCTGAGCCAAGTTAAAATGAACAAGGTAGATTCAGATCAGAAAGAGGTCACAAGTTGTACAGAGAAACTGGAATGCAAATGATTACAATGTAAATACAATGTTCAAGGCCTGAAGAAGTGCTCTGGGAGCACATTGTTTGACACTTGTCTAGATTCTGTTTGAATAGCTCCAGGGACAGGAAACTCAGGTAGCTCATTTCATTTCAGGAAACTATAACCATGTAAAATTACCACATTGAGTTATCTAACTTCTACACACTTATTCTAGTGGTGGCACTAGTGGTAAAGAACCCACCTGCCAATGCCAGAGACATAAGAGACATGGGTTTGATCCCTGGGTCAGAAACATCCCTTGGAGAAGGAAATGGCAACCCACTCCAGTATTCTTGCCTGGAGAATTCCATGGACAGAGGAGTCCCGGGGTCGCGTCTTTGCGACAGGACTGAAGTGATTTAGCAGTTTAAAACTCCAGAGATTTCAAAGATAAATCTAGATTTCTTTTCATATGTCTGTCAATTAGGTATTTGAAGACTACACTGTAACTATCCCCAAACTTCTTATACTTTCTGATTCTAGGCTCTTCACCCTGTTGGCTCTCTCCTCTGGCTCTAATGAAGATTTTTTTATATCCTTCAAAATCTTCAGGGGATTTACCAAGGCAGCCCCTCCTTTGTTCTCATCTTAATGCAACCTAAGATCACGTTGTCCTTTGGCAGAAGGAAGGAGGTGAACTTATTACTTCTTGTGGATGATCAAAATGTCCTTTTTTTTCTCCCTCATTCATCTCTCCTCTTGAATGACTCATATTGGGGCTTGCTCATGCTATCTTGCATTATCAGCTAATTTTTTTTTGACAGAACACCAAACAATATTTACCACTGACAGCAGAACAGGACAACAGATAATGTACAAATTGGGGAATAAACACAACAGAGCTGGCAGACACTCCGCCCATGTCTGAACAGCAAGGTACAAAGGAAGTGCAAATTTCTCCAGCGAGGTCTCAGGTGAGCAGGAGATGACAGTGGTCATCCTGCCCAGGTGACCCGAACAGGCAGCCAGGGGCTGCCAGATAGGAGCAAGTCCACACGGAAGGTCAACAGGACAACCATTGGAGGTTGACCAAGACAGGCCCCCAAATGCTGCACAGAACTGAAATCACACGTAACGTGTAAGCTCCATACCAACTTGGGGAGCAGAGCACGGTCCTCGGGCAGAACGCGGGGGCATCTCTCACTTGGAGGCATGCTTTGAAGCAGCTCTTTTACACAAAGACAACGGCAATATCGGCAATATTGTATCTTCCTAGATTACGTTCAGACCATCGTTAGGCATCAGAAGCAAATACCGGAGGGACTCTGAGGCCCTGGCACTGTGACCACGGCAGACGTGTGGGACTTACTCTCTTCTCTGTTAAGAAAAGGGGAAAAGCCCATTTTCATTGTGTCCGAGCAGCGTCGCCAGCCATGGGTTCAGGGCCCCAGACCGTGTTACTGAAGAACTTCATACCTTTGAAGAAACATTCCAGTCTTTTCCCTTCAACTTTCCTATATTCTGGCAAAGCTTACACTTCTAATATTTAGCACTAAAAAAAAAAAACCTGTGCCTGCAAGAAACAGTAAGTGAAAGTGTATCTTCCGTACGGACCGTGACCCCAGACCTCGGCCCAGAGAAGCACCCCCAGAGTGGTGGCAGTTCTCTCCATGATTGGAATGGGGGGGTCAACACCTGGGGTTAAGATCCCCGTCTCGACAGAAAGCAAGCGTTCAGGTCACAAGCTGGGAGAAGTTGTCAGGTCACTAGGAGGGAGAAAAAACGAAAAAGTAAAAGAAAAAAACCCTCAAGTCCCTCACCACGTGGGTGTTTCACCCAAACAAAGGTAGCAGCGGATGGGCCGAGGGAGGCTGGGCCCCGTGCCGCGGGGCGCGCGAGTGCCTCAGAGCAAAGTCCTTCCGGGGGCACGTCCTCGTCCTCGGCGTGCGCGCCTGCGCGCTAACGGGCTTGACCGCACGGCCGCCGTTTGACAGCCAGCACAGCCCGGCGCCTCGAGGGGACGCGGGCTCCAGAGGCCGCCCCCTTCACCCTCCTCGCTGTCCATCTCCAGCTGTGCTGGGGCGTCTGTTTCATTAATGGGTTGTCCATCAAATCGAATCCGTCTCACGGACAAGGCCTGGCGCTGGCAGGAGGCCTTCATCAGCTTGAGGAGCGGTGCGTGTTCTCTTGAGCTGGACCCCGGAGCCGTCCTGCCGGGCCACCTTCGGGTTGATGTGGTCCTTCTCCGTCTTCACTTCCTCCTGGGGCATCTCCTCGGACATGGCTGCGCTCGGAGGGCAGCGGGACAGTAGGCAGCTCCTGGGCGGGCGACTCACGCGCTCGGCCCACTGCTCTCCCGCTGCAACCACCTCAGCTAATCTTTTTAACGTACAAATCTCAGCGCTTTACCCAAACAGAAGAATTCTTGGGAGGTAAAGATACTTTTACTGTATTATTCATATTTTCCTTTAGTAAGTCTATGAACGAATGAACAAGTGTTAAGGGCGAAAAGCGCTGTGAAATGCAGAACCACAGCCCTGTCTGAAAGATGTCCACACCACAGTCCCTCGGAACTGTATGCTGTGTGCTTGGCAAGGGGGGATGAAGCTTGCAGATGGATGTACGGTTGCTAATGAACTGACTTTAAGACAAAGAGATTATCCTGGATTATGACCCGATGGGCCCGATGTAATCACAAGAAGGCAGAAGAATCACGGTGACCTGAAGACGCTGCTCTCGTCCTTTGAAGGTGAAGAAAGGAGCTGTGAGTCAAGGGAACTGTAGCAGCTTCTGAACTCTGGGTGAGACAGGAAAGCAGATCCTCCCCAAAGCCTCCAGAAGGGAGTGCAGCTCTGCTGACGCACCCTGATTTTAGCCAAGAGACCCATGTTAGACTTCTGACCTCCAACACTGCAAGATCTGTGTGCCGTTTTAAGTCATTGAATTTGTGGTAACTTGTTAGGGCAGCAATAGGGGACTCATTTCTGTGCTACCACTTTGTGCTATTTGCCAGCCATCATTTCTCATTTTCTTTTATTGTCATTAATCCTTACAACACTGTTTAGATTTTTAAAGTGTTGAAGCTTTTGGATAAATTTGGAAAGATTACCCAGCTAGTAAGCAGCAGAGCTAGGATTTGAACTCAGGTGTCTCTGGCTCCCAACTTATGTTCATTTTATAAAACCTCAATGCCTTAAGAAGGGATAAATTGAAACATGTTAATTATCATATGTGAAATCAATCACCAGCCCAGGTTTGATGCTCAGGGCTGGGGCACCGGGATGACCCAGAGAGAGGAAATCGGGAGGGAGATGGGAGGGGTGTTCTGGAAGGGGAACATATGTATACCCATGGCAAATTCATGTCAATGTATGGCAAAACCAACACGATAATGTAAAAAAAATTAATTAAAAAAAAAAGAAGGGATAAAATCACAACCCAGATAGTGTACTTTAGTAATCCCCTAGATATTCTGATTAGACTTCTGGAGTCCATTATTCCCAGCAGAAACTGGACGCATAATTCAGTAACTCTTATTAACATTCTTCTTTGTCTTCTTTCTCTCCTTGAACTTTCCCCTCTCATGTGGATACTGATTAAAGTTAAAGGTGCTTTATTTTAAACTGAACATATAGCTTTAAATAGATTAAATTGTTTACTTCGTATATTAACGACAGTTTATTAGTAGGGTATGAACTGAATACATTAGGTGGTGATATTCAGTTACTAAGTCATGCCCAACTCCTTGTGACCCCATAGACTGCAGGATGCCAGGCTTCCCTGTCCCTCACTATTTCCCATGTTTGCCCAAGTTCATGTCCACTGAACATGAGTTGGTGATGGCATCCAACCATCTCATTCTCTGCTGCCCTCTTCTCCTCCTGCCTTCAACCTTTCCCAGCATCAGGGTCTTTTCCAATGACTCGGCTCTTCACATCAGGTGGCCAAAGTATTGGAGCTTCAGCTTTAGCATCAGTATTCGGGGTTGATTTCCTTTAGGATTAACTGGTTTGATCTCATTGCAGTCCAAGGGACTCTCTTAAGAGTCTTCTCTAGCACCACAATTCAAAAACATCAGCTCTTTGGTGTTAAGCATTCTTTAGGTATACATTAGGTAATCACCTACAAATACTGACATCGTTTCCAAGGAAAATATGCTTTTTTTTTTTTTTTACTTTCAGAAGTTCTGCTTTTTTTTTTTTTTTTTAATTTTCTTTACTTTATTGTGTTGGTTTTGCCATACGGTAACATGAAACCGCCATGGATCTACACATGCTCCCCCTCCAGAACCCCCCTCCCTCCCCCCTCCCGACTCCCTCCCCCTGGGACACCGGGTGCACCAGCCCGGAGCATCAACACTGGGCTGGCGATTGATTTCACATATGGTAATTAACATGTTTCAATGTCATTCTCCCATATCATCCCACCCTTGCCCTCTTCCACAGAGTCCATGTGTCCCTTCTATACATCTGTGTTCCTTTTGCTGTCTCGCATGCAGGGTTCTCATTACCGTCTTTCTAAATTCCATATATATGCGTTAGTATACTATATTGTTGTTTTTCCTTCTGGCTTACTTCACTCTGGATAATAGGCTCCAGTTCCATCCACCTGAGTAGAACTGATTCAAATGAATTTTTTTTTTAATGCTGAGTAATATTCCATTGTGTATATGTACCACAGCTTTCTTATCCATTCGTCAGTTGATGGGCATCTAGGTTGCTTCCATGTCCTGGCTATTGCTTTTATAGCTGATCTCATGGGATAATGGGTGCAGTGACTTGAAGCAGGAAACTTGTCTTCTTTGAAGAAAGAATTCAGCAAAGAGATTGTGAGGCAGAGAAGCATTTATTAAAAGCAAAGTAGTGTGGTAGAACACACAGGTGGAGCTGCACTGAAGTGTGGAATGAGGATCGTTTACATACTTTATGTACGGCCAATGTTCCAGATTGTCTCTGACCAGTCATCTTGCTTGTCTCCATATTTGGCCTGACTTAGGGCCCTTTCTGGTGGTTGTGCACTCATCTCGTAGTCAAGATGGATTCCAGTGTGAAGGTTTCTGGGAAGTTGGTGGGACATATTATGGGCTGGCTCCTTCTCCCTCCCTTGAATCCTGAGGACCTTCCCTGTGCCTGTGTGGGCTGGGAAACCCCTTTGACCACAAGAATGAGAAAAATGTGGTTGCTTTGTCTTTCACTTTGTCAATCAGGGTCTGATGCTCCTGCTAGTATCTTGAGGTGTCAAGCAGGGGACCAGTTGTGGCTGCTCAGCTAGCTACAACTGTTTTTTTTTCCGGAAAAACCATAACCATACCCTGCAGTGCTCTTACAAGAATGGCTATTCAGTGATGACACACTTATCTGTGCAAAACTTACTGCTAGTTACAGATACAGTAACACGGGTGGAAATTCTGCAATTATATAGTTTATCCTCAGGTACGTAATGAAAATGTCAAACTTTCTGTAGTTTGACATGAGTTAATTACTGGGCATCTATTTTGTGCAGTGGTCACTAAAACATAGTGCCTCAGAATACAAGACAGATATTCTACTACTTCCTACTTGTGTAAATAGTGCAAATCACCCTCAGTGAGATTCCTCTTGTGAAATGGATATAATGGTAACACCTACCTCTTATGAGTGTTATGAGGGTACAACCAGATAATGCACTTAGAACAGATGAAAGTATAAAGTAAGCATTCACTACCCGTCAGTTCTCACTATATGCCAAGCTGTGGGTGTATATGGGTGTATAAAAGACATGATCCCTGTCCTGGGGAAGCGTATACTCTATTATAGTGTCCAGGTAAGCAGAGAATTATAGTTTTTAAGAAGTGTGTAGATCGCAGCTACTATTTTTGAGTTCATAGTGTGGGGGCTTTTGCTGAAGTTTGCAAATTGGCATGGCCTGCTTCAGGAGCACTCATGACCTGGCACCTACTGTAAAGTGCTCTAGATCCACCCCAAGGTCTCAGCTCCCCTGAAGCCTTTCATCTTTTACCTTCTGTATCCTGGAGAATCATCTATAGAGACGCAATGAATGAAAAAGGGTAATTTTTCACTGCCTAGTTGTCTGATGGCTAGACAATAAAACCCCTTTCCCTCATGCACATCATCTTTAATATTCAAAGATAACCCCATTAGCAGGGATTTTTTAAGGAAAACAATCCCAGATACCTACTTTCCATATTCGTTGTCATGTTAAGTCAATGCAGGAGATTTTTGTTTCTAATTTTGCAAGAGAACGATGATACATATATTTCCCTCAAACTACTACTGCTTCATGAATTCTGATGAGAATAGACTTCTTTTAAAATATTAAATGAGATAAGTCTGAATGCACCTATAACCTCTGACCTACAAGAAATGAGCCACAGTACATGATCTGCTTCTTTCTTACAGATGATTTGTTGATCTCAGTGCATAACTCCAAATATTTTAATTTCAAAGCAAGTCTCACCCCCAGGATGATAATAAAACAAGTACCTAATGCTTAATAGTAAGTACTTGCTGATTTCTTATCCAAGACCAAGAGGGAAGGAGCTAAAAATTGTATAGCAGCCTCTCTTTCCTCTAATCCTTGATTTTGGCAAAGGCCATGGTTAACTCATTAGCCATCAGGCGAACAGCATCTCAGACCCACTTGCAAGTCTATTTTAAGCTTCCTGTCTGGCACCACTGAGATTCTAGTGGACTATCTCCATGTTGTCACAGCTAACCTCCAATAACCCAAGGGTTTATATCATCCACTCATAAGAATACCAGGCCAATCTGGCTAAGCACTTGCTCATTTCCAGGTTTATTCTAGGGCAAGAAAATGACTATGTGTTAAAGGTCTAATTCAGTTACTGACTTTCATTTCTGGTGTCACAAAAAGCAGTGTGTTAACAAAAATAGGTATTTTTGCACAGTGCTTTCTTTGTACTGGAGTATTTGGGAAGCCCCTCCTCCTCTCTCCTTGCCTGCCCTTACAAAAATCCTGGGTTGTTTGGTGCTATCTTTCCACACCTTCCAATGTTTAAGGGTCAACAGGTGTTCTGGTGGCTAAAACAGTCTGTGAGGTCAGAGCAGCAAACCCATAGACCTGCTCTGGTCTTGGCCAGATGGCCATGTGATAAAGAACTTCTGAAGCAAGCCTATTGACTGGGTGACCAAAAGGAGCTCCACCTGGAGACAGGAAGACAGTCAGGCCAGAGAGGAGACAAGGCTGAGATACTAAAGAACCTCTCCTAGTGCTACAAGCAATTGGGTCCTGTGCAGAAGGACTATAACTTTATTTACAACATACATGTCACAGAATCATAGAACTTTGCAGCTAGAGAATAAAACTTACACCTCTAAACAAATTTATTGCAAAGCCATTACTTTGGGGGATCCTTTATCCTGATTCCAGAAATAACCTGGCATTGTCTTCAATTCTCAGGACAAATTCTTTTGACTATATTTAGTGGTGGCAAATATCAATTTTTTGAGAGTAGGTGTTATTTTCAGAAATAGGTTGTTCAAAACTAAGAATATTAGCATGAAGGAATCAATACTATTTTGGTATAAAAACCAAGGTGCTAGTTATAGTAAAATAAGTTAGAGTTTCCTGTGCAGATCCAAAAACAATTTGAAAAGGTAATTTTTAAAAGGCTCTTAATAATGGAATAACGGTGTGGAATAATGGTATATGCTACCAAGGTGATCTAAAGAGGTCATTGCTATGGATATATATATATCCTGGAGTCTCATGACTCTGTTTTCACAATAGAAAAAGTTTTATAGACAGTGAACTAGCCTAGTGTAAACTTCATTTCTGAGTCCTCAGGCAGAAATTCTCAAAATAAAAATCCACTTATATTCAACTACCTGGTTTCCATGTCTGTAAAGTAGGGGCTAAGAGGTAGTGATATTCCTCATAGAAATAAATCACCTTAACCTGATATCCTAAGGTGTAAGACTCTCCACTCTATTAATAGTCGCTTAGTATCTAGCTGTAGAATATATTCTACTTGAGTGTATTCCTCTCCTACTCTCTAGGAGTCGTTAATAAAACACACTGATCTGGATTTGTCTATAATATTAATAATAGCTGATACTTACATAGCCCTTACTACTTGCTTGTACTTACTTAGCATGATATGTATACCAACTCACTTAATACAAACCTGTGAGGGTAAAAAGTTTTAAAATATTACTATTTTTATTCCTATCTTACATATGAAAGAACTGAGCCAGGAAGAAGTTGCCCAAGACCATGCAGCAAGATGCAGAGCTGGGACTGGAACTCAGGTACTCTGGTTCTGTGTTCTTACTCACCTTGCTATACCACCCTAGACTGCCTCTATGAGACTATTGAAAACAGATACATAAATCAGATACTCAACAGAATAAAAGACCATGAAAAAAATACTTACCAACTTACGGGAAGCTCATTTGAGAAGTAAAAAAGAGGGGCTGGTGTGAGGCAGATAGACCCATGTAAAATGGATGAGGGCCACATAAAAATAGCCACAAGAGTTCCGTGGGCAGCCTGGGGCTGGGCCAAAATGCGCTCTATTTCGAGAATAGGGGAGGCAGCTGGAAAGATCTAGGGGGTATAAAGAACCAGTTCCTGGCACTGTTTTGTGTCTATAAAATTTCTCCTTTATTACATAAAATCAGATAGTGCAAATTAACAGAAACAAAACTCCACAATACTGTTAATATGACAGCTTTTATAGCCTGCGCACATCACTTTGGGAATTTTATTGGCTAGTAAGCAGATTTGCTTAATAAGTCAGTTAACTTTTTAACAGTAGGCAGGGTAAGTGCAATGATCTACCTGATACCATCTCCAAGGAAGTTTTCAGAAGCCACTATCAGTGACTCAGTTCCCATAAAGAGGGGATTACGTGTGGACAGAAGCAAGTGAAGCAGTCCCGGCCATGTCTACCCTTTAACCAAGACTGCCAACGCCACCCCAACCCAGCTTAACAAAAGTGGAATCAGTCTCACGGAGCGGAAGTGACTTGGATGAAGGTCCTGACACAGAAAAGTCCAGGGCTCTTCCCATTTTCGCACTGTGCGTTCCACCCTTTTACTTTATACCCCTTTCCCATTCAGGGCCAATACAGACTGATTTCAAAGCCCTTCAGAAAATGTGGTGTGCCTACAATTCGGGAGACCCAGGTTCAATCCCTGGGTCGGGAAGATCTCCTGGAGAAGGAAAATGGCAGCCCATTCCAGTACTCTTGCCTGGAAAATTTCATGGATGGAGGAGCCTGGCAGGCTACAGTCCATGGGGTCACAAAGAGTAGGACATGACTGAGCGACTTCACTTTCATTCAGAAAACGTGAGCACACACTTAGTCGACAGAGTCAAGAATTCCTTCATCACAACCTCCTCTGGCTGTTGTTCAGACCGCTTCTCTCTCCCTGGGCCCTGAGACGTGTCCAGAAAGTGACAGAAAACATGCTTCAAGTCAACGCTCCGAAAAAAATCCCATGAACCAGGCCTCAGATACACCCAGGTTTTCTTATGCCTTGTTATTCCAGGTAGGGCCGTCTCTGGGAATTTAGTTTCCCGTTGGGCAGGGAGCCTCCCCTCGCATCCTAAACCTACGAAGCCCCAGCCCACCCGTAAGGAGGGAAGAAGGCTCGCCGAGGTGCCAAGGCGTCGTGGAAGCCTGCCTGCGGGGAGCGGCCGTTCACGGGCCCCGCCCGCTCGGGGACGCTCGTGCCGAGCCCGGTCCTTCCTCCCTCCCGTCCTTTCAGTCAAGCCGGCGGCCGAGCGCAGCCCCGCCTCCACCCGGCTGTAGCGGGCGCGGGCGCGGGCGCGGTCACGTGAGGAGGGCCCGCGGAGCCAATGGGCAGCTCTCGCGGAGTGGGGGGGCGTGCCTGACCCTCGTGACGTCACAAAGCCCGCTCTGCTCCGCCCCGCCCCCTCGCCACTGCGCACCCAATGGGAAGACGGGAAGTGCTAGGGGCCCGAACGTGCGGGCGGGGCAGGGCGGGGGCCCGGCGCGGCGTGGGGGGGCGGAGTGGGCCGGCCTGGGGCCCGGGGCCGCGCTCCCGGGAGTCGCGGCACTCGCGAGGGAGGACTGCCGGGAGGTGCCGCCGCCGCCGCCTCTTCGTTGAGAAGCGGCTCCTCGCCCTGCCGTGCCCGGTTCGTATTCCCTCACCCCAGCGCCGAGCCGCCCCGTCCGGAATCCTCCTCCGCCCGCCCGAAGTTGTGAGGGGGGGGCGGCCGGCGCGCGTGAGGAGACTAGCCTGGGGGCGCCAGGTGCGCGCTCGAGGCGCTCGGGTCCGCGGCGGGCGTGACGGCGCCGGGGCGCTGCCCGCGGGGCTCCACGGCCGGGGGCGGGCCCGCCTCGCCCGCTGGCCGCGCCCGGGGCGCCGTGAGGGCCGGCGGGAGGGTGCGTCCCGGGACAGGTGCGGCTCAGGTGGCGCGGAGTCGCTCTGCCTGAGGGTGCCCCCTCACACACACCCGGGTGCCAGGGTGACCCCGCGGGCCGGCCCTCGGTTTTCAGGTCTGCGGCCGGCGCTGCGTGGGCGGACGGAGGATGCCGCGCTCCCGTGGGCTCCGCGCCGGGGTTGGATGGACGGGCTGGTCCTGGGGCGCGCCTCCGCCGGCGTCTGGGCCCCCACCGCCTCCAGCTGTAGCTCCGCTGCTCCCGAGGGGTGGGTTTGTTGGTTAGGTTTCCTCCCTCCTCCCCACCCCCTGTCTTGCGCCTCCATCCTCTTTCCCCCACCCCACCCAACCTCACCTCCTAGCCCCATTCACCAGGCTGCAGTGAGACCTCGCCCCTCCTCCTCGCGCCTCCCCTGCCGACGCCTCCTCTAATGAGCATCTCTGCCTTGCTTTTCAATGGGCCGGTGCCGCTGTCGCTGCTGCTCTCCGCGCGGGTTGTGGATGTTGTCGGCTCCGTGTTGTGATGACAGGAGAATGTGTGTGTGTCCCGGGCCCAGACGAATTGGTAGGTATTCCCTTAACTACCTGGCGTTGGGTACCTAGGGAGGATGATGATTGATTTTGCGTGTGGATTGTCTTAGGTGGGTCTGTGTGGAATGAAGAGGTGAGGTAGATTTTCTAAAAAGTGGGGGGTGGGGGGGGGAGACAGAGGGATCCTGGACCAGGATAGCAGTTGGTGCTTAAGGGAGGGCCATTTTCGGGTAGGGTACAAAGGAAACTGATCAAACAAGTGCCAACTTGGGGCTTCGGAGTCTGCCAACGGTAGCCGGTTTCTTCATTCACTTAGAGATAACAGGAGCTGTGAAATGGCTAAGCATTGCCCCAAAATGCTGAAAAATCGCAGAGAGTCTTTATGCAGGGTGTTTAATGCAATCGGATTACATAAACTGGGGTTCTGACACATTTAATGATTAGTATAGCATTTTTTTTTCTTTCATTTACACCAAAAGCTTTGTAAAGCTAAGGAGCTCTGGAGTTGGGGCACTAATTGCATTCTCTAATTAACTTGTTCTGAGAGTTTATTGATAAAGTGGAATCATTTCCTGGTAGGAGCCCTGCAGAGTACATCAGTAGGGATGTTTTGCCTACAACTCATCTTTCCTTGTTAGTCACCGGCAAAATCTGCCTAAGACTAAGATGCTGTACCTAAGGTGGCTAAGTCGGGATCATGGGATTGGAATTGTTAAGTGAAATTTGGCCAGAAAAAAAATTGATGGTGCTTCAGTTTACCACAACTATACCTTGCTGCTGTTCTTACTGCCGCATCACAGCCCCTTTAACTTTGTTAATTTAGCAAGTTGTCAACAAGAGTTTTGATTTCATGGAGTTTTGTTGTTGAATCACAGATATTCAGAAGGATACCCAAGAGTTTTTTGAATGCTCACTTATGGTTTATGAAAGCATTTGAAAGTACATTAACTTCTAGGAGTAATTGGTGTGATGGAGAGAGTATGTCACTTGTACTGGTGATGAACCAGTGCACCTTAATCATAGAGTAGGTAACTTACCTAGGAATTTGACTTTTAGAGGCATGTTGGGAGTCTCAGTCCATATGCTAAACCCCTGAGTAATTGAAAGATAGAGTTAATAAAATTGACTCTCTGCTTTCTGTTTTTAATCTTGAGAATTTAGGCCTGAAGGAAAAATGTATGTTACTTGAGTGCCTGGTGTTTGAATTTACGTATTCAAAGCATCTGCTGCATGAATCAATTCTTTTGCCAAAATAGTTCATTTTGCAGTCAATTAGAAAAGCAGGAGGATTGTCAAAACAAAGGAATTTAAGGAAAGTGTGGGTTTCCTGGTCTTGTTATTTCTTGATCAGATGGCATATAGCCCAATTCTGTTACGCATCTGTCTCTCAAACTCCGCCTCCAAACACAAACAGTACTTTGATGCAATCTACATTCCATACAGAAACACAGGTATTTTTTTCTCTAAAATTCTTACATATTAAAGTAAGCTTAAATGCAGACATATATAAACTTACAATTTATTTTCATCAAAATTGGTTTACATTTTTAATAATAGAAATAATCTTCATACAAAGCATGAAATGAGTCCATGTGCTTTCTGTATACAAACCTAGCAAGAGATATGGTTCATATCTGAAAGCCAATGTCATGTGGCCCAGCATTTTAGCACATCTCCTGGCTCAGTCATGTACACTTAACCTTTGGATGACTTTCAGGTATTCAATTTGAAGTGCTGTTATTTAAGTGGTTATTCTTGATAGATTCCTGTTCTTCTGGAATTTCTGTCTTTCATGACTGCCTTTCAGACGTTATTTAGTTATTGCTCTTATTTCCAAAATTCTGTTCATTACCTTCTCTTGCCTAATCTTGTTTTCAGTTTTGTAAACAAATTCTTAAATAATGTAGTTAAAATAATGGTACATTCTATCACACGCAAAAGGAGTTCTATATGACCGCCTTACACAGTGCTTATTACCGAAGCAAATTCAGTGTTTGCTCCCTACGTAGATTCCACTTATCATTTTTCTAACTGTTTTTCAAAAGAGAGTATGTGAAAGTAATGTAATATATAGCTAATACTCTATGATATTTGAAAAATTTTTTCTTAATGTGTTCAACCTTAGGAAGAAATAGTTGATATTAAGGCTCAAGTGATTTTCTCTTCCTTATTCCTTTTTGTTTATTGCATTTGTTTCCTTATTTAAGATATTTCTAAAGCCTGTTTGTTTATAGGCCAGTTGATATTGAGGCAATATCTCAAGAATTCAGGGGAAATATGTTTTACAAGAGGGATTCCTTTCTTGTATAGATTTCTTGGCTTAGTGATACATGTTTATTACATTTTCTAAATAAATGCTCATCAAAATATTTTCAGTGTTCCACTTCCAGATATAAGTGATACGATTTTCATTTATTCATGAGTATAATGCTCTACCTTTTTAAGCCAAACCTTAGTTCATTAGACTACTATTTCAGTTTATTAATTTCCAAGGGCAAATAGATAACCATTTTTTTAAATGTAAGAGAATATTTTTCTAGGGGTGAATTCTACTTGGGTCCATAATAGATGAAGTTCATATTTCTGTAGATTTCTTTTATGGCTGATAGGCAGAGGAAAATACTAAAAAGTACATTAAGTTCCAGAACTGAGACCATTTATGTTACTAACAAAGTTTTAGAGCTACTAAAATATTTGTTGTTTTTTTAATCACAAAAATTACAGTAAAATTAATGAATAAATGAAACCTGCCCGCTTTTCCAGGATTATTTGGTGACTTGGTGGCAGACCTGTGTCCCTAAACTTGCCAAATCGGCACAGTGGTCTGGAGAAGCATTGTTTGCAAGACCATCTCCTGGATGCAAGGAGGGCATTTTGGAACTTCTATTTTTATCCATTATGTAAGATTTTTCTTGTACATGTTAATTATAGTAACGTATGTATATATTGTACAAATAATTCATGAATACACACAGGTTGAGGCTGCATCCCAACACACGTTTATGGTGATATCCAGGTGTATCAAGTGCTAACCATTGACCATGGCTCTAGAAACAGGATCTTCAGAAATGGGAGAAGTCCCTGTGCAGTATGGGAGACCCATGGCCTTTTTTAAGGATAAAGAGAAGGGTGATTGGCCAGGTCGACTGCCACTGCATAATGTTATATAACCTTCATCTCCTCCGCTCTTCCCAACCAGATCTATTGTACATTCTGCCCAGTTTGTGCTGCATAAAGAAATACAAAGAGAAAAGTAAAGCTCGAAGACAGTTTGCTCCTGGCTCCATAAGTAATTGGGTGCACTTAGCAGAGTATATCCTGCAGAGATAGTACATGGTATGTGTGTAAAATATAATACCTTAGGAGGCACAGGGCACCTGTAAGTTCACCTGCTAAATATCTGTTATGAAAGCAAAAATAGATTAAGTAATCTGAATGTAACTTTTTTCTTTGTGCGTACCTGTGAAATTGCTGTCTAGGAATTCCGGTCAGAAGTTCCAGCCTGCCGCTGTTCTCTGATGCCATGCCAGCACCAACTCAACTGTTTTTCCCTCTAATTCGTAACTGTGAACTGAGCAGAATCTATGGCACTGCGTGTTACTGCCACCACAAACATCTTTGCTGCTCACCCCCTTATGTTCCGCAGAGTCGCCCGAGGTACACATCCCATCCGGCATATGCTACCTTTTACAGGCCAAAGGAGAGCTGGTGGCAGTACACCCAAGGAAGGAGATACGCTTCCACACCACAGAAGTTTTACCTCACACCTCCCCAAGTCAATAGCATCCTGAAAGCTAATGAATACAGTTTCAAAGTGCCAGAATTTGATGGCAAAAATGTCAGTTCTGTCCTTGGATTTGACAGCAATCAGCTGCCGGCAAATGCACCCATTGAGGACCGGAGGAGTGCAGCAACCTGCTTGCAGACCAGAGGGATGCTTTTGGGGGTTTTCGATGGCCACGCAGGCTGTGCTTGCTCCCAGGCAGTTAGTGAGAGACTCTTTTATTATATTGCTGTCTCTCTGTTACCCCACGAGACTTTGCTGGAGATCGAAAATGCCGTGGAGAGCGGTCGAGCCCTTCTGCCCATTCTCCAGTGGCACAAGCACCCCAATGATTACTTCAGTAAGGAGGCGTCCAAGTTATATTTCAACAGTTTGAGGACTTACTGGCAAGAGCTTATTGACCTCAACACTGGGGAGTCGACTGATATTGATGTTAAGGAGGCTTTGATTAATGCTTTCAAGAGGCTTGATAATGACATCTCCTTGGAGGCTCAAGTCGGTGATCCCAATTCTTTCCTCAACTACCTGGTGCTTCGAGTGGCATTTTCTGGGGCCACAGCTTGCGTGGCCCACGTGGATGGTGTTGACCTTCATGTGGCCAACACTGGCGATAGCAGAGCCATGCTGGGGGTGCAGGAAGAGGACGGCTCTTGGTCGGCAGTCACGCTATCTAATGACCACAACGCTCAGAATGAGAGAGAAGTGGAACGGCTGAAACTGGAGCACCCAAAGAACGAGGCCAAGAGTGTGGTGAAACAGGATCGGCTGCTTGGCTTGCTGATGCCTTTTCGGGCTTTTGGAGACGTCAAGTTCAAATGGAGCATTGACCTTCAGAAGAGAGTGATAGAATCTGGCCCAGACCAGTTGAATGACAATGAATACACCAAATTTATCCCTCCTAATTATTACACACCTCCTTATCTCACTGCTGAACCAGAAGTAACTTACCACCGATTAAGGCCACAGGATAAATTTCTGGTATTGGCGACTGATGGGCTGTGGGAGACAATGCACAGGCAGGATGTGGTTAGGATTGTGGGTGAGTACCTAACAGGCATGCATCACCAGCAGCCGATAGCCGTTGGTGGCTATAAGGTGACTCTGGGGCAGATGCATGGCCTTTTAACAGAACGGAGAGCTAAGATGTCATCGGTGTTCGAGGACCAGAATGCAGCCACCCACCTCATTCGCCATGCTGTGGGCAACAACGAGTTTGGGGCTGTTGATCATGAGCGCCTCTCCAAAATGCTTAGTCTTCCTGAAGAGCTTGCTCGGATGTACAGAGATGACATTACAATCATTGTAGTTCAGTTCAATTCTCACGTTGTAGGGGCATATCAAAACCAGGAACAGTGAGTGGGTCTTACCAAGGCAATGCTCAAATAGATTTAAAGGGCAGATATATATATATTTTTTAAAGACAATGCTAAAGTAAATATATCCAGTGGGTCATTCTCAGCATTTCCCTATTTGATACTCTAGTCTGCCAGGTAGTCCAAATTGACTTTGTAGCAGAGTGGCAGGATCCTGACAATCTTGTTCTGCTTAGTTCGGACCTCACAGCACCTGCAGTTGAGGCCCATCAGTTCCTTAACTGCAGATGGCTTGCGACATTGTCTGCTTTTATCAGTCTGAGAAAATCAGGATGACCTGGCAAACAGGGTTTTGAATAGGCCCAAAGCAAGGAACTTGCTGGGCATATTCTTTTGGTAAAATGAAGAAACATTACTGTTCACACCTGCAGACCCCTTTCATCACCAAGATTCCAGTGTATATGAGAACATATATATTTATTTGCATGATTTCCTGGATGTACAACCTGTGCATTATTCATGAACTTTATTTTAACCTGAAGTAGTTTCCAAATCCACTACTTTAAGCCATAAAGGACCGAGAACCAGGCAATTTGAATTTGTCAGTGTTTGTGATCATTTGATTTGGAATGCTTCTTAAATGAGAAAACAAACACTAGCCCTTCACCTGATTACCTAATGTAGTTGAAACATTTTCTATTTTGCCACGCACTTGAAGACAATAAAGGTGTTTTATCTACTCTTATTGGTGTTAAGGGGAAAAAAAAGTTTTAGTTTATATTAATGAAAAGCTTTATTTTGAAATAAAAGATCCAGAATGAAGAGAAGAGACTGATATGTTCAATTATGGTCATCTGCAGCCACTAGCATGTCACTCTTATCATGTAAACCCCTGAAGTGTGGCATGCTCTAAGTGTGTGGTGGGTAGACTACTGCTAAGAAGCCATACTTCTAATTTAGTAGTGGTAAGAATTTTTGTCATGTTTGGAATTTTAAGGATGACATATAAAAAAAATTCACATAATTTGGGAGAGTAAAGTTTAAATATTACCTTCAGGTGTTGAGATGAAGTGTTTTGTTGTTGTTGTTTTTCCCCACTTAGGTGTAGGTCAATTTAAATAATTGGTTTAAGGATTACTAAATGCTTTAAACATACTGTAGCTTATAAATAGAAATGTTAAGATATATAGATGAGAAATTTTAACTACTCTGCATGCCTGGATGCTTAATGGAACACTTAATAGCATCAAATATTGTTTGCAGCAGTCTCTGTAATTATATGCAGACCCTTCCAACGCTGTATCAAAGTAAATGAAAATAAGTATATTCAGATTGGCTTTTGGGGAGCTTATTTGATATGCATCAAATGGCGTTTTGTTCCTGTGTTTAATGGTGATTCGTGTACAGCTGTGCATATATTTCATCACTTATTCTAGCATTACTGTTAAAAGAATGGCTCTGACTATGTTCAATTTTCACATAAGTTTTAATAAAGAATATGATCAGGTTTCCCTTGTGTAATTAGTTGAGGGGTATTTAGGAGTCCTTGCAGATTTCTGTAGAATACTGAACTAGATTTTCAAGGACTCTGGACTGTGGACACCGAAGCAAGGTAGAAATGGCTGCAGAATTTATTCCAATTGAAAATAGACTCTGGAAGATTGCCGCTTACGAGACATATAATGTTTGTTTTTTGAGCACCCCCCCCCCGCCCTGTCTTTTTCCCTCCTTGATTCACCTTGGAAATTTTCTCCCAGGTAGTATTTTGGAGGGGGAAAAGCTGTTATACTATATACTTATTTATAAATGTTTTGACAGAGACTTCATTTTTTTAAGGAATGTATGTAGAATACAGTAGCAATTAAAACTCATTTTCAGCCTACTATTTGAATTTCTCTTGAACACCTTTACTAAATAGTTCTATATTATACTTAAAGTCTCATCTCTATATAGTACAGTATATATAAATTTGGTTTCTTTTGGTCATGATCAAGATAGTAATTCTTATTATTACACAAGAAACTTTGTTCTTATTATTACACAAGAAACTTGGTCTGCAGTCTAAAAGCCTGTCCTGTTAAGCCTGTAGTATTAACAGTGTGGAAATGAAAATAATTGGTTGTTAGAAGTTTCAATGTATTATCATCTAAAAGAAGTTTTGATTTTATTGTAATTGGTTGTCACTGTGATGTGATATCTAGAATTAAAGAATACATGTAAACTTTCATTGTATTTAGCCTTTCTTAAACATTTTTAATTTATACTTTATGTGTCATTTTCTGTGTTTAGTTAGTGGCTCATGATATTTATAATATGTCCTTAGCTAGTTAAATGCAGTGGTGTTATGGTACACAGTACTTGGAGGGAAAAAAAAGTCTTATAAAAGATTTATCTGTGTGAAAAAAATGTGAAAAGTTTATATATTATATAGTGAATAGTCAGAAACGCCCACAGTGAATTAAAGCTTCATATCTGCTCTCTGAATGAACGACCTGTGTTATTTTCTAATTAATAGATTCATTAGATGCTTCCTATGGTGATAGATTATACTTAACTTTAGGATCCTCTAGATAGATAGTACTTTTTAAAAAACTGGGGTATAACTTACATTCAATAAAATGCACAGATTTCATATGTGTAATTTGAGATTTGGTAACCACAACCCCGGTAAAGATACAGGACTTTTCCATTACTCTAGCAGAAAATTCCCTCATGCCCCTTTCTGGGTAATCCTTCCCCATAGAACTATTGTTCCGACTTCTGTCACCAAAGATTAGTGTTACTTGTTCTAGAAATTCATATAAATGAAACCATGTAATATGTACTCTTTCGTATGTGACTTTTGTTCGTTCTTTTTGAGATTCACTTATGTTGAGTATATTCATATTCTCCTCCTCACTACCAAGTAGCATTACATAGTATGAATAGAATAGTTTATCTACTGTTTATGGGCATCATAAGCCCCTTCCTCTCCCCATTAAAAGCTAACTTAGATTAGCAATTCCCAGGGATATTTGACTGAAGTATAGATTTAACATCAAAAACATGATTTATAAGTGAGTTTTATGTTCCATACCTTAATGGTAGGACTTTTTTAAAAATGCTGTTTAAACAAGCAATGAAAATGTAACTTGGTGAAAAATTTGGAGGAATTAGAGCATCCCTTCACTAATGACTTCTCTGTACCTCTCCCATTGATAACTTTATTGAGTTAAAAAGTTCATTAACTGAGTTAATGACTATCTTATAAAAAATAGATTATACCTTGGTTTTTCCTGTTTGCTTTTCTTTTTTTCTTTATCTTTTAACTGAAGGATGATTACAATATTGTGTTGGTTTCTGCCATACATCAACATGGATCAGCCATAAGAATACATATGTCCCCTCCAGTTTTTGATGGCCTTGGTTTATTACTCCCATCAGCCATAGCTAGGATTGGGGATGGGAAAGGAAGTGGATTAAATGGTGACTGTTCAGTTGGGACTGGAATAATGTAACTCACTTGAATATTGCAGCTTTTTAAAAAAAAATCTTCCTAGACTCAGATTTCCTGTTCACTAGTCAAACACATGCCTGAGTGGGTTATCGTTAGCTTTGTCTTTGGGTGTAGTAAGAGGGTCTAGACAACTGCTATCCTTAGTCTGTTCATTAACATACCTTAATTCTGACCTTCATAAATAATAAAACAACTACTCTTTACTGTAGCTGAGACCTGGACATGCTGGGTAAATGGTATCTAAATAGACTTCTTACAGTATGAAGGTCACTTTTTGTTCCTTTCAGAAATAACTTTGAAAGCCAAGCTTAATCCTGTTAAATCCAGCTAGCCTGGTTCTTATGACAAAATTTATACCCTGGATTGAATCCTAACAGTATACAGCATTGTCTTCTAAATAAGTTTTAAGTCTTCAAAGTAAATATATCAAGAATGATGAAATTCACACATTGCATGTTCCATTAATAATGATTATTCAATGCCTATACTTTAAGGACCACACAATTTAGGCTCAGTAACGTAGCCAATATTTAGGTTCCTAAAATATATACATGTCTGGTTTTAAATTGTTCTAATAATTTTTTAACTATCTGGTTTGTCCATCAGGTTTTTCAATTAAGGTCAGGGCCCATGGATTTTGTCTTTCTGAGCCAACACAATATTGAATAAAAAGTGTTCTGCATCCACTTTATTTTACATTAGAGATGTACAGTCAATTTTAAAAGAAGCCTAAGTGAACTTTTAGAAGTTCTCTTCTTCATTTGTCAGAAGTTAACATCTCAATCTAGATGCAGAGAAATAATTTATTCCAGTAATTTCAGTTTTGTTGTACAGGTTAAAAACCAATGATTTCTAAAACTTGAGCTAGTTCCCTGTTGCAAAGAATATTCAAAATAAAAAATTAAAGTACCAGGGTACAAATAGGCCCATCACAGGTTTAGCCCTCTAGAGGAGAAGGCTTTCTGTGTTCATTGGAAGAGACCTCAAAAACTCAATTTTCAAGAGAGTCAATAGGAACCCCAAAGTCAGCTTATTTACCCCCTTAAAACTTTGCTAAATGGTTCCCATTTAACCCTTGTCCCTCCCCGACTCCTTTTACACAGGTTGGGAGATATGTTCCTTTGAGGACCTGCCAAGTACTTTAGCAGCTATTTGGAAGTACCTTGCACCTAGCTCCAAAATAACTCAGTATTTTGTGTTGGTTCACCTTCATACCCTGAGGGAGGTTTAAGACTGCCCTTAGAGTCACACGTCTGCTTTTCTAAGCTATATCCAGGTCACTGACTCACTTTATGTCTTCAGCACACACTGAACCAAACTGAACAATCAGACTTTACTACAGTGCACAGAGGTTCCTGGAGAAGGAAATGACAACCCACTCCAGTATTCTTGCCTGGAAAATCCCATACACCGAGGAGCCTGGTCATGTCGCAAAGAGGTGGACACAACTGAAGTTCCTTAGCATGTACGGGTGCAAAGAGGCTAGTCATCACATTCAGACCTTTAGAAACCTCAAACCTGGAGCCCAGAGCCACACCAAGCAGCCAAGAAGAGTCAAAGAACCAAAGATTTTTATCTCACCCATGGTGATTTAATCAGTCTGTCTCCTCAAAGGACAAGACCAATTCGATTGGCTGGCAGTGTTGACTGAGAGGCCAGCCTTCAAGCATGAAAACAGAAGAGTGGGAAATGTGAAACAAGATCTAAGGGGGAAAAAGGAAAGGTGAGGAAAGAGGGGTGTGATTAGAGGCAGTAAAGGGGGCAGGGAGCATCAGGTCCTCTGACACCCTGGACCAGCGACAGGGACAAAAGCAAAACAGGAAAGACAGCAGGCAGCCGAATAGTGGTGAGGTATGGGAGTTTAAAACCATTTTTAAGCCCTTATGAAATCATGGATTTTATGCTTGGGCTGCAGCAGTTGGAGTGCAAAGCAGTTTCCATTAGCGTGACCATTTCGTCTTGGCTCATTAGATAAGAGGGACAAAGGAAAGTCTTAGGCCATATGTAAAGGGATCTGTGGTGCCCAGATGGACAGATTTCTCAAAAGAACTTTGCTCAGACATTATTTTTTCTTGCTCCAAATCTGGGGACAGGTTAAACAGCCTAATTTCACCTGATGAAAACAGAAACTAGATCATTCAAGCTCTGGTGTCAGCAGACCAGAGAGATACGTAAACCAAGGCTCATGACTTGCTTAGAGGGGCAAAGATGGCCTCAGGTATAACCGGCAAGTCCAGTGACCTTGCAGCCCTATGATACTAACAATAACCACAATCACGCTTTTGTCAAGTTACCCCATACTTGAGTATAGCTCAGTGGTCATGCCCTACGGTAACCAAGGAATCGAGAGAAACAAAATACTGACTGAATTAAACATATCAGTTTATTAAATGTGAACACACAGACATGAATGACTAATGGCAGTATGTAAATCACACAGATGTCTCTTACCTAACCACCAGCCTTTCCTCCGCTAGACTTAGTCAAGTCTCCCACCTGAGTGTCTAGAAGCCAGATTTCAGCCTGGCTTCTAATCACAATCTGCCAGGCCCTGTGGAAAGTATACTGTATATTTTCTCATTTAATCCTGTGCTGCTAGCCTCTGTTTGGTTCTTCAGTCCCTTCACTAAACCCTCTCTGCCCTGCTCTGTGTGCCTGGAAGCCCAGCTCTCCAGCTGCACCTGCCAGGCTCTCTTGTCTCCTGATTCCCCTTCCATTCAGCCAACAGGTGGCACCCACAGGTGAGATGAGAGAGACGCTGGGATATGTCCTCCTCTGTCTCCACGCTTCGGGCTGCACCTCCAGCCTTAGCTGCGTCCGTCCCCTCTACAGCACCTCTGCCACAATTGTGGTTCTCAGGGCTTGGGTCACGCTCTTCCTCCCTTTCACCTTTCAGCTTTAAGGATGCTAATGGCTTCCTACTGCTGCTCCTCTCTGGGTGCCTCAACAAACCTTGCTTGTTCCCTCATCCTTGCTCACACCTCTGTGAATAATCCATTCATTTGAATAACATGAGGTGAAAACAGTTTCCTTCCAGGACCTGACCAATATGATCCTTAAACTGAAGTATTATTTCCCCTATTTTGCCTAACGCAAAGAGGTGAGGTAGCACATCCCACATCACCCACCAAACAAAGCCATATGTGGATATTCCAGAGTTCTGTATGTTTAATCCCCTGGTTTCTCTGTATAACCAGGGTGATCCCTTTGGAACTGAGAAGACTTGAGGGCTGTCAAATGGCTGATAGCCAAGTGAGCCCTTGAAAAGCAGAGACAAAGATGCTCAGAAGCAGCAGCGAACACCTGTGTAGCCGAGCAGTTAGTTTAGCACGAAGAGGAATGGAGCCACCCACAGAGTGTGCCAAGTGGGCACAGAATCAGCCATGCAAGTACGCAGCTCCTCAGTTCCCCAGTTCACCTGTTGAAATCTCCTTGGTGGGAGGTGAGGTAGAAAGGTACAAGCCACAGAGAAAGCCTTGGGTGTATAGCACATTTGAGCCTTGAACAAGGAGGGGACAGGGGCCCCAAACCTCCCAGCATGGTAGAAAATCCAGTATAAATTATAGTCAGCCCTTTATATACTCAGTTCATCCAGATCTGCCGTTCCTATGTGTCTGTGATTCCACGTCTACAGATTCAACCAATCATAGATCAAGTAACACTATTATTTACTACTGAAAAAAATCCACATATAAGTGGCCTTGGGAAGTTCAAACCCTTATTCAAGTGCCAGCTGTACACAGTGACTGCGGCATCCTTGCAGCTAGCATACATTTAGAGAAAGAACTACCGGAGGAGGTAAAGACTAGCTGAGCAAAGCATGGGATGTTAGAGTTAGTAGGGGCAGGAAAAACAAGGTGAGCCAGAGCCAGAGCCAGGCTGAAATCTGGCTTCTAGCCGCTCAGGTGGGAGACTTGACTAAGTCTAGCGGAGGAAAGGCTGGTGGTTAGGTAAGAGACGTCTGTGTGATTTACATACTGCCATTAGTCATTCACGTCTGTGTGTTCACATTTAATAAACTGATATGTTTAATTCAAATAGTATTTTTCTCTCGATTCCTTGGTTACCGTAGGGCATGACCACTGAGCTATACTCAAGTATGGGGTAACTTGACAACTGAACTTGAGTGACCTAACCAGTCACCCATCAACGTCTTGGAACATTATTGCTGGATTGAACTGCCAGTTAGTTCAGTTAGTTCAGTCCAACCTAGAAAGTGTTTATTGGGCTTGTTCACTGTTTTGGGACGATAAGCCCCACCCTACACAGGTTGGAATGTGTCCAGTAGGCTACAGGGGAAGAGTAGAGGGTAATTTAAATAGCTTCCAGAAAGAAAAAAGTGGCTGGGCCAAAGTGGAAATGATGCTTAGGTGTGGATGTGTCTGATGGGGAAAGTAAAGTCTGATGCTGTAAAGAACAACATTGTGTAGGAACCTGGAATATTGGACATGGTCAAGCAGGGGATGGCAAGAGTGACCATCGACATTTTAGGAGGCAGTGAACTAAAATAGACGGGATCAGGCAAATTTAACTCACATGACCATTATGTTTATTTCTGAGGGCAAGAACCCCTTAGAAGAAATGGAATAGCCCTCACAGCCAACAAAAAAGTGCAAAATGCAGTACCTGGGTGCAATCTCAAAAGCAACAGAATGATCTCTGTTTCTAAGGCAAACTACTCAACATTAGAGTAATCCAAGTTGGTGTCCCAATCATTGATACTGAAGAAGCTAAAGCTGACAAATTCTATGAGGACCCATAAGACCTTCCAGATCTAATACCAAAAGAAGATGTTCTTTTCATCCTAGGGGATTGGAATGCAAAATTAGGCAGTCAAGAGGTACCTGGAATAACAGGCAAGTTTGGCCTTGGAGTACAAAATGAAGCAGGGCAAAGGCTAACAGAGTTTTGCCAAGAGAACATGCTGGTCATAGCAAACACCCTTTTCCAACAAAACAAGAGACAGCTCTACATATGGACATCATCAAACAGTCAACACCGACATTGGATTGATTACATTCTTTGCAGCCAAAGATAGAGAAGCTCTATAGTCAGCAAAAACAAGAGTGGGAACTGACTGTGGCTCAGATCATGAGCTCCTTATTGCAAAATTCAGGCTTAAACTAAAGAAAGTAGGGAAAATCCCTAGGCCATTCAGATAAGACCTAAATCAAATCCCTTATGATTATACAGTGGAAGTGACGAATAGACTCAAAGGATTAAATCTGGTAGACAGTGTGCCTGAAGAACTATGGATGGAGGTTCGTAACACTGTACAGGAGGCAGTGACCAAAACTATCCTAAAGAAAAAGAAATGCAAGAAGGCAAAGTGGTTGTCTGAGGAGGCTTTACAAATAGCTGAGGGAAAAAGAGAAGTGAAAGGCAAGGGAGAAGGGGAAAGATATACCCAACTGAATGCAGAGTTCCAGAGAATAGCAAGGAGAGATAAGAAGGCCTTCTTAAGTAAGCATTGCAAAGAAATAGAGGAAAACAATAGAATGGGAAAGACTAGAGATCTCTTCAAGAAAATCAGAGATACCAAGGGAACATTTCATGCGAAGATGGGCACAGTGAAGGACAGAAACAGTTTTGACCTAACAGAAGCAGAACATATAAAGACGAGGTGGCAAGGAAACACAGAAGAACCATTAAAAAAGAGGTCTTAATGACCTGGATAACCACGATGGTGTGGTCACTCACCTAGAGCCAGACATCCTGGAGTGTCAAGTGGACCTTACGAAGCATTACTATCAACAAAGCTGGTGGAGGTGACTAAATTCCAGTTGAGCTATTTAAAATCCTAAAAGACGTTGCTGTTAAAGTACTGCACTCAGTATGCCAGCAAATTTGGAAAATTCAGCAGTGGTCACAGGACTGGAAGAGGTCAGTTTTCATTCCAGTCCCAAAGAAGGGCAATACCAAAGAATGTTCAAAGTACCATACAGTTAAACGCTCATTTTGCATGCTAGTAAGATAATGCTCAAAATCCTTCAGGCTAGGCTTCAGTAGTACGTGAACCAAAAGCTTCTACATGTACAAGCTGAATTTAGAAAAGGCATAGGAACCAGAGATCAAATTGCCGGTATCCATTGGGTCATAGAATAAGCAAGGGAATTCCAGAAAAGCATCTACTTCTGCTTCCTCAATTATGCTAGAGCCTTTGACTCTGTGAATCACAACAAACTGTGGAAAATTCTTAAAGAGATGGGAATACCAGAGAAATCTGTATGCAGGCCAAGAAGCAACATTTAGAACTGGACATGGAACAACAGACTGGTTCAAAACTGGGAAAGGAGTACATCAAGGCTGTATGTTGTCACCCTATTTATTTAACTTGTATGCAGAGTACATTATCTGAAATGTGGGCTAGATCAATCACAAGGAATTAAGATTGCAGGGAAAATATCAACAACCTCAGATATGCAGATGATACCACTCTAATGGCAGAAAGTAAAGAGGAACTAAAGAGGCTCTTAATGAAGGTGAAAGAAGAGTGGAAAAGCTGCTTAAAACTCAACATTCAAGAAACTAAGATCATGGCATCTGGTCCCATCACTTCATGGCAAGTAGAAGGGGAAAAGGTGAAAGCAGTGACAGACTTTATTTTCTTGGGCAGAAAGAAAAAAAAAATCACTGCCGACGGTAACTACAGCCATGAAATTACAAGACACTTGTGCCTTAGAAGAAAAGCTATGACAAATCTAGACAGCATATTCAAAAACAGAGGCATCACTTTGTTGACAATGTTCGTCTTGTCAGAACTATGGTTTTTCTAGTAGTCATGTATGGATGATCTCTATTTCCTGGCATTTATTCTCTGTATAGTTTGTATACTCTGTAAGATTTGTTTGTGCGACCAATGGAACATAGCAGATGTGATGGCATGTCCCTCCTCAGATCAGATTATAAAAGATTGCAAATTTTGTCTTGGTCACACCTACTGTCTCTTGGATTACTTGTTCTGGGAGGAGCCATGTTGCAACCGGCCTTGTAGAGAGAGCCACATGCTCAGGGACTGGTGCCTCCTGGCCACAGTCACGTGAGTGAAGTCAGAAGCAGATGTCACAGCTCCAGTCAAGACTCCAAAGTCGGCAAGTCCAACTGCTGGCACGTTTACAGCCTCAGAGAGATCCTGGGCTAGAAAAGCTGCTTCCAAATTCCAAACCCTCAAATGCAGCGAGTTCTTCTACTAGCACAATAGATTTATTTGGAAACAGCAAGAACGTTGCGTTTAGGACATGCAATCTATGGCACAACATAGGCAAATTTGGAGAATATAAGAGGGGAACTTTTTTTGTTTATAGAGAAGTGGGAGAGTCTTATAAACACTGGAGTCCACTGGAGAAAACTGAGGATTTGGAGTGTAGTGGATTTTCACTGGCTAAATTGTGACAGTCTCAAAGGTTGGGCTGTTGCAAGGCAAGGAGAAACTGTTCCTTCCTCCTACCGGGTAGTCAGGCTGTAACCTTCTTGTGGAGCTGCAAAGGTACAGCTCTTCCAGGTGGGTCTGTAGTTGAATTCCAGTGGTAGAGCAGGAGGGTGCCCCTCCTGGAACCATTTTAAATGAGGTTTCTATTTATAGGCAAACCTCATTTCATTGTTCTTCACTTTATTTTACTTTGTGCTGTTTTTTGTAATGGGCTTCGCTTGTGGCTCAGCTAGTAAAGAATCTGCCTGCAATTCGGGAGACCTGGGTTTGATCCCAGGGTTGAGAAGATCCCCTGGAGAAGGGAAAGGCTACCCACTCCAGTATTCTGGCCTGGAGAAGTCCATGGACTATATATATAGTCCATGGGGTCACAAAGAGTCAGACAGTACTGAGCGACTTTCACTTTTTCAATTTTTGTAATATATATTGAAATCAGGATGTGTGATGCCTACACCTTTGTTCTTGCTTAAAAAATTGTTGTGGCTACTTGAGGTCATTTCTGGTTCCATATGAATTTTAGGATATTTTTTTTCTATTTCTGTGAAAAGCACCACTGGAATTTTGATAAGGATTGCATTGATTTGTAGATTGTGTAGAATGGACATTTTAACAGTGTTAATTCTTCCAATACATGAACATTAAATATCTAAAAAGGTAGCTCAGTTGGTAAAGAATCTGCCTGCAAGGCAGGAGACCCTGGTTTGATCCCTGGGTCAGGAAGATCCCCTGGAGAAGGAAATGGCAATCCACTCCAGTATTCTTGCCTGGAGAATCCCCATGGACAGAGGAGCCTGGCAGGCTACAGTCCATGAGGTCGCAGAGTCAGACACGACTGAGTGACTAAGCACAAGCACATTAAGTGGGCAAACAGGTTTCAAATCAATATGCACAAAATTGGTACAATCTGATTTTATTTTAAATGTATGTATGCATGTCGAAAGATCTGGAACTATAATAGCAAAAATGACTCAAAGCCAGCACACAAAAGAAAGCCTCCTCATTCAGACTCTAAACAGGCTCAAGCCCTGGGGCAGCTGCAACAAGAATCAGGGAAAGGTGTTCTGAGAGAAAAGGACTGAACATGAAGGTTAGCATCTTACGTAACGTGTTTTATGCCACGATTTAAACGTCTCACCATTCCCTTTAGTGTCTATATTTATTTTTGAGAGCACTATATTTTAGAATCGCATGCTGTGCTGAATGGTTCTCCACTGTCTGTCTACTCCGGGACGCTCTGACATCGTCAGAGTGGTCGGCTGTGTTGGGTGTTCACAAACGCGGATGAAGTAATACAGCATCTTTTGTGGAGAGACGTGGGCAGCGCCTTTCATCCCCCTGGGCTTTTAGACAAGGATCAAGTCAAAGGGAAGGCAGGGGACAGCACCTGGCAGCAACTTCCTGGTCTTAGCAGCCTTAGCTCCTGAACATGGAGCTCAATTTCTTGGTGGCTAAGGGAGGGAAAGGTCAGATTGCCCTGAGAGGAAGGAAACCCATGTCCCTCTGCAGAAAGTCCATGTCTTAGGTAACCAAAGGAATATAGTTGTGCCAAGACAGGCCTCAACAAGATAACTCTTTAGGGCATGGGCGATGGTGACCCTGATCAGAGAAGACACGGGATACAGGATAGAGGCGACAGACCCAGAAAACTTAGTTTGAATGATCTCCCACAGTGACCAAACATGAACTTTGTCTCCAGCCTTTGTGATGGTAGCCGCTTTGACCTAAATTACCCTCACTGCCCTTCTAAGAGAGTTACTGGTGCGACACAGAGGAGACCAGCAGTTTTGCCATGCTGAGCTACAAACGCAGAACCAGAGCAGCTTCCTCAAGCTCCTACTACGTGCCAGACAGGCCCACATACGAAAGGACGCCTCCCCACTCAGACTCTAAAGAGGCTCAAGCCCTGGGGCAGCTGCAACAAAGTTGGGAAGCAGCCGCTCCCTTGCCCCCTCATGGGCTTGGCTGCCAGTCTGTCTGCTCTGCCCGCCGCCTGGGTTGAGGAGTTGTGAGAGGTGAGGGGCAGGCTTTCTTCCCAAAAAGGGAAATGAACCCATAATGCTAAGACAGTCAAACTTACATGCAGACGAAGGGCACCAGGGAGGCACACAGAAGCCACTGTCCACAGAAAGAAGATAACTTGCCAAAAAAAAAAAAAATCTCACTAACACATGGTAATTCTTTTACAAACACAAATTTAAAAAACATAGACAAAGACACTACATTAAAGTCCAAAACCTCAGAAGCTTAATGTGGCTGAAGTGTAACTGGGAAAAATCATTTGGGTGTTTGCTGTCCTGTTATCCTCCTCCTTGGCCTCCTCTGCCAACTGCAGCGATGCGGGAGGTGTGTGTGTTAGTCACTCAGTCATGCCTGACTCTTTGTGACCCCATGGACTGTAGCCCACCAGGTTCCTCTGTCCGTGGGATTCTCCAGGCCAGAATACTGAAGTGGGTAGCTGTTTCCTTCTCTAGGGCATCTTCCTGACCCAGAGATCGAACCTGGATCTCCTACATTGCAGGCAGATTCTTTACCACTGAGCCACCAGGGAAGCCCCTAGATTGCGGACAGGGGAAGGGACAAAAGAGGTGGAAAGACTCTAGCAGACCCACTGGAGAGGACGGGTGGAAGGGAGGGTCTGGAGGAGAGTGTGAGGCCCTGAGGGTTTAGCAGGTTCTAGAGAAGAGTTGAAAGTGACTGAAAGTGAAAGTTGCTCAGTCAAGTCTGACTCTTTGTGACCCCATTGACTATACAGTCCATGGAATTCTCCAGGCCAGAATACTGGAGTGGATGGCCTTTCCCTTCTCCAGGGGATCTTTCCAACCCAAGGACTGAACCCAGGTGTCCAGCATTGCAGGTGGGTTCTTTACCAGCTGAGCCACCAGGGAGTTAAAAAAAGTTTAAAGGTTAATCATGAATTATGACTTAGATTTTTAAAAATTTTTAGAGAGGTGAATAAAGCTGAAATGCCTATTTGAGCTGTGCTTCTTCAAATAAGCGTCCATTCTGAGACTAGACCATTTGGGCTGTGACCGTTTAAGAATTCTCCAAGCAGGATCATGAGGCTATCTTTTTGCCCTTTTGTGAGTGTGTGAAATTGCAGAAAATAGAGTTATTCTCTTTGACTATTTCAAGTACTTTCTCTGTGACCCAAGACCAGTTATGTGCCAACTTCTTCATAACCTACAAATTATGGCAGAAGAATACATCCTACTTTTCTCTGGGGGCAGGGAGAGTCGGGGAGCAGTTCATAGCTCAAATGCCATAGATTCTCACAGTTCTTACTGAGATTTAGTAGGTTTTCTTGAATAAACATTTCTTCATTGGCTATATGCCCCCAGGACAATCTGTACAGACTTTAAATGGTTAAGTTTTTAAAAATGACTTTCACCAATTATGACTGTTTCACTGAAGAGCAGGTCTGAGAGGCTGTTCCTGCCACCATTCTAGAATTGGGTCTTTGGTATTTAAACCTGGGATTTTAGCAGAGAGGGAAAGCATAGTTCAAGTCAGGTTGGGAGCCAGAGAAAAAGAAACGAGAACTTTGGAAGCCAAAAAGAATCCATTGTTCATGGTTACTTGCCTCCTGGGAATTTTATGGTCCAGCTCACTCTGGAGTTAGAACCCTTCTTGGCTGAACTAGCCCAGCAAAGCTGTGGGCAGTGATATGTAACAGCCTAGATGTGCTGTGAGGCACGTGAGGTCACAGGCAGGTTGCTCTTCTGACCAGAGATGAGAGAAGTGGGCTAGAGAGATAAGGCAAAAATATGGTGGAGTGGGTATGAGACCAACTTCATTCTACATGTAGATATCTAATTTTCCATGCACCAATTCATTGTTGTTGTTTTTTTTCTTTACATTATCATGTTGGTTTTGCCATACATTGACATGAATCTGCCATGGGTATACATGTGTTCCCCTTCCAGAATCCCCATCCCACCTCCCTCCCGATTCCCTCTCTCTGGGTCATCCCGGTGCACCAGCCCTGAGCATCAAACCTAGGCTGGCGATTGATTTCACATATGATAATTCACATGTTTCAATGCCGTTCTCCCATATCATCCCACCCTTGCCCTCTCCCATAGAGTCCAAAAGACTGTTCTATACATCTGTGTCTCTTTTGCTGTCTCGCATGCAGGGTTCCCGTTACCATCTTTCTAAATTCCATATATATGCATTAGTATACTGTATTGTTTTTCCTTCTGGCTTACTTCACTCTGTGTAATAGGCTCCAGTTTTGTCCACCTCCACGCACCAATTCATTGTTGAAAGACTGTCTTTTCAAGGGTTTTCTTGGCACCCTTCCTGAAGATCAGCTGACCATATATGCATGTTTTTATTTCTGTTTCATTGGTCTATATGTATGATTTTATGCCAGTGCCATACCATTTGGGTTACTATAGCTTCAAAGGATGGTAACCTCAAAGGATTTTTTTTTTTTTAAAGAAAAAGAAAGTTATGCCTGCAAAAGTAGGAAGAATCAGCAGCAACAGGCATGTAAGCTCTCTTGGTCTTCACAGGTGGGGTACAGGTGAATTCCTTGCTATTTGTGGGGATCTTTTCATGACAAATCTTTCTTCTAAACAATGGCTTCCACAGCATTCAGACAGCTACAGGCCACTCAGTTGCTTTTATTTGATCAATCACTCAGCAGTTATTAAATGCCTACTATTGATCAGGAACAGCATTTAATTCTAAAATAAGTCTAAAACATTTACTAAGGCCTCCAACATGCTTGCCACTTCTTGCCTATCAGTTCAGTGAACGTAATGTCATCAGTATGGTAGACCAGTGAACTATTTTATAGAATTTCCAGATAGCCTGGAGCCCTTGGGACTATCTAATGACAGACGACATGAGTTAACTGAAAAGCTAGAGAGAAACTGTAAGTGTATACTCTCGTTTGGCCCCCCGTGAGTGCAAACTGCTTCTACCACTCTTTTCTGGTGAGAATAGAAGACAACATTATATGCCAGATCAATGGCCGTATACCGTGAGCTGGAAGTCATACTGACCATATTGATAAACTCAATGACATTAGCATGACAACTGCAATTAGAACTTCTGCTTAGTTAAATTAGTGGGAATTTACTCCTAGGAACCACTTGGCTCTACAGGGGAGAAGCTGATGAACTAAATAGACATATGATGGGGAAAACCACCATGCATCCTTAGATTTTTAAGAATGACCCTAATATACAGCACAGGGAAATAGTCGTTATTTTATAGTGATGTTAAATGGAGTATAATCTGTAAAAGTATTGAATCATGACACTGTACACTTGAAACTAATGTAATATTGTAACTTGACTATATTTCAATTTAAAAAGAATATTAAAAAGTAAAGCAAGTTTAATAAAACAAGCAACTCAGCTCTTAGCCAAATGCAATCAAATTGCACAACTTGCCAGATGTTATCTTATTTACAAATTTGACTCTATTTACTCTGAACAGGCTTAATACATAACTGCTTGATCTCTTTCCTCCCTATTCCCCAATTCCCCTAGCAGGGACTGGAAACAGAGAGAGGAAGAGCATGCCCATCAGGATTCTGAGGCTCTAGTGTTTCCCTTTGCTAATCTTCTTGCAAGTCCTTGATTGGTTCCCAAGCCCATTTCCCAGAACAGCTATTTCAAAACTCCATCACTTCCCCAAGTTCCTGAAAGCTCCTCTTTCTGTCCCCACTGGCTCTCAACAGATGGCTTGTCTCATACTGAGCACATTGAGGTGGTCATGTGAGAACTTGCCTGATTTCCTCCTCCCTAGCAAACAACCTGGTCTATTTCTACACCTCCCTCCTTCTCTCTTGGTTTAAGTCTCACCTCTTCACCAGTCTTGTTAATCAGATTTGCCTTCAGCTTTTCTAGGTGGAACCACATCTTAAGATGGAGATTAGATTCTTAAGTCTGCACACAGACAAAAGTCACATGCAGTCAAAATTACCCTAGTAGATTTCTTAAATTACCCACAACAGCAGATCAAATGTGGCTTCGAGAATATACTCTGGAAAGTAATACAGAGGTGTGAGTATATCAAGCAGACAGTAACATACGGGTATAAGGCATGTATATGGTATAAGGCTACACAGAGTACATGGTAATGTATAGCATGAAATTCCAAACAGGGATTACTTTGAGAAAACTACTTAAGTCAGCTTTTTTGGAACCTTGAACAAACTAGTGATGTTCTGTCTCTCCATCTGCTGTCCCCATCCTAGTTTTCATGGATAACTTTATCAGTTCCTCTCTAGTCCTTGGTTCTTCCGTTTCCTCTTCCAGATTGTAGTAAAGCCACCACTACCCACTAGTATGACATGACATTTCAGTCTCTGTATGTGTTTTGGAAAGTCCTGTGTCCTCCGTATCTCCATTGGTGGTCTCACTAAGAGGCTTCCCTGCCAGAATCCCTGCCTTTAGGCACCCTCACTGAGTGCAGTGGTCCACTGGATTTCCAGCATGCTTTAATAATGATTTCTCATTCTATCTGCCTCCTGCTCCATTAGAAGGTTAAATTTGAGTGCACATTAGAGAAATCCAAACTAACAGTGGCTTAATAGAGAAGTTTCTCTCCCCTCTCTCTCATAAAAGAAGCCCACGAGTAAGTAGTGCAGGGCTGTTCTGATGGTTCATCAGGGACCCAGGCTTCCTGTACGCCCTGCCTTTCTATTAATAGGTCACAGCTTCGCTCGACAGGGCTGCTGCAGCTCCAGCCTCTGCATCCACACTCCAGATAGCAGGTGTTAAGGGAAGTTATCCGAAACTTAGAAATAAAGCTGGCTGTGCTCTACTGAGTCACTGAGTCATGGCCGACTCTGCGACCAAATGAATTGTAGCCCGCCAGCCCCCTCTGTCCATGGGGATTCTCCAGGCCAGAATACTGGAGTGGGTTGCCATGCCCTCCTCCAGGGGATCTTCCCGACTCAGGGATCGAACCCAGGTCTCCCGCATTGCAGGCGGATTCTTTACCACCTGAGTCACCGGGGAAGCCTGTATGTCCTACCGGTGTCTTATGAGAGCACTGTCATGGTACCCCAAGGGAAATCTCACTTGGAGAATGACCCTTTAGTTACTCTTGATTAGAATTCAGACTCTACAATTAGGTGTTAATTTAAAAAAAAAAAAAAAGCAATAAGATGTAAATGAAGTTTTCTCAAGATAGATAATTTTATTACCTTGAAGAACATTTGCTGCTTTTTTATCTTAGCATTCTTATTAGAGGATTTCTTTTTTTCCCTGACTGAACCAGTTACGTCATTTTGCTGGCTTCCCTCATTAATGGATCAGTTACACCGTGGCATGTGCTTAGATAATGTTTGGGAATTACATTTTTAACAGTTATAGGTCTCAATAGCAGGAAGGCCAGAAGGGCTTTCTCCCAGCTGGGTCAGCAGTCTTCCTAAATGTTCCATCTAAAATCTCTCCTCGTATCTCTTGGGTGAGAATTTATTCACTGGGCTACATCCAGCTGCAAGAGAGGCTGGAGAATGTGGCCTTAATACATCAGGGTTCTCTTACTAGGTAGGCAGAGATTGGAGAGCCAGACTAGTAACCTTGGTCACAGGAATACACATCTGTTGATTATACCTCCTTTAACCTGTGTCTTTGCTTCCCCTCTGTCTTGGCTTCTTTTCAGCAGCCTAAAAGCATACTCAGAGAGCTCTGACCCCTTGGTCCTCAATCCTTCTGCAGCTATCATGATGACATTCTCCTTTGTCCCCAGTCATGTCCTAGAGCGAACAACCCTGCATGGCTTGCCTTTCTCACCGCCTCTTCCTCCTTCGTCCACTTTCATCGGCTACTGTTGCCTGCACAGCACTTGCCCCGTGCTCACGGGCTTCCCCTGGCCCTCCAAACATCAGACTCAGATCCACTGCATCTGGTACGAAGCGATATGTAATAAATGATGACTGAATTATTCAGTGTGTTATTTGTTCTTTCTCAGGACAGAGTTATTTTCTATTCTTCAATGCAAAAGTCATATTTTCATTTCATTATGGGCTAAACCGTTTCTTTTGACTTGTTCATGAGAAGCTAATTCTCAGACGTTGCTTTGGTTCTGTACAAAAATGCATTGTAACTTCTAAAAAATTCACCTAACGGCACACTTTGTAAGCTTGGGTCTGTTTATTCGGTTCTCTTGAACTTTTTCTGTTGTTCAGTTGCTAAGTCATGTGCAACTCTTCTGTGACTCCGTGGACTATAGCCCACCAGGCTCCTCTCTCCACAAGATTTCCAAGACAAGAATACTAGAGTGGATTGCCATTTCCTCTTCCAGGGGTCTTCCTGACCCAGGGACTGAGCCTGCATCTCTTGCATTGGCAGGCAGACTCTTTACCACTGAACCGCCAGGGAAGCGCCCTTCCCCATCGATTGAATAGAAACAAGAAATTGGTTGGGTGTTTGCTGCTAATAAAAGCAGATTTTCCCTTAGATTGCATCTCATGCACATCAGATCTGTGACAAGCTGTGTACCTGGCTAACTCATAGAGGAAAACTACCCATTTTGAAACCCCTAAGGGAAAAACACCAATAAGATCCTAGTAATGCATTTTCCTCGGTTGCTGAACCTCTCTCTTGATTCTTCCTCAAAACGTGGATCTAGGTATTTTCCAGTTCAATATTTGCGTTAAGCCAGAGATCATAATGTCCCAAGTAGATGCTTAGCTTTCTGTCAGCCTCTCCCTCTTTGAGTGCTTCATTCCCCGCATGGGGCTGCTCTTCAGGGATGGGGGCTGGGACCGCGGCAGCCCGGCTGGCTAGGGATTGCTGGCAGGATGTGGTTATACTGCCCCAGTGTGGCAGATTTCATCCTATTTCGAATGCCGCCCCATTTTTTCCTCTCGTGCTTCCAGGAGAAACAACCCAGTAAGGAGGAATAAGTTTCTGAGTGAGTACATCATAGGATATTGAAGAGTGGCGGTGGGCTTGAAGGGGACCCAAAGCATTTCTTCCATCCCTTCCACAGAGGTCTTTTTGGGAGTGGTCATGTAAAAGTGAAGTGTTAGCCGCTCAGTTGTGTCCGACTCTTTACGACCCCGTGGCCTGTAGCCAGCCAGGCTCCTTTGTCCGTGGGGATTCTCCAGGCGAGAATACAGGAGTGGGTTGCCACATCCTCCTCCAGGAGATCTTCCTAACCTAGGGATCGAACCTGGGTCTCCTGCATTGCAGGCAGATTCTTTACCGTCTGAGCTACCAGGGAGCGGCTTAGAACTTTAGTAGACAACCCTCATCTGCCGTAACTGAAGAGTATCTCCAGCAGAAAGAAGGCAAACCCCCCAGGGAAGAAGTCAGTTTTTAATCAGCTGGAGTTTGTTTGACCCTGCCAAATTAAACAGAGGTTGCAATTGGGATCCATAAGCTAAATCTGGTTCTTGGACATGTGTTTGCCTGATACAGTTGTTTGTTTGTTTTTTAATTTGTGTCTGGTTTTGATTTTAAAAAACAATATTTATAAGAAAGATTCATAGAAAAACCTAGACTTTTGGCCTCAGGATACTGTATTTCTGACTTGCAGCAGGCAGTTGGAATGGAGTAGTTGCTCTTACTTCTAGATGGTGTTTGCCCACTGCGTTTTGTCACGGTCCTCATGAGTCCCTGTCATAATCCGCTGCCTCCCTCGCCTACAGTGCCTACTATGGTCTTTGGAATCTCTGTTAACAGCTGGAGATGAGAAAGGAGGCTGAGGTATAAGGGAACACTTCACAGGAGGAAAAGACCTTCAGCTGGTCATTGAAAACCGAGTAGAAATTTTCTTGGTAGAATAGAGGGGTTGAGGGTGTTCCAGGCAGAACAGACAAATAGAGAAAAAAACATAGAGTAATGAAGGTTATTGGGAAGGGTCAAAGAAAACCTCAAGAAAAGCTAGAGTAAGTAATCTTTCACATGACCTTGGATTTCAACATTTCAGTCCCAGTCCATGTTCTACCACATACGGTCTATCTCACCCTGTGCCAGTTATTTAATTTCTTCAAGCTTCAATTTTTCTGTATAGTGGACATAATAGTAGCTCTCCCATATGGCTGTAAGTTGTTCTAAATCATTCATATTCATTGCCATATAATATTCTTTTGTGTGAATACTCTGCCATTTATTACCCATTCCTGGTTAGTGGGTATTTAGATAGTAACTTTCTGGTTTTGGCTCCTAAAAATGGTGTGGTTTATGAAAATTCAGAAAATTCTAATACATGTATTTTGATGAACATATGCTTGTGTTTCTGTTGAGTATATACTCAAGAGTGAAATTAGAGGGTCACGGGGTATGCATACATTTAGTTTCAGTAGATATTACTAAATAGTTTTCCAAGGTGATTGGGACGAATTTGTATATGCAGTAGTCTATGAGAGTTCTGGTTGCTTTGTATTTTTTCCAATACTTGGTATTCTTATTTTCATTTTTGCCATTCTGATGGAGGTATAGTAGTATCTCTTAGTGGTTTTAAAGTACATTTCCTTCATGGCTAAGGAAATCTAACATTTTCTCATATGTTTATTGAGTATTTGGATATTCTCTTTTGTGAATAACTTAAAATTTTTGAACTTTTTAATCGAATCATCTGTGGGTTTTTTGTATTGATTTGTATGATTCTTTATGTATTTGCTATAAGGCTTTGTTGGATATATGTATTGCAAATATCCTGCCCTACTCTGTGAAAATATATGTCCTACCTGTAAAGATACTTTGCAGAGTATCTTTAATACTCTGTAAAGTATTAATAGTTTTAATAGTATCCTATTAATACTTTCACTCTATTAATGATGTATTTTGGTGAACAGAAGCTCTTAATTTTAATATTGTATAATATTTCAGTTTTTTCTTTTATGATGAGTACCCTTTGTGTCTTATTTATGAGATCATTGCCTGTTCTAAGGTCTTGAGATTTTCTGTTATCTTCTCAAAGATTTATTATTTTTCTGTTTACATTTAGATCTGTGATTCGTCTGAAATTCGTTTTTATTTCTGATGTGAGGTAGGAGTCAAGATACAGTTTCCTCCATTATATAACCAATTGACCCACCACTGTTTATGAAAAAAAAATCATCCTTTCCCTTCGAAAAGGATATGACAGTATCCCCTTTGTTGTAAGTTAGGTTTTTGTTCATGTGTAACTCGTATTCTGCTCCATTGGTCTTTTTGTCTACGCTTATTGAAGTGCTGCACTATCTTAATTGCTAAAGCTTTATAATAAGTCTTTGTATGTGGGGGTTGAAGTCTTCAGGCTTTTTAAAAAAGCCTTTTTGTTTAAGATTGCCTTCACTCCTTTTGAGCTTTTGTGTTGCCGTATAAATTTTAAAACCAGTGAGTCGGTTTCCTATGCCCTGAAGTACAAGAAATTGGTGTCCCTGAAGTGTGTCGTGTTGGTATCTGGCAATCCAAAAGGACGGGGCTTATGTGACTTTCCAAATCAGACAGTCTCCAGGGGTGACCGTCCAGTGTCTTCCCACCTTGCTTCTCTAGCTTCCAGTCATCCAAGTCTGCAGCCCCTGAAGGTCACTTGGCTGTAAGCCCCTCCTGCTCACAAAAATGTATGGTAGTCACTCAGTCGTGTTCAACTCTTTGTGAGGCCATGGACTGTAGCCTGCCAGGCTTCTGTGTGCATGGGATTCTCCAGACAAGAATATTCTCCAGAGGATCTTCCTGACCCAGGGATCAAACCCTGGTCTCCTGCATTGTAAGCAGATTCTTTACCATTTGAGCTACAGGGAAGTCTGAGCTCACAAGAATGCCAGTGTTTGTATCAAGGTGATCCCTACAGTTGTTCCAAAAGTTTCCACTTCCTGGTGGGTACCAGAGCAATGTTGGGTTCCGCGAAGGAGAAAACAATCGCCTCTTAGCCAGTTCCTACTGCTTTGTCTCCTGAGCCTTGTAATAGCTCAGACTGTGCTCAGAGCCTCAAAAGTTTCTCTCAGTTTCTTCACCTTCGGATATAACCTGTTGCCCATGAACCCATCAAAAGTCTCAAGAAATATTATGGTTCAGTTTCGGGGATTAAACACTATTCAAGGAGACAGAAAAAAAAAAAATCCCTGCTCATCCTTCCTCTTCCGATTCCTCCCTCAGTCCCCATTTACACAAATGAAGCTCCAGGTGTATGAGTGAGTGCATAGAGACTCTGGGGCTTGGGGATGAAGACATTTTCTCTGCTCACAGTATCTGAGTCTCAGTGCAACAACTCAAAAATGTCCAGCACTCGCAAAAAGAACATAAACAATTCTTGGCTCATAAAATGCACTCAATATGTAATCCCTGGAAAGAAAGCATCTTCTGCTACTGAGTTAGACTTCCAAAGTAAGGCTAGTGCTTAGAATTTGGTGTTTATGACAAGGCAGAGACAATAGTTTCTCCCTTTTCTTGTTTTTTGCTATTTCCTTTTCTTTTTCACTTTTCCAATCATTCTTCTCTCTTCTTTCTCTTAATTCTTCACTAACTCCTGTTATGAATTATAATAGCTTAAATTAATTCACTTGAGCTTTGTAGATAGAAAATGGTATAATCTGAAATAATGGTATATCTGACTCTGCCTTTCTTATCTTATTTCAATGTTCTTTCCTTTCTTATTACATTATCTTTCGAGTTAAAGTTACATAAGAGGAGTGATCATGAACAACTCCTTTTTACTCCTTTTTTCACAGGAAACAATTCCGGTGTTCATTAAGTATGATCTTGACTGGTAGTTTGATGCAGTATATTTACTATATATACATAAATACTATATGCTATACTTTTATGCTGTATCTAGTGAATAGCCTTTTTCATTTTACCAAGATATTTTTAGCCTGCATTAGGTTTTTAATGTTATCAAATGACATTTTGACATATATTGAACTGATCTCTTTTTTTTCTTTTTGAAATGTATTATACCATAGGTTTTTAAAAACCAAAATAGCATTTAAAAATATATGGTTGATGGATACTACAAAACTCCTAGAGAAAAACATAGGCAGAGCACTATTTGATATAAACCACAGCCATGTTTTTTGGACCTATCTCCTAAAGTGAAGGAAATAAAAGCAAAAATAAGCAAATAGAATCTAATTAAACTTAAAACACTTTGCACAGCAAAGGAAACCATCAACAAAATGAAAAAAGCAACCTCCTGGATGGGAGAAAATATTTGCAAATGATATGACTGATAACAGATTGATATCCAGTATATATAAATAGCTCATACAACTCAGTCTCAAACAAACAACCCAATTAAAAAATGGGCAGAAGCAATGAATGGTCAACAAGCACATGAGAAAATGCTCAACATCATTAAACATGCAAGTCAAAACCACCCGTGGTGAGAGGTATCACCTCACGCCTGCCAGGATGGCTAGCATAAATAAAAGCTGGTAAATTGGTACAGTCACTGTGGAAAACAGGATGGAAGTTTCTCAAAATACTAAAGAACAGAACTACCATATGGCCTAGTAATTCCACTCCTGGGTATGTATCCAAAGAAAACAAAAGCAGTGATTTGAAAAGACACACCCCAATATTCATAGCAGCATTATTTACAAATTGCCAAGGTATGGAAGCAACCTAAGTATCCATCAACAGATGAATGGCTAAAGAAGAGGTGGAATATTAGTCAACCATAAAAAGGCCAAAAAATTTGTCATTAGCAGCAATGTGGATGAACTTGGAGGGCATTATGCTAAGTGGCATAAGTCAGACAGAGGAAGACAAATACTATATGATATCACTTATATGTGGAATCTAAAAAATACAACAAGCCAATGAATACGACAAAAAAGAAGCAGGCTCACAGATATAGAGAACAAATTAGTAATTACCAGTGGGAAGAGGGGAGGGGGAGTGATATAGGGTGGGGGGAGAAAAGAAGTACAAACTATTGGGCATAAGACAGACTCAAGAATTATTGTATAACGTGGGGAATATAGCCTATTGTATAATATGGGCAATGTTTTGTAATAACTGTAAATGGAAAGTAAACTTTAAAAATTATATAAAAATTTAAGGAATCACCACACTGTTCTCCATAGTGGCTTACCAGTTTGCATTCCAACCAACAGTGTAAGAGGGTTCCCTTTTCTCCACAGCCTCTCCAGCATTTATTGTTTGTAGATTTTTTGATGCCAGCTCTTCTGACCAGTGTAAGATGATACCTCATTGTGGTTTCGATTTGCATTTCGCTAATAATGAGTGATGTTGAGCACCTTTTCATGTGTTTATTAGCCATCTGTATGTTTTCTTTGGAGAAATGTCTGTTTAGTTCTTTGGCCCACTTTTTGATTGGGTTGTTCATTTTTCTGGTATTGAGCTTCATGAGCTGCTGGTATATTTTGGAGATTAACTCTTTGAGAGTTGTTTCATTTGCTATTATTTTCTCCCATTCTGAAGGCTGCCTTTTCACCTCGCTCATAGTTTCCTTCATTGTGCAAAAGTTTTTAAGTTTAATTAAGTTCCATTTGTTTATTTTTGCTTTTATTTCCATTACTCTGGGAGGTGGGTCGTAAAGAATCTTGCTGTGATTTATGTCATAGAGTGTTCTGCCCATGTTTTCCTCTAGAGTTTTATAGTTTCTGGTCTTACATTTAGAGCTTTAGTCCATATTGAGTTTATTTTCCTTAAAAAACTGGAAATAGAACTGCCCACTGGTAAAGAATCTGTCTGCAATGCGAGAGACCCAGATTCGATCCTTGGGTTGGGAAGATACCCTGGAGAAGGAAATGGCTACCCACTGCAATATTCTTGCCTGGAGAAGTCCATGGACAGAGGAGCCTTGTGGGCTATAGTCCATGGGGAGTTGGACATGACTGAGTGACTAACACCCTCACAAATACATATATATATATGTATATCAATAACTGCATTTTTCAGTTGTTTCTTAGTCAGATCTTGATATTAGGGTAATGCTGGTTTTGCAAAATAGGTTATAAAGTCTATTTTTATCCTTTTTTGTTTTTCAAGGTAATTCACTTAGTGTAGAATTGGTAACATTTATTTGGCTCTGAGCTCTTTTTTTTAATAGATAATTCTTTGAAAAAGTGTTTAATTTCTTATATGACAGCTTATTCAACCTTCAACATTTTGGATAAATATTGATAATTTACATTTCCCCAGAGAATAATTTATATCCTGTCAAGGTTTTTACATTTGTCTCTTCTTACATCCCTCCCTTTAATGCTTTATGCTTATTTTCTTTCCTTTCTTTTACTAATTAGATTTACTAGAGGTTTTTGTTGTAACTGCTTTTGTTGCTGTTTTTCTCCCCAGCAAAGAAACAGAACTTGAATCAATTTACAGATTCTGTTTTCTAACTCAATTAACTTTAACCTTCTTTTAGTCTGCCTAAGTTAGATTTCTAATTTCTTACGCTGAATACTTAATTGGAGTTTATTTTATCTTGTTCAACATAGAAAACATTTAAGGCTACTGATTTGCCTCTGAGCATAGCTTTGACAATATTCCATAAATTTCAAATGAATGTAGTATTGTCTATAAACTGTGTTTTAGTTTTTGGTTTGCCCCAAAATTTATTTAGGAGAATTGTTTTATTTTCTTATTATCCAAGATTCTTTCTTTTAAGTTTTTGTTATCTTTATGGTTAGGATGATCTTTATACTGTTGTCTCTCTCAGCATAAAGTCTTCTGATCTGTCCTTGGGGAATAGGAACTCATCAGGAAAGAATGGAAACTATCTTTCCATCCTCATCCCTCTTCAAATAAAAAGGCTTTTTGTGTGTATTTTTAAAGTTAGACCCTTCTTCATAGACAAACAAGCCCTATTGTAAAGGAAGGGAACATGATGCACCTTTAATTTCAAAGGAGGGTTTGGGGATGTGTGATAATGCAATTCTACTCAGATGGACGAAACTGGAGCCCATTATCCAGAGTGAAGTAAGCCAGAAGCAAAAACAACAATACAGTATATTAACGCATATATATGGAATTTAGAAAGACGGTAACGAGAACCCAACATGCGAGACAGCAAAAGGAACGCAGATGTATAGAATAGACTCGTGGACTTTGTGGATGAGGGTAAGGGTGGGATGATATGGGAGAAGGGCATTGAAGCATGTTAATTATCACATGTCTAATCAATCGCCAGCCGAGGATTGATGCTCGGGGCTGGTGCAGCGAGATTTCCCGAGGGGAAGCATATGTAAACCCATGGTGATATCATGTCACTGTATGGCAAAAACAATAAAAAAAAAAAAAAAAAAAAACCACTGAAGCGCTACAGCCTGAAGTGTGGTCTCCAAATCCTGGGAACAGAGACTGGTCTAAGGATGAGAAGATGATAGACCAACTTTTGCAAAACATCTCTGAAGTGTAGGACCTTGGAGGAAGGTGGCTGTGGGTGAAGACAGGTCCAGGTGCCGAGAGCTGCGGTTCTGGGGCCCAAGGAAGGGGAGTGAGCTCCACGGGGAAGAAGTGCTTCTGCTCACAAAGCTGCTCCCTTTTGAAAGACAATGTTGAGGCGTGACTTGGGATGCTGGAACCAGCAGTTCTGGACAGAGAGAGGAAGACCCAGACTGGCAAAATATTTCTGTGAAGCAAGGAGCAACTGTGGTGAAGGCAGCAGCAGGCTTAAAGAAGCTAGAATTCTTCTCAGCTCAAGAATTAAAGCCTGCCTATTTTCCTTCTTAAACTGCCTAAAATGAACCCCTTAGAAGAGTGTAAGGGACCCATGGTGGATAAATGTCTAAGAATGGAATCCATAACTTCACACCAGTCTGGAATGTGGGGACTCAAACTAGTTCTAATAAATTGGAAAAATAAATACAATGTAGTATTACTTGCGGCCCTCCTGGCTGGAGCCATTTATACATATGGTGTTACTTTTGAATTTTATTTTCTAGTTACTGAAGCATGTGCTTTGCATAATTTTCATTTTGGAACTTGTTCCTGTGTTCTTTGTAAATTTTTGTATATGTTTTCATAAATTCTAAACATTTTCACTAATTTCTTCCTGATTACAAAAGTAGTTCATATATATTGTATCAACAGAAAAAATTAAAAGATAAAAGAATAAAGAGGAAAATGGATCTTTTAAAATATGATTTTAATGTCTAAAGCATTATTGGGTACATATATATGATACCCAGTGTTGGACATTTAGGTTGTTTAAACATTTTCCTTTTATAATTAATATTGAGATAAACTGCACATTCTTATTTATTAAAATAAATCCTAGAAGGAGAATTATTGACTTAAAGCTTATATCTTTTTAAGCTTTGTTATATATTCCCAAACCAATCAATCCTAAAGAAAATCAATCCTGAATATTCATTGGAAGGACTGATGCTGAAGTTGAAGCTCTAATACTTTGGCCACCTGATGTGAAAAGAGGACTCATTGGAAAATATCCTGATATTGGGAAAGATTGAGGGCAGGAGGAGAAAGGCGTGACAGAGGATGAGATGGTTGGATGGCATCACTGACTCAGTGGACATGAGTTTGAGCAAGCTCTGGGAGATGGTGAAGGACAGGGAAGCCTGGAGTGCTGCAGTCCATGGGGTTGCAAAGAGTTGGACACAACTGAGTGATTGAACAACAACAACAGATAAATTCCTAAATTGCTTTTCAAAAAGTTGCATCAAGTGTCTCAACAGCAGTGTTTAAGAATGCCTGTTTTCTGCATCCTTCTTCAACGTGAGGTATTGTCATTTCTTAAGTGCCACTACCTGAAGCAGCTCAGCCTTAGCTGTCTTCTGGATGCCTCAGAACAGTCTCTGAGTGGTCCCTACTCTAATCAACTCTCTATACTCTACCCAGACTGATCTTCTGATATCCCTTCTTGTGTTCCATACGCCGCAGAATGAGACCTAAGTGTCCTCGTGGCCATGAGGTCCTTCATGTCCCTTTGGGGACTTCCTTAAAAATCTTGTCACTGCCTTCTATGTCCCAGATACTGAACAGTGTTCTGTTTTTAGAAAGAGTCATTTCTATTCTCTCTCCCTCTCTGCCTTTATCTCTTCCATCCTCCTGGCGCCCAGTCTCTGCATATACTTCCTCAGGTTGGAACATTCTGCCCCTTGCTCCTCTGGCTAACTGCCTCTCTTCCACCAGAGCATTTGGCTTTCTCTTAGCTGAGGTGTTCAGACTGGTGTTTGACTTTAGGGGCACTGCTGCCTCCTAGGGGACTCCCATGTGCTCTGAACTAAGCAGGCTACTAACCTGGGAGTGTTTGGGGAAGTTAAGCTCTGATGGAATATTCAGGGAATCTGATATCCACATCCAAATTATTTCTTTCTTCAGATACTGCCTCTGCTGCATTCTTTCCCCTCTCTTCTTCCGGAACTTCAAAAACCTGTTGAACTTTCTCAGGGAATCCTTGGAGTCTCTTACTCTTACTTTCGTGTTTTCCATCTCTGTTTCTCTGTGTTTCTTCCCTCTCATCTTCCACTTTGCCAAGTCTCTCTTCAGCTATGGACAGTTTACTATTAAACCCTCTATTGGGATTGCATTTTAAAACTATGTAACTTCTATTTGGTTCTTTTTCAGCTCTGCCATAGTGGTTTTTTTTTTTTGAAACCTGAATAAAAGTTTAATTACTCAGTCATGTCCAACTCTTTGTGATCCCATGGCCTGCAACAAGCCAGGCTTCCTTGTCCATCACCAACTCCTGGAGCTTGCTCAAACTCATGCCCAAGGAGTTGGTGATGCCATCCAACCATCTCATCCTCTGTTATCCCCTTCTCCTCCTGCCCTCAATCTTTCCCAGCATCAGGGTATTTTCCAATGAACCAGTTCTTCACATCAGGTGGCCAAAGTTTTGGAGCTTCAGCTTCAGCATCAGTCCTTCCAATGAATATTCAGGACTGATGTCCTTTAGGATGGACTGGTTGGATCTCCTTGCAGTCCAAGGGACTCTCAAGTCTTCTCTTCTCCAACAACACAGTTCAAAAGCATCAACTCTTCTGTGCTCAGCTATCTTTATCATCCAACTCTCACATCCATATGTGACTACCGGGAAAACCATCGCCTTGACTAGACGGACCTTTGTCAGCAAAGTAATATCTCTGCTTTTTCATATGCTGTCTAGGTTGGTCATAACTTTTCTTCCAAGTAGCAAGTGTCTTTTAATTTCATGGCTGCAGTCACCATCTGCAGTGATTTTGGAGCCTAAGATAATAAAGTCTATCACTGTTTCCATTGTTTCCCCATCTATTTGCCATGAAGAAATGGGACCAAATGCCATGATCTTTGTTTTCTGAATGTTGAGTTTTAAACCAGATTTTTCACTCTCCTCTTTCATTTTCATCAAGAGGCTCTTTAGTTTCTCTTCACTTTCTGCCATAAAGGTGCATCATCTGCATATCTGAGGTTATTGATATTTCTCCCAGCAAGCTTGTGTTTCATCCAGCCTGGCATTTTGCATGGTGTACTCTGCATGCTGTTGCTCAATCACTCAGTCATGTCCAAATCTTTGTGACCCCATGGACTGTAGCCAACAGGCCCCTCTGTCCATGGGATTCTCAAGGCAAGAATGCTGGAGTGGGTTGCCATTTCCTTCCCCATGCCATAGTGTTTTTAAAATACAGTTCTCAGGTCTCTGCTAAAACTTTTAAGCCTGTGTGTTACCTCTAAAACACAGTCAGCCCAACTATTTTATGATCTTAATATGGTAATTCTAATAGTTAAGTATTTGTGCATCTTATAGTTTTGGCTTTGTACCTCTGGTCTTTCTGCTCCTTTTAACTTATGGAGTATGCTGTCCGAATTTCTAGTTTCTGCTTTCTGAGTAGGTCTGGTTATCTTTCACCGTGTGCTGGTCATTGCTTTTGAAAAGTTATTTACAATGTTAATTATGAGACCTAAGATAAGGACATGTCCATCCTGAGAGCTTTTTCATTTATTTTTTCTGGGTCCCTAAAGGCCTTTCTAGTCAAGGATTCCCTTCATCTAAGTCTTGAATTTTCTTCCACTGCCAAGATGTGGTAAAACTGGGCTATAGGTCACTACAAGGCTTCCTGCAGGTTCATCTTATTCTGAGGCTGCGGTTCTTTGGGTTCCCAGCTTGAACAGGGGATTTTTTTTTTTTTTTTAAACATAGTATTTTTAGTGTGTTCCAGGCTTTGACTTTCATCTTCTTGAGCCTGGAAACCTGCCAGACTCAGTATCCAACTGTTTCTTTCTTATCAGCAAATGCTTTCAGGACAAAGGCAGCTTTGACAGCTGGGCTTACGTTTCTGAGTTCTTATCCTTTCCTAGATTTGAACCCAGCCATTCCTTACTAACATGTTTATTCTTTGATGCTTTAATTTTTTTTTTTTCTCTTCCAGCTTTTTTAGTTGTCCTCAGTGAGTGGATTGGTCCTAATTCCATCTTTCATAAGAGAACGGGGAATCTTTACTCCTTGTTTTGCTTGGACTTAGGAATGCCAAAGGATAGAACTTGGATTTAGCTCTCAGTTGTGGTTCAGATATGAAAAGATCTCTCTAGACTGCATAGCAGGACTCCCGGACTGAAAGAAGCCAAGCCAAGAGAGGGGACCAAAGCCCCTTTTCAGCTCCTTAGATAAATGGCGATGGACGCAGTGGGCTCTTTCGCCCTCATTTATCTCAGTCAGTTCTCCTGACCAGAGGCTGACTGCATTCTCATCTCCACTACCTGGTTCGCAGAGTCTCTGACCGAGCTAGGACATGACAGCCTCAACTCCCAGAATGCATTTCTACTCGGGCCCTCTGGCCACCGACCCTTCCCACAGCTCTTAACTTGTAGGAAATACATTTCCCAGGATGCGATGTGCTTCTGTTGGTCCCCGGAGTCCCAGCCTCACTTCTTTCCTAATCGTGTTCTGACCATCTCTGACTGAATGCAGAACACGGTGGAGCAAGGGGAGAGGAAATGATGAGAAGAGCTCTAGCTGCCTGTTTTTCTGGTTACTCCAGACCTTGAGTCTCTCTTCCAGGGTCAGGCAGATCAAGGGGTTTGTGGCAGGCTTGCTCTGGTTCTGACATCGAGTCATGGGTGGTATTATAGGTTAAATAATGCCCCTCCCCCAGAGATGTCCCTGTACTGATTTATGGATCCCATGAATATATTACCAATAGCAAAAGGGACTTGCTATTGTGATTAAGTTAGTGATGCTGAGGTGGGGAAAGATTGAAGGCAGGAGGAGAAGAGGGAGACAGACGATGAGATGGTTGGATGGCATCACCGACTCGATGGACATAAGTTTGAGTAAGCTCTGGGAGTTGGTGATGGACAGGGAAGCCTGGCATGCTGCAGTCCATGGGGTCACAGAGTCAGACTCGACTGAGTGGCTGAACTGAACTGAACTGAGGTAGGGAGATTACTCTAGATTATTCAGGTAGTACAAATGTTATCCCAACTGTCCTTATATAAGAGAGGTGGAGCCGTCAGATTCAGAGACAGAGATGTGATGACAGCAACAGAGGTCAGAATGGTTTGAGGAAGGGAACATGAGACAGGAAATGCAGGTGGCCTCTAGAAGCTGGAAAAGGCACAGAAATGAGTTTTCCTCTAGAGTCTCTGAAAGAAATGCAACCGCTGATGCTTTGATTTTAGGACTTCAATTTCCAGAACTGTAAAATGAATTTTTGTTGTTTTAATCCACTAACAGTTTGTGGTAATTGTTATGGCAGAATAGAAAACTAATAGAGGTGGACCATCAATTTAATTTATCATCCAGTTCTGTCCCTAACTATTGGAGTTAATGGAAACTGTTTTGTGATTCTAGTGATAGATTCATGCCATGTTCTCAACAAAAATGGCCTTAACTTTTGGTGAAGGTGGAGTTTTTAATCTTTTTAATGCTGTTTATGCTTTTTGTGTATTCTTCATTTAATTTCACACAAGCATCGCTTGTCATGTGAAAACTGCCTTGACTTTGGCAGGGTTTGTGGTATCTTCTCTCTGGGCAGGAAAGAGTCACTTCCTCTTCCTTGTGATGGAGTGGGCTATTCATCCACATCAGTTCTTGTCAATGGTGCATCTTCTGTGTAATGTTCAGTATTGATCGTCATCAACCCTAAAATTTTGAGAGCCCTAGTGTGGAAATAAACTGAGATAGAATGAAAACACAAAATTACCTTATCATGCTACAAGTATTCCATCTCAGCTGATGTCTTCAATGCTTTAAACCTATGGGCCTGCATGTTTACAACGGGTTGTGAAATGGAACTCGGGAAAGATAGCAGAGTGTGGCCCACAGGAGACGTGACCCCTCAGCGACCGGGCTGGACTCGTTCGGCCCTGAGCCAGTGTCCCTGGCCTCCCGCTTTTCTCTCAGGAAGCAGTGATCGACCGAGTATTCTGAAATTCATTTTAATGTTTTATCTCTTAACATAAATTTGAAGCTAGAAATAATAAAGAAGGCACCTTCCGTGCTCTTGAGTTCATCGGGGGAGATGAAGAGCTCAACAGATAATTACAGTTCAGCATAATTGCTATGGGACAGTGACAAGATGAGCAAATAACCAGACCAGGAGGACATGGTACAGGTATTCATTAGCTAATTAATTCAGACTGCTACAGGCAAGCTCTGTGTCAGATGCCAGATCATCACTCGCCCTGTGAATCGTAAGCTGTGAAATCTGATGGAAGACACCAAGCGCTCACGCCTTCCCCACCGCTGCCCCTGAGATGCCCATGTTTGTTGCAAGTGATGACGGCTCCATGAGGAGACACACTTGCAGGTGTGAACCAGCCACACCACAGACTTAAGAAAGACCCTGGACCTTAGCCTGTGAGGCCTTGCTTGCCTCCAGTCAAAGCTTATGCCTTTTCACACTCCATTGAGTTTCACTGATGGGGCTGAAGTGACCGTCTATATAACCTGAAGCCCAGGACAGACTTGAATATGTGTCCTTGAGGTTCAAACACTGTCTATGATAGGGACTTGCTCACCTTTTCATGACCTTGCTTTGGTCTCTCTTCCCTAAATGGTTTGGCTCAGTTTCATAATCAGAGTTTTATGCTCCCAAATATAATTTGTTTACCTATACTTGAACTTAGGTTTGTTCTCAAAGGGCCCCCTTCTCAGGCTGTGATAGAAAACCTAATCTTGCCAATTCTAGGTGATTCCTATTTAGAACTCATGTCCCTTTAGGTTTAATCCTCAGTTTCTGGTTCCCTTTTTCTCTTTCTTCCTCTTGCCCTGGGGGAACTTAAGTGGAGGAATTTGTGTGTCATGGCTCACTGGTAAAGCATCTGCCTGCAATGTGGGAGACCCGGGTTCGATCCCTGGGTATTGAAGATCCCCTGGAGAAGGAAATGGCAACCCACTCCAGTATTCTTCCCTGGGAAATCCCATGGACGGAGGAGCCTGGTGGGCTACAGTCCATGGGGCCACAAAGAGTCAGACACGACTGCGCGGCTTCAGTTTCAGTTTATACACGTGATGGTGTCGGGAAAGAACCCTGAGCCTCTGTGGACATTCTTCCTTGGGCATCCACCACTGGTACCGTTTGTCCATTCTCTCGGCAAGGCTGATCTCGAGAACTGCTTGGGAGCTGGGAGGGGTCTTCTGCTGACCAGGAATCCACGTGACTCTGACCAAGGTGACTTCTCCATCCGGTCTACCTCCTGGCTCTGCTATGGGGTCTGCTCTCCCCCATCCTCACCATCCTCTTAACCAGCGCAGGACTCTCCAGAGATGCCTTTCGCATGGCTCCTCACATCGCTACTTGGGAGCATGGAAAGTTCAGCTTCCTCTTTGTCCTGTGGGAGGAAAGTAAGAGCCGGCAGTGTGGGCAGGCTGATGCAGACCCTCTCTGCTAACCCCACCACACGGCCTTTTTTGCTCTCCCGAGGCCATCCTAGGAGGGTGTGGGGGCATTCTTTAGGACTGTCTCCTCCGACAGTTAGGAAGAATGTTCTGGGCACCAAGCTCTCTGTTCCCAGACCTCCAAGCCCCTGCAAGATTTGATTACCACTGCGCTCATCCACCCAAGTGAGGACAAAGATATGAACGCTACTCTAGGAGCTCAGTTTCCTTGTTTTCCTCTTCCATTCCCTTCTAAAACATTTTCCCCAGACTCATAAGAGAAAAAGATCTTATTCTTTCTTATTCTTTGGTTTCCAAAATATAGCCTAGGCTAGGGCTCAAGTGACAAACCTGGCAAGCCTGTTCTTGCGAGTTAAGTTGCACTGGAGAGCAGCTCGCCCATTTGTCTACTTGCCGTCTGTGAGCCGCCTGCACCAGGCGGGGCTGAGTCACTGGGTTGGGATCTTTGGCCCTTTACAAAAAGTTTGCTAACCTCTGTTCTAGGCTCTGAATCCTTTAGGTTTGGCACCAGATGTTTAAAGCTAAACCTTTTGAATCCAAAGAAATCTACCCCTCCCCAACTCCCATCCTGCTGCTTGATTCTTACTACCAAAGAATCATGACTAAGACTCTTGGAACTCAAAGCCAAGAATGGAACAGTTCTCCTGGGGGTAGCTTTGTGTGTCCCCTTCTTTAGCACAGTCAGTGTGGTCTGGGTCTAATGATGGGGAGGGAAAACGCCTCAATTCCTATTTCAAAAGGCCCCATGGCCCTTTGTCTCTGTCTTGCTGCTGGCACTTCTGTGACTTCATCCCCGGGTAGACATCTGGCCTGGCATCGTGTGTCCTTCAGAGGAAGTGATTTCCCCAGAAGAATCAGAGACTCTGGGTCCTACTGAGTTGTTCTGGACAGGTTCCCCAAGTGTAAGAATCGTGGAATGTCTGAGCAAGAAAAGATAGCAGTGTCTACGTTTTCTTTATGCCCTTCCCTCCTCCCCCCACATTAACAGCGAAGACGAGAGACGCGGAGAGTGTAACAAAGAGAGGCGAGGGTGGCCTCATCAAGAACACAGAAGCACAGATTGTAATCTTCGTCTCCAGTCTGATGACCTGGTTCTGAGCCGAGAGAGACCTTAAGAACAGCCAGGTTCCAGGCATCACGTGGGGCTTAGCGAAGCCTGGCATCTCTAACCTGATGGTCCCACTGCTGTGTCTGCCGGGGGGTTACCAAAACAGCACAAATCCACCCAACAGGACAGGACCAGCGATGACCTGGAGCCCTGAGTCTCTGGATTCTGTGCTCCTGGGAAGATTTCTCTGTTTTTCTCCTTCACTCTTTTCTCAGTCTCTGGTTTTAGGGAAGGAAAAAGGTGAAAGTCACAGCTGGACTCCACAGCGACCACTGGGATGGACGGTCCACGTGAAGGAATATCGATTCCAAGTGACTGCTGCCAACTGTCACACACTCCCCACCCCAGGCAGCCTTCTCTTTCTTTTTCTTCTTCTCTTGGAAATTGATTCTTAGATAAAAATTACTGCTGACGACAGTGCAGGCTATGTTGGCTAAAGGAATACAATGGGCTAGTAACAGCTAATATGATTAGCACTCACCATTTCCAGGGCAGATCTGAACACAGCATGTCCCTGGCTAAATTGAATGCCTCCCCATTGTCTTTGGGGTCCAGCTGTGACTCCCTCACATAAAGTCCTTGCCAAGCTTTCCCCCCTCATCTTTAGTTATGTCCCTCCCAAATTGTCTGTTTCAACCAAGATTCAGCTTATTAAGCTTAAAAATAATCTAAAATGTATTTCACTTTCTTTAATCAAGGAACTTTTGGACAGAATGTTTTCTCTGTCTAGGAAATGGCTCCTACCTCCCCAAACTTCCAGCACATTGACCCAGACCCCAGACTCCTGTTTTCCTGATTAATGCCTTCTCATCATTAGGATTGTAGTATCGTCATTATCTCCTCCGGGAACACATCCCTGACTCCCAGGTGCCGCGATCCCACAGCACCCTGTACTTCTAGGACATGCTTCTTACCATACTATATCATATTATAATTGTCTGTTTACTTCTTTGTGAGCTGCCTTAGATCAAAGCTTTGCCCAGATGCGTGGCACTTAGAAGGGTTCAGTAAAATATTTGTGGAATATATGAACAAGCACATGTGTGAAGTAGGTTTTGCTCACCTCATTTGCAGGGCACTAATACGGCTTTTGCAAAGTCAGCCACATAACAGGGAATGGAGTAGAGATTCAAGTGTAGGCCAACCCAATCCAAGCCTGGTGCTCTTTGAACTGTCTTGTAAGGCCTCACTCAAACCTGGCTAATCAGAAGGGTCTAAGGGAAGCTTGTCCTTCCGATAGATTATCATCACCTACATAAATAACTAGAGAAGAGTCTAGAAGAAAATACACCAACAGGGCATCCTGATTATCACTGGGGAGATGGAGAGTGGGGGAAGACTGTGGATATTGTTCAAAGGGGACTTTCTTTTAACAAAGATAATGTATTCATGCGTTACTTCGATAGTTAAAAAATTAATTTAAAAAAAATGAGCACTACCAAAGGATTTTCTGGAACGCATTCTCTAGCTGATGAATTTTTCCATTGAAAGATTTGTAAATTAGCACTGATATTTTCCTTTACTGCTTATTCAAAAAAAGAGAAATTAACCAAAATACTTTGGCTCCAATTTTTAAAAAATGCTTACCATTATACTCAGCGCTAAAACTAATTGAATGCAGAAGATGGACTGCAACAAGTGAAGTGTGTCAGTGACTAGACTACTTAATTTGTTGGCTTCTTGCGATTTATGACTCTTCATCATAGATGATTTGTCTTTGATGCCCTTTCTCTTTTTGTGTTTATTTCTGGTCATAAAGCATCTGGTCTGTATAATTAAGGGGAGCTGAGAAAATATAATTAGCTAAACATGCAGGGATTAGATGGCAAATCTTCGTGACAGAAATGTAGTCCCAGACTATCGTCTTTCTTTGGCTGGCTCTGGAGGGGTTGTGGAGATGAAATTGCTCCATCCCCGGAAGGCATTCCTGTATAGCTCCCTCTGGTGGTTAATCTGTTTAAAACCCACTTCTCCACCCTCCACCTCCATTCCCAGCTCTGAATGCGTATGTAAAAACCCACGCTCGTTGGCTTAGGAATGCCTCGGGAAGGTACATGAGCATGGTAAGGTCTAGTTCACAAGGCGTTAAGAGGAACACCACAGTTAGAACTTCCATGACGATAGCAGCAGCTTCTGCATGACCACAAAAATCGCAGCCGGTGACCCCATGCCTTCCTCTAGACAGGACTGGGTGGTCTGTGAATGCGCTTGTCCAGACTCTGGTGCCTTTGGACTAGCCGTGGATGACACAGTTGAGTATCTGTATGTGGGACAGACCGATTGCACGCTGTGGGACGTCATGGCATCATCCTTACTGGTCACAGCAGAGAAAGGGCTGTTGCAAGGATGGAGACAGTTTCAAACGTGAAGACATATGTGGAGTCTGAAGAATAAAGTGTTTCTGAGTAACTACCCCTTGGACACGTTCTGTCAAGTGGTGAATAAAGCCTATATAAAACAACAACAAAACACAAGCTGAATGCCCCCAGCGGGCCTGACTGTAACCAGTGGCTTCAGACAGGACCCCTGTAGGAACAATACCCGTATTTCATTGCCCCATTTGCTGAGTAAAATGCTGGAGAGGCATGGGGGCCTCTGGGGTCGAACTGTCTGGGTTCAAAGCCAAGACTTTGTGCTTCCTGCTTGTCCAGTACAGTAGTGTCTGTTGTATAGGGTGGAGGTGGCGATTACAAGGGTGAGCATAATTACGAGCTTAGGACACGGCTGTGTGCATGAGGGCTGAGTAACTGATAGCGGTGACTATTTATTTTCCACCATACTAGCTGCCTGTCCTTCTTGTTCCTGGTTTCCCGGTCTGCGTCTCACATTTGCTCACAGACCGCTAACATCTGCCGTGATCTCTTGGTCCCCCCACGGTCCTGCCTCCAGAGCTAGGTGAGAGGATGTTATCACTACCTCCGGGCCACCATCATGCTATAGCAGACCCCTCCTAGGATGTCCACCTGACCCGTCACCACCCTCTCTCCTCTGATTCCCATGGTCCTGCTGACCTCAGTGATCTTGGCCCTCTTCTGGGTGGGTAATTTAGGATTCGCCCCCTTGACCCATCCTGTCCCAAGCAGTATCTGTCTTCCGTGAGTCTGAAATTTGGAACAAACAAGCTCAGAAGTTGCCAACACATGCTAACAAGAAAGTTCTAGGAGAAGGTTTCATGATGTTATGCAATCCTGAATCCCCAGCCACACTTTCTTCACCTGAGTCAGCTCTGGTTCCTCGAGAGCCGGAAGCTGGATGGCTGCCCCATTTAGGGCACCTCTCCCCATCTCTACCGTGGTCCTGAGTGAGGACTTGCCCTCCAGACACAAAGTTCTCTCCCATTCCCTTTAAGTGGCAGGCTGCAGATAGCCTGTCTGATGATTCTTTTCGGGCTCAAAGTAGGTGTTTTGCTTGTAAAGCTGGAGCAGGTAGAAGAGTTATCACACAAAGAATGGAAAACATTTATAAAATGAGCAGATCTCCTGTTTTTCATGGCATCAGGCATCTAAAAATGTCACAGATGGTTTCATTGGAGGATTACAATGTGCAGAGATCCAAACACATCTGTTTACCTCTTCTCTTGAGCGCCCCAGTTTTGGGACTAGTTGAGAGGCAAAAGGTATAAAGAAAAGAACGCTGGCTATGGAGTCCAGGCAGACACACATTCCAAAGCTTGTGCTCTGATGTGTTCTTGTGATCACACGGGACTTAGCTAACTTCTCTGAGCATCAGTTCCTCTCTCAGTAAAATTGAGATGGCAATATGACACCCATCAGAACCCCTTAAGTTGCAAGTGATGGAAACTCTACTCAAAATGGCTTCATCCAAAAAGGGACTCTATTAACTCCCTGGCTGGGTTCAAGGGCTGGATCTCCACCAGGACTGCTAGGTTCTCCTCTTGCTGACTCTGAAAATTGGCTTCATTCTCTCCTTCCGAAAAAGGGCAGCATTCAATGGCCAAGAACATGCTCTAGACTCAGATCTTTTCAGGTTAAAAACCTTTGCCCTTTGAGCCTCCACTCAAGATGTTTGCAGGGAACTTGATTCCTTAGCCAAGGATCCTGCCCAGCTGGGACCAATCATGGAGCTAGTGGCAGGCGGTGCTGTGCTTGGGTCCGCCTGGGTCAGGGGACAGCCCAGTGGTTGTGTGATGGAGCTTGGGAGGAAATCGCCAGCAGCTGTCCCAGTGTGCCCACTTCCTCTCAGTGTCTTTATGATCTGAAGGAAGTTGCCTAGTAAAGCACCTGCTCCTGGAATACTCTTTCTGGTGACAGACCTCCCGGACGACACTTGGGGAAAAACGTTGGCCTCTCTCTCTGTTCCTCTGACACTTCAGACTCAGTCTGTCCAACTTGGCACACGTCTTCCTGGCTCACTGCTCCTGCAGATGGCCCCAGCCCCGAGTTCGGAGCTATACCCGCACTGGTGGCACCCCAGGGCCTCACAGCTTGGTGCTGCTTTTCCTACAGGCTCATGCTCTCCTCTGCATCCTCCTGTCCATGCTGATGGTCACTGCTGTGGTCTGTTACTCACAACCTCCTAAGCTGGAGTAATAAGCTTGGATCCTGTAGTTTCTTCAAAATAACAATGACTCCCCACCACTTCCCAAATGAGGGAGAGATTCCAGAGCTCAGCCTCTGAGGATGGCCATGCTATCCTGGCCACACTAGCCAAGGACCCTGCCAAGCTTGGACTGATCATGGGGCTAACAGAAGGAGGTGCTGCTTACAGGGAATGTGTGTTCAGATTCTGCTCCTGTGGGGCAAAACAAACAGAAAAACAAACCAAAAACCCCCGCTGTAAGAACCAGTGTAAGTAAAAGAGCAGGAAAGAGGGAGGCTGGTTTCTGGGCAACTGCAACAATGAAAGCAGTCTGCCTGGAGGCTGATGATAGCAGAAGCCTGAAGAATCACCTGCAGTCTTTGATTTATCTTTTAGGTGGAAAGATGCACCAACTTAGGACACTAACTTGATGGAATTTTGTAAAGGCATTTGCCTCTGATACTTCTTATGTTGGGGCTCAGGAAAAGTTTCCCTCTTTGGTGGTGAAAAAAGCCTGTAAACTACCATTGTTTTTATGAAGGAATGTTGAGGGGGGCAGTTGGGGAGTGTAGAGTAGGAGAGATTTTCTAAGTAGCAAAATATAAAATGAACATCAGTATTCTGCTTTTCAGAACTCCTTACTTTATTCCCCAGTGGTTGCCTAGAAACTTTGTTTGTATTTATAAAGAAATAAATGATGAACCTAGGCTGAGAAATCCACGTGAAAAACGCACCCCTCTCAGCTCTGAGATGTGGTCTTTGGTCTAGGAGGCTAAGAGGCCATGCTTGACTCATTCTCCTACTTCCAGACTATCTTTTCAACTTGCTGAGAAGGAAAAGTTAAAACACAAACACACAAACATAGGTATGTATATATATGTTTTTCACCAAGAATTTGAAGCAACTCAGAGTTCCTTACTAAGCTGTTTTTAAAAGTTTGCAATGCATTATTGCCAACAGGCCTTCCTTTATTCTTAGAAATGCTTGCAAACACTCCTAGCACCTCAGCATAATTAATATGGAGCAGAGCATGGGAGACACAACGCAAGGGTGGCTGATCATCCAATTTCTGCTTGTCATCTGCCTTGGCTCAGCTCAGCTCAGTTGCTCAGGCAGATGAAGGCCGAAGAGATGGCCAGGGACCAGTGAGGCCCCAGATTTGCATCAAATGTGCATCAAGTGACTCATAGGTCAAAACCAGATTTTTCAAGCCTTGCTTTGGCTGAAAAAGTCCTAATTTCCCTGTGCCTCACATCCTGCTCTGTTCTAATGGAAAATAACATCAAAAGAAATGTACATTGATTAATTTCCCTGGCTTACTCTTTTCCTTTATTCTTCTGGTTCTCAGAAGTTTCTCTTTTTCCCTTGCATAAGCCTGCAGTTAATTTAGCGTTTGAAATGTGAGTTTCTAAAACAAACTCCCATGAAGGCTACATAGCCATGTTTGGTTTTGCTGTTCTCTAGAAATCCCCTTCTGGTTTTTGTTAATATTTAGAACAAAAAAGACAGATGGGAACGGGGAAAGGGATTTTCCAACGTGTTTCCAAAACAGCCACTTCTAGACAGACATCAAGGCAAGATATTCTAATATTGCAGCAACAGCTTTCCAGGCACCAAAACCAAGTCACAATAACTTTAAGAAAAATTGCTAAAAAAAAAAAAAAGAAAAATTGCTGACAACATGATCATTGCCTTTTGCTCCTAGAGAAATCAGAATTTTCCAAGTTGTCTAAAAGACTATGAGCTTTTCTGTGCCTTTAGGGATTGCAAAATTTCAGTCCTCATGACATGCCAGTATTTCCGGAGGAGAGCAAGGCCACAGGACTTTATGTGTCAAGCTTAGGATCAACAAGAAATCACCTATTGCGGGTGTGATAACTGCTTTGTATTATGTGCCTAGACTATAGTACGCTCACCTACCCATTCATTCATTCACTCCATGTGTATAATTAACAATGAACATGACAGACAGAATTTCTGTTCTAATAGATTTTACCGGCTGGTGTGAGAGTTGATGGGAGAGTATAGGCAGACATTGAATAAGTGCCTACAAATGCTCTTAGTTTTACAGAGAAGTGAAATGAAGTGGAAGTCACTCAGTCATGTACAACTCTTTGTGACCGCATGGACTACACAGTCCATGGGATTCTCCAGGCCAGAATACTGGAGTGGGTAGTCTTTCCCTTCTCCAGGGGATCTTCCCAACCCAGGGGTCAAACCCAGGTTTCCTGCATTGCAGGCAGATTCTTTACCAGCTGAGCCACCAGGGAAGGCCTTTACAGAGAAGAGGGTGGTGCTATTTATTAGCTACAGCTAATAGACAGCTAAATAGCTATCTATTTATTAAAACTATCTAGCCTGGGAGGGTGTGGAAGATTGCTGCAGAGATGGCCTCCAGCTTTTCGTTCCAGCCCTCTCAGCACTTGTCACTTCAAGAAATGGAGTCCATTTTCCCTCCACCTTGATCTGAGCTGGCCCTGGGACTTGCTCTAATCAACAGAAAGAGGCAGAAGGGACACCACATGGCTTCCAAACATACTCCTTGGGGTGCCTGGCACCTTCCACTTTCCCCTTTATTGCATGTGTGATCACTACTTTGTGTCGTGTGTCTGGACTCTTCTTAGAAACCAACCACCGCATGAAAAACTCCAGCCAGAGAAATCTCATGGGGAGAGACAGAGTTCCAACTGGACTATCAGTTGAGGTGCCTGACGTGTGAGTGAAGCCAGCTGGGGTCCTCCACCCTCAGCCGAGCTAGTCCAGGCCACGTGAAGCAGAAGTGAGCTGAGCCCTCCACGACGCCCATCTTCACAGACTCATGAACAAATGCATGGTGGTGGTTTTAAGCCCCTCATTTTTGAGGAGGCTTGTTCTACATAAAAGATAAGTGAAACAGAGGGCCAAAGGGGTTTTCTGGTGGGAGTTCTATTGTAGCTAAGATTTGAAGAGTGGGTACTGGCTTCCCCGGTGGCTCAGCGGTAAAGAATCTGCCTGCAGTGCAGCAGACGCAGGAAACGTGGGGTCGATCCCTGGGTTGGGAAGATCCCCTGGAGGAGGGCATGGCAACCCACTCCAGTATTCCTGCCTGGAGAATCCTATGGACAGAGGAGCCTGATGGGCTACAGTTCATAGGGTCACAGAGAGTCAGACACGACTGAGAGACTTAGAACAAGCACAAAGAGTGGGTAGAAGGGGCTGATGCTCCAGGCAGATGGAGCAACACATAAAGACCCAAGGCTGGAGAATCATGGCACTGTCGAGAACTGGAAGAAGCCCAGTGTAGCCAGAATGCAGGGAACCTGGGGGAGGGTAGTTAGTGTGGAGTCTGGAGGGGAGACAAGGGCCAGACAGTACAAGGCTTGTGAGAAGAGACCACACATGACCCTTGCCTTCATCCCAGATAGATAACAGAGCAAATATGAAAATAAGTACTCTGCCCAGAGGGGAAAATTCCAGTCCATGGACTTTGCTAGCTATATCACAGACAGAGCTGATTTCAAGTAAGGTCTGAAGAGAAAGAGAAGATTTATTTATCCAAGAACTATCTGGTGAGCACCAGTCAACTTCATCATGGAAGAAAGAACTCACCTACATGCCTGCCAAACGTAGTCAGTGACATGCACATAAAGAAGTCAGCCTTACACACACCCACATAGGCATGTGCACACACAGACACACCCTCCAAAATCCAGAGGGGTTTTCATGGCAGGCAAGCCTGTGTCACCTCAGAAAATTCACTTAATTTCACTGAGCTTTCTATGCAATCTTGGAATAACAACACTTCTTCCATAGATTATTGGGAGTCTCAAGCAAGAAAAATGTACATAAAACACCTAATAAAATACAAGAGAGGTGCTAAAAATATGACAGCAAATTAAAAGAGAAAATATTGCGTGAATACAGTTCCAAGCAAGACATGGCATATCTAGTGACACAGCGGAAGTGGAATTCAACGTTTAAAACAATAGCAAAGTACCTTTCTTTCGCCTTCTTTATCAGATTTGTCAGAAAATCTGTTTATGTCAGTTGGTATAGACTATCATGAGAAAAAATTACAGCTTCGTTCCCACTCTCAATGACATGAGAGGAAATCAATACCATATACTTGGTGTTTATCACCTACCAGGCACTTTGCATGCATGAAGTCATTTCACTTCCCCAGCAATCTCCAGTGAAAGTTATTACTCTCCCATTTTGCAGATATGGAAATTGAGGGTCAGAGGCATGACTGTCTCCCCTGAAGCTAGGTCTCACAGCCAGAAAGTGCCAGACTTTGAACTCACATCCAGGTGTGCCTGACTCCAAAGCCTATGCTCTCTGCTGCAGGCCAAGTCCCCTCTTTGGGGGCACACCTGTGTTTAGGGACGTGGTTTAGGCAGTGTGATTTCTGAAGGGATTCACTCCAATTTAAAAGTTATGGGATCTCACCAGGGGCCTGCAGTGTCTCTTTAAGGACCACCCTAGGTCAGTGGCATTTTTTTTTTTTTTTTAAAAAAAACAACTGATACAGCAAAGGACATGAACCGGAGGGAAGCAGTTCATTTCCTGGGAAGGGGATCATTCATGGGCACAATGAATCAATAGGATTAGTTTATCACTGGAGATTGTGCTTGAGAGAAAAACTAAGATGAGATCGTCTAGTAATAACCATCTCACTGTCCACTTATTTTTAGCATTACTAGTCTATTTTAAATGGCTAAAGATCAACGGAGATGATCTCGAAGGGCCATATCGGCTCCAGAGTTCAATTATCTCACAAGCTCTGCCATACTGGATTGCTTAGGAGAGGTGGAGATGCCTACGCACAGAATGAGCGTGACGTTCTGACAGCTCTCATCTTAAGTTCAGGCTCATGCATATCTAAGAATGGAGAATCTCTAAGACAGTCCAGGCTAAATGACTTCTTCCAAGGAAGGAGAGGAATAAACATGTATTATTTTTGTGCCAAGGAATAGACAAAGAATTTTCCCCTATCAAGGCTAAATTTGACCTAAATGCAGTTTAAGAGAAATTCCATCTTCATCATTGGTATGTTTTTTTAGTGGAAAAATAGAGGCTGAGATGGGTAGATAGTCATTCATCTGTTTGTCAAAATACTTGAGTAGCTTGAGATGTGACATGCAGACAAAGCTTGGGAGAATTACAGAAAAGAGCTAGGTAAGTAGCAAAGAGAACATTTCAGTGCTACAGTGAGATACCCCAGACAAACCTCAGAAAAGAAAGGAATATACAGCCATGCTGAGGGCGGAAGACAGTGTAAGTGGGCTTTGTAGGGACACCAGAAAGGTGGGTAAAGCCAGGAGATAAGACAAGAGCCAAGAGAGATGATCAAAGTGATAGGTGTGATAATGACTATTCTTTCCTGTCAGAAGCCTGAACCACCACCAAGAGTCTACCTCTGCGGTAAGAATACGAAATAATGACATCGTTTCCAGCAACATGCATGCAACTAGAGACGATCCCCCTAAGGAAAGTAGCTCAGAAAGAGAAAGACAAATATTGTATAATATCACTTACATGCAGAATCTAAACTATGACATAAATGAACATATCTACAGAACAGAAACAGACTCACAGACATAAAGAACAGACTTGTGGTTGCCAAGGGGTGGAGGGTGGGGGGAGCAAAGTATTGGGAGTTTGGGGTGAGCAGATGCAAACCGTTATGTATAGGATGGATAAATAACAAGATCCTATTGCACCGCGCAGGGAACTATATTCAATATCCTGTGAAAAATCATAAAGGAGGAGAAGAAGATGAAAAAGAATATACACGTGTAACTGAGTAGCTTTGCTTTATGGCAGAACACAATAGTGTAAGTCAACCATACAATAAATTTTCAAGAAAAGAAAGAACGGCATAAACAATTTCCTTCCTGAAATCACAAAATTACCATCCGGCAGTGCAAGGGTGAGTCACACAAAGCTTAATCCTACAATTAACGCTGAAGTCAAAAGCGGAAGGAAATTAGAAGAAAGGGAATCAATCAGAGCCCCTGGGATGCTGAGAGGGCGGCGGAGGGGCGACGACAGTTTCCGGGAACAGTCAGCAGATGGGGCTGGGGGGCTGCAAACCCCGTGGGTTTCAGCGGGAGCGGGCGTGAGCGCAGAGGGCTGGGCTCCCGCGGGGGCACTCACACTTCATCGGACGTACACCCGCCTCCCAACCTGCTAGCGCGGCCCGAGAGCTGCGGCCGCAGCCGAGGGGAGCGTGGGCAGCTGACCGCACGGGGATGTGCGCGGGTCCTGCGTGGGCACTGACGCAGCCCAGGACAGAGCGGCCCCTGGCCACTGTCAGCCCGGAGGATGTGTGTCACAGAGACCCAGGGGCTGCATACACCTCACGGGGAACCGGCTTTGGAAGCAGGGGGTCTCTGTCCCTTTCATTTTATTTCATTTACTGACTTCTGTTCCTCTCGCTTAGGAACGATCTGGTCTATCCAGAACCGGCGTTTTCTCAAAGAAAATATTTCTGTGCATAAATGGAAAGAAAAATCAGCTAGAAATGTCCCCACCGTGGTGCCTGACATAACCAGCGTGAACTGGGGCCCCGGAGACCAGCCTAAAATCTCGGGGGCAGGCTTCGGTGGGAGGGGAGGACAGCCGCTCGGGGCTCCCGAGCAGTGCCCCGGCGGCACAGGGGTCAAGCTCCGTGAAGCTGGAACCCCACTCTGTCTGACCTGATTTCGGCTTTAGCTGCTCTGGCCCTGACACTGCGCCTGGCACACACTGTGTGTTCAGCATCCAACTCTGGACCGCATTAATCAAATAAATGAAGCTTTCAGCATAGGGATCTACACTTAAATTCTGACTCTTAAATCCCGTCAGGGACAATGTCCTGGGCAAGATATTTGACCTCCTCTTGGCCATTAGTTCTTCAAAAATAATGCGCTGTATTTGTCAGCATTTATATTCACAGTGTCTGTAAAAAAGATAGGTGCTGGATAAATCTTTTGTGGAAGTGAGACTCTGCACCTCAGCCTATACTCATCTGTAGGAGAAGTACCATGATCTCTACCTGAAAGGACTGACTCATATGACGATTAAGTGAGGTGATGTATTTAAAGTTCCTGGCACCTAAGAAGTGTTGAATAAATATATGGTAACTTAATAGGTTTTGTCGGCAAACATCTCCTCTGCCCTCTTACCTCATTCCAGGTAACCCTCAAATGTGAATCTGTTCTGCAGTTACCTGTCTTCTCCTACACACCCTCAAACATCTTAGTTTGCACTTAGAGCCATCAAGGGGTGTCCTGACAGGGACACCCTGACCATGATCATTATCCACTTCAGCGCAAAGCTGCAGAACTGCCGGTAGCAACCCGAGACAGAGCATCAGCCCAGTGCTCGCCCAGGAGAAAGCAGCTGGCTTCCTGGGAGTCAGGCCCATTCCCAACTGTCTCTTTAGCCCAGATGGGGCTCAGAGGGAGAAGGCCACAGTCTAGGCTCAACCTCTGGAAAGAGCCACAGCGCCAAGTCTCAGGGGCTTCCCTGGTTGGAAAGATACTCCCAAAGCTAATCCTGGCCACAGCCTCCTTGAATTTTACTTTGGGAAAGATGCTAATAGGAGTTTCCATCTCAGAATTGGAAATCATATACTCAAATCTATAGGGGATATATGATTCTAGAAGCTTCATAGAAGTTCAAAAACCTCAGGACCATCTAGAAGCTTCCAAAAGGCAGACATCTGTGACTCTAGATGAGAGAAGACCATTTTTTCCCCCAAGGTGCTTAAAGGCAGCTTGGCTTGGAGGTTTCTTGAACAGCTGGTCAATTCTGTGTTTCTGTAAGATGATGGCACAGAGAAAACCCAATAGCAACAGGCTCCTTACAGATTGGTCTCTTGTTTGGATGGGATTGAATGAGAAACTTTTTTTAGAAGAGAGACAATGCAGATGACCCTGCGCTTGTATAATGCTTTGATTGTTCTTATCAATTTGATATTTGTGTTGCCTACAACTCTGTTAATCAAGTAGACCAGGCACTTTAAATCCTACATTACACATCAAAAAACTGATATTTACAAGGTCCAGCTGATTTTCCAGACTTGCATTTAGTCCATAAGCAGACCTGAAATTTGTCTCCATCTACAATGCTTTTGAATGAACTATACAGCCTCCCAGCTCCCAGCTATACTTGGAAGAAGGTGACTATCAGGATGATGTTTGTCCCCTCCCCCCATGACAAAAACACACAGATTGCTGTGGTTCAAACCTTTCTTATAATGAAATGTCTTTTCCAAATGTTTTCAGATACACTCAGAAAGTACAATTTATATAAGTTATATTTGAATCTCTTCCCTTTCAACTTCTTATAATTAGTTTCAAATATATGACCACTATTTGCCCTGAATTTGTCTCCTGAAATATATATGAAGATGTGTCACCTTGGAAAATAATTTCCTCTTAAAAAAATATCTGAAAAGTTGTCTGCTATAATTTGAAACAGTTTGGCCCCGAGATTGAGTTTTGGGATGGATGAGGGGCACTTCCTCTCCTAAAATACATTTCCTAAAATTCATACACATTTACTTGTCAGTTTTGATGTACATATGATGAATTTAGCTTTGATTGGCTAGGTTATTTGATTGGTTTATCGGCTGGGTAATTTGCAAAGTGAGGTTATAATCATATACTTCTATTTAGAAATAATGTCTCTCAGTGTCAGCTTCTTCACTCTTGTTTCTTAAACACTTAAGAAAAAAAAGATTTGTTTATTTATTTTTGGCTGCTCTGGGTCTTCATGGCTGCAAGTGAGCTTTCTTCAGTTGCAAAACTGGCAATACCACAGTCTCTTCTGTTGGAACAAGAGTGTTTGAGAGGCAACAGTGGATATCTGGAAGGTTTATGGGCTTTGGAATTAGACCTAACTTTGACACCAAACTTCATTCATTCATTCAAAAGATCATCCTATGTTGTATGCCCAGCATTGCAATCTATATAGGCATAAATGATGATGAATAGAACTCATGGGTCCTACCCTTGTGAAACTTATAGTCTAGTAACTTGACTCACTGTGTGTCTTTATGCAAGTTACAGTACTTCCCTGAAAAAGTGAAAAGTGTTAGTCATTCTGTCGTGTCTGACTCTTTGCAACCCCATGGACTGTAGCCCATCAGGGAGTACCTCCCTGAATCCCATTTAAACTGTGTATTATGTAGTAATGGATACTAAAAAACTAAAATAAGGAAAGATGTTTTCTTCACAAGACTGTGGTGAAAAGTTATTTAAATAGCATGAAGCATCTAGTTCATGGTTGGTAGTCAAGTAAATAGGCTCCCCTGGTGGCTCAGTGGTAAAGAATTCCACCTGCCAACACAGGAGATGTGGGTTCGATCCTTGGGTCAGGAAGACCCCTGGAGAAGGAAAAGGCAACTCACTCCAGCATTCCTGCCTGGAAAATCCCGTGGACCGAGGAGAGCCTGGTGGGTTACAGTCCACAGGGTCGCAAAGAGTCAGACATGACTTAGCAACTAAACAACAACGGTCAAGCAAATATTCCTGTTTGTCCTACTTAATTAAATCAAGCCCAGCAGCAGAGGGCAGCAGAATCATTTCCGACCTTTGCAGTCTCAATTAAACCTTTGTAATGCGGGCTTACCCTTATCAGGCTGCTCACTCAGATCTCCTTTATAACTTGGCCATCTGGCATTTCTTTCTTTCTTTTTTTTTTTTTAAATTTTATTGAAGGCGAGTTGATCTACAGCGTTATATTAATTTCTGTTCTACAGCAAAGTGAGTCAGGCATACATATGTCTGTATGTGTAATGCACATGCCTGTATATTCTTTCTCGTATTCCTTACAATGTGGTTTATCACAGGATATCCTGTGCTGAACAATAGGACCTTGTTTATCTCTTCTGTATACGCTGGCTTACATCTGCGACTCCCAAACTCCCAATCCTTCCCTGCCCTCCCCACCTCCCACCCCGGCCACCCCAAGTCTGGTCTCTGTGTCAGCCACCTTTTCCCAAGCGTCATCCTCTTCGGTTTTGGCAGAGCGTCTGGGTTACTGATCACAGCCTCCTCCTTGAGCCCCCTCCCTTGGCTTTCCTAATTCTCCACTTTCTTTCCCAGTGCTCTTCCTGTTTCCCAGCTCCTTTCCCTCCTTCTCCCCCTCCTCTTTATGAAGACCCTCTCTGTGCACAAGCTAACGTCTTCACTGGCCTGACGTTTCTTTAGTCTGTCATCCAGTTCCATCTGTCCATCCTTTGTTCAGGCTGGCCTCCAGCTGAAGATTCCAGTAGTGATTCTATCATTTTCTCCTCCAAGAGGCCTCCTCCTCTTACCTTTTGATTTCTGTTTAAGAGAAAGTTGAAGTTGAATCTTTCGGGACCCTTCCCATCCCTCAGTTCCCATTGACAAACACTGATTTGGCCCAGCATCCTCAGTCTGTGTGCCCTCTTTGGCTTCCCCATCACCTTTGTGCAACGTCTCATATCAATTACTCAGACTACAGCAACAGCCTCCAGAATGGGCCCCTGCTCCGTCTTCCTCCATCTCTCCTCACTTTTGTTACTAGACTCAGCTCTCTTCCTAAATCGCTTCTCTGATCTCCTTGCTTCCTTGATCAGAAACCATTATGGACTCCCCAGAGCATACAAAGTAATAGCCAGTTTCCTCAGTCTGGCACCTGTGAAACTCTTTAAATCTGACTCCTGTCTATGTTTCTGTTTTACCTCTTTGGGGCTCTCTAACCTCTTCCCCACACCCCTGCAGGTTATGTCCAGGGGGAAGATCAACACTGATCAATGACCACAGAAGCACGCATCTGTAAATTAGGATATGGGCTCTGAATGGCAGAGAGGACGTTATTGAGGCATAAAGCTAAGGGCCTCTGAATTCAAAGAGGTGTCCAAAGGTTGGAGAGATGTGAGCAAAGGGGATGGAGAAGGAAATGGCAACCCACTCCAGTATTATTGCCTGGAGAATCCTGCGGATGGAGGAACCTGGCGGGCTGCTGTCCATAGGGTCACACAGAGTCAGACACGACTGAAGCAACTTAGCAGCAGTAGCAGCAGCAGCAGAACAAAGGGGATAGAGGGTAGGGTGTTGACCGGAGAGAAGGTAGGGCCGTCTCCTCAGGGGTTTAAGGAGAGCCGATGGCCAGTTTTGTTAAGCAGTGGGATGCTGTTTGGTAGCTTTAAATGATATGGCTGATATCATCATCTCAACTTTAAAAGATGACCCTGCAGCAGATAATCTCCTCAACATGGGGGATGTTGTTGTCTTTAGCTTCTGATAGCCCTCAGAGCACCTGGAGACAGGGTCCTCCATAATGCACGCTCAGTTGTGACTGACTCTGTGACCCCATGGACTGTAACCTGCTAGGCTCTTCTGCTACGGGATTCTCCAGGCAAGGATACTAGAGTGGGTTGCCATTTCCTTCTCCAGGGGATCTTCCTGACCCCGGGATGGAACCCATGAGGAGCTGTTGAATGAACACCTGGACCAGAGGAATGAAAGCAGTCATAAAGGAAGAGGGGGCGTGAAAAGAAACGGGAAAGAGGCAAAGCCAGTTAAACTGACTGGAGAGAGGGGAAAGCCATTTTGAGATTTACATTTAAAACAATGCGATACTTTTACAGAAACATTCTAAGTGTGGGCTGCTGTTTCATAGCTGTTGTTTGGCATTTGTTGAGATTTGGCTTTAGAATTGCCTTCAGAGGCTGTTTATCAATTATACACTTCAAATTGCATTGCCTTTATTGTCAAATTTGGTTACAACCTTTGTTTTTCAAGTTTTCCCCTTGCCTATATGTTTTTTTTTATATTTACCTTCATATATTATTTTCTTAAATTTTAAATTATATGCCTCTTCATATTGTTTATTTGGGTCGCCAACTTCTAGAAGACAGAAACGAGATGTTTTAAATAAATTTTAAGAGGAAAAGCAGCTGCTATGGAGCTGGACGCCCTGTGGGGGTTTCTCCCATTTATTGTCAAGGTGGAGGGTGTAGTGGGGAGGTGTAGGGAGTGTGGGTTGAAAGGGGGACCAGAATCAGGGCAGAAGGAGGCTCCTGCCTTTCTTCTTTCTCCTTTTTTCTAGTACAGAGGATACCAAACTTAGAATAGATATACCAACGTGGGGAAGTTTCTTATATAAGGAGAGCATCGTGTAGTGGATCGAGCATGGGCACTGCAGTCAGAATGCCTGGATTTTAATTCAGACGGCATCACTTACTAGCTGAGGGGCCTTGGGCAACTGACGTATCCTCCCCAGGTTTCAATTTTCTTATCTGCTCAATGGGCTGATAATACCAGCTATCTCATATGGTTAATTAAAGATTAAATATGGAAGGTACTCAGAGAAGGCCTGGCCCGCAGGAAGCACTCAGTACTTCTCAGCTGTTCTTCCTGTTACTGTTCATAAGCAAAAGGGTGCCTGTATTTGTACTTTCTCATGTTTTAAGATTCTTTGTTCCAAAAGATTTGAAATTGCAATTATGAACTTTGATGCACATTTTCCATGTATTCTTCTACAGACTTTATTTTGATGGTTCACAGAAATATAATTAGCATCATGCAAATATTTTGGTTAGGGCTAAAAGCCACCTTCAACATTTAGCACAAAGAACAAAACTGCTTAAAAATCATCATGTTTTGAAAGCTAAATGTGAGAGCTCTGTGGGTAAATCCCCTAACAAGTGAGAGATTTTGAATAAACAGTAATTATGTAGCAAAAATCTAAGTAACAGCTGCAGGGAATGTTGAAACAAACAGAGCCTGGAGGTTTGTGTACCTGAAGGATATAGCCTGGGGGAATAATTTATTATCTGGGACAAGGGAATCTCTCTGCATACTAACTCTATGCATATCATCTGTGTAGGAAATTTAGGGAATGAAAATACTTCCACGTCACCTTAGGACATTTATTGCTAAAATGTTTACTCTTCAGAAGTAGTGTGATGTTAGCCAGCTGTGGGCTTCTGGCATGATGTATAGTGACGGTTAAACATACGTGTATTTTTTATTTGATATTGTCAGAGTTCCCTAGCCTCAGTATGGCAGCGATTTTCCATTTCCTCATTGTTTTCATTCAACAGAATTTTTTTTGAAATATTTCAGCACTTTAAGTAAATGATGAAAGAAAAATGAGAGAATGCAGAGAGAAGGAGAGTAGGCTATTGAGTAAGAGATGAGAAACTACAGAGTTGAGCGCCAATAATTATAAAGATTAAGTCAAAAATTTGCATATGTCTGTACTAGTGAGTTTTTCCTAATTAAAAATAACCCATGAAAGCATCAAGATGGCCTGTGGCCAGAAACTGAATCATCTTTGCATGATATCAACATGACCCCCTTGTGCAGGTCCTCAGGAAACAGAGTGGAATTCCAGATCCGAGAGGAGAAGCTGAGGACCTTTGCCATCCATGTGCATGAGGAGGTCTTGATATGGACAGAGACGATACACCCTTCTTTTCCACATAGCTCTTTCTGGTTACTCCTACTCTGAGAACTGAGAAGTTCACAATATGTCCCATTTTTAACTGCTGTTGACTGAAATACACTTGTCAGAGTCCATCAAAGCCATGGACAGTGTAAACAATGGAGAAAGTTTCCAATGGGGGAGAGTTATAGAAATCCCCCAAATGAGGAAGTTGTAAGTAGATTTTCCATATGACTCATTCTTTTAAGAATTTGCTCCATGTATGCAATCCTACTTTTAGCCAACTCCGAAGGAAATGGCCCCTCACTCTTCACTCATTCACCAAAAATCAAACAGGAAGAGATAAATGATCCTTCCACAGTGTCCCAATAAATCCTCAGTTGCCTGTTTGGTTGGTTTAGTCACTAAGTCGTGTCCAACTCTTACAACCCTAAGGACTGTAGCCTGCCGGGCTCCTCTGCCCCTGGGATTCTCCAGGCAAGAACACTGGAGTGGGTTGCCATTTCCTTCTCCAAGGGATCTTCCCAACCCAGGAATTGAACCGGGGTCTCCTGCATTGCAGGCAAATAAATCCTTAAGGGTTGTCTTCTTATTTTCAACTTGACGTATTAATCAGTGTCAGTTGAAAAATACATTAAAAAGTTAAATGATTTTCGTTTCCACTACAGCCCATGTTGCAGTGAACACAGTGGTAAACATGTCTGTGAAGTGTTGGGCTGTAGCACTGTATTTCTTCTGACGTAAGCAGTGTTACTGGTTTTATTTTTGCACCATTTTGGAGATGGGTAAAAATAAGACTCAGAGATTTAAGAGCTTCATAGAAGAGTCGGAAACAACCCATTGCTCTATGTTGTAAATCACCCCACTTTGAATGAAATTGCCTGATTCACAGAGACGTTTCAGGTTCACTAGGTAAAAGAGATGAAGAAGAAGGGGTGGGGTTGGAGAGGGGAGAAAAATGTTTTTAAAAATAGGAAAGGGAGAAGGGGAAGGAGAAGAAAAATAGAGCTACATGGTTTTTCTCTTCGCTCACTTTCCCAGTTCAAAGTCAGAGCCTGGTAGCTCAGGTAGACGGGATGTGGGAAGCTAAATCTGTACCCTCGGAGTGCCCAACAAATTAATTGAAGGGTATTTACAGTGAGCTGTCATTGTGCTGCAGACTGAGTTGCGAGGAAGGGTGGATTTGATTCATTCACTATTTATAGCAGTGAAAACAAGTTGAGTGAAATTAAAGCAGACTTATACAGTCTGTTGGTTGGTCTTTGGCCAGCAAGGACCATGTGCCTGTCAGATTTACTCAGCTCTTACTACCAGGATTGCACAAAAGTTTAGGCAGTACAGAGTGTTTTTAATTTTTTCCCCCAAAGTAATAAACTATGGATATTCTGAGGTATTGGTGTATTTGGATAGCAGATTTCAAATGTAAATACAAGAGAAAGCACTAGGCAGTTTGTTTTTCAATGAAAAGAAAATCGTGATTAGCAACAGATAAAGTGAACCATGCCTGTTGTTTTCTTAGAAATCTCTTTTCCTTTGGTACTCTGTAGTTTGCTTCTAGTACATCTGAGGGTGACTGTGTTGTTATTGACACAGTTTACAAGTTGTTGGGCTTTCTGAATCTATAGATTCATGTCTTTCATCAGTTTGTAAACTCAGCATGATCTATTCAGATAGCTTCTTTCCTACATTTTCTCTGTTTAACACCTCATTTTGTCCTCCATGTCGTAATGTCTTTGTACTTTTCATCTTCCTGGGTTGATGGGCTTTGGGTGATCTCAGATCAGTATTTCAGATCAACAATTCTCTTTTTTTTTCTACGACTTGTCTGTTGTTAACATGTCCAGTGAGTTTTAAAATGTATACATATTCTTTAGTTTTAAAATTTGAAATAATTTTCATTTTAAAATAATTATAGAATCATCAGTTGCAAAAACAGTACAGAGAGTTCGTGAATACCTATGTTCAGCTTTCCCCAATGGTGACTTATTAAATAACTAAAATGAATTATGGAAGGAGTTGATTGGCACAATACTATCAAATAAATAACAGATTTCAGAAGTTTTGGCATGCACTCATATTTTAGGGTCAGTTCAGTTCGGTTCAGTTGCTCAGTCATATCCGACTCTTTGCTACCCCATGGACTGCATCATGCCAGGCCTCCCTGTCCATCACCAACTCACAGAGCTTACTCAAACTCATGTCCATTACGTTGGTGATGCCAGCCAACCATCTCATCCTCTGTCGTCCCTTTCTCTGCCTGCCCTCAATCTCTCCCAGCACCAGGGTCTTTTCAAATGAGTCAGCTCTTCACATCAGGTGGCCAAAGTATTGGAGTTTCAGCTTCAGTATCAGTCCTTCCAGTCAATGTTCAGGACTGATTTCTTTAGGATGGACTGGTTGGATCTCCTTGCAGTCCAAGGGACTCTCAAAAATCTTCTCCAACACCACAGTTCAAAAGCATCAATTCTTTGGTGCTCAGCTTTCCTTATAGTCCAGCTCTCACATCCATACATGACTACTGGAAAAACTATAGCCTTAACGAGATGGACTTTTGTTGGCAAAGTAATGTCTCTGCTTTTTAATATGCTGTCTAGGTTGGTCATAACTTTCCTTCCAAGGAGTAAGCGCCTTTTAATTTCATGGCTGTAATCACATCTACAGTGATTTTGGAGCCCCCCAAAATAAAATCTGTCACTGTTTCCACTGTTTCTACATCTATGTCCCATGAAGTGATGGGACTGGATGCCATGATCTTAGTTTTCTGAATGTTGAGCTTTAAGCCAACTTTTTCACTCTCTTCTTTCACTTTCATCAAGAGGCTCTTTAGTTCTTCTTCACTTTCTGTCATAAGGGTGGTGTCATCTGCATATCTGAGGTTATTGCCATTTCTCCCAGCAACCTTGATTCCAGCTTGTGCTTCATTCAGCCCAGCGTTTCTCTTGATGTACTCTGCATTTATGTTGAATAAGCATGGTGACAATATACAGCCTTGACGTACTCCTTTTCCTATTTGGAACCAGTCTGTTGTTCCATGTCTAGTTCTAACTATTGCTTCCTGAGCTGCATGCAGATTTCTCAAGAGGCAGGTCAGGTGGTCTAGTATTCCCATCTCTTTCAGAATTTTCCACAGTTTATTGTGATCCACACAGTCAAAGGCTTTGGCATAATCAATAAAGCAAAACGAGATGTTTTTCTGGAACTCTCTTGCTTTTTTGATGATCCAGCGGATGTTGGCAATTTGATCTCTGTTTCCTCTGCCTTTTCTAAAACCACCTTGAACATCTGGAAGTTCACAGTTCATGTATTGCTGAAGCCTGGCTTGGAGAATTTTGAGCATTACTTTACTAGCGTGTAAGATTAGTGCAATTGTGCGGTAGTTTGAGTATTCTTTGGCATTGCCTTTCTTTAAGATTGGAGTGAAAACTGACCTTTTCCAGTCCTGTGGCCACTGCTGAGTTTTCCAAATTTGCTGGCATTTTGAGTGCAGCACTTTCAGAGCATCATCTTTTAGGATTTGAAATAGCTCAGCTGGAATTCCATCACCTCCACTAGCTTTGTTTGTAGTGATGCTTCCTAAAGCCCACTTGACTTCACATTCCAGGATGTCTGGCTCTAGGTGAGTGATCACACCATCATGATTATCTGGGTTGTGAAGATCTTTTTTGTACAGTTCTTCTATGTATTCTTGCCACCTCTTCTTAATATCTTTTACTTCTAAATCTTTGACATTTATCTCAAGTGTAGATTCATATAACCGGCATTACAGCATTGTTCCATCACCATGAAGGAACTCTCTCATACTGCCTCTTATAGTCTCACATCCCTTCCCCCTTCTCTTAAATGTGAACATCCACTGATCTGCTCTCTATAATTTTGTCCTTTTGAGAATTTTATATAAATGGAACTGTACAGTTTATAATCCTTTGAAACTGACTTTCTTCACTCCATATAATGTCTTAGTTGTTGTTGTTGTTTAGATGCTAAGTCATGTCTGACTCTTTGCTACCTGCTGGACTGCAGCATGCCAGGCTTCCCTGTTCTTCACTATTCCTGAAGTTTGCTCAGATTCATGCCCATTGAGTCAGTGGTGCTGTCTAACCATCTCATCTTTTGCTGCCCTCTTCTCTTTTTGCCTTCAATCTTTCCCAGCATTAGGGTCTTTTCCAGTGAGTCAGTTCTTCGCGTCAGGTAACCAAAGTATGGATCTTCAGCTTCAGCATCAGTCCTTCCAATGAATATTCAGGGTTGATTTCCTTTAGGATTGACTGGTTTTATCTCCTTACAGTCCAAGGGACTTTCAGGAGTCTTCTGCAGCACCACGATTCAAAAGCATCAATTTTTTGGTATCCAGCCTTTTTTATAGTTTAACTCTCACATCCATACATGACTACTGGAAAAAAATCATATCTTTGATTATACCGACCTTTGTTGGCCAAGTGATGTCTCTGCTTTTAAATATACTGTCTAGGCTTGTTATAGCTTTTCTTCCAAGGAGCAAGTATCTTTTAATTTCATGGTTGCAGTCACTGTCCTCAGGGATTTTGGAGCCCAAGAAAATAAAATCTGTCACTCTTTCCCCTTTTTCCCCATCTATTTACCATGAAGTGATGGAACAGGAACAGATGCCATGATCTTTGTTTTCTGAATGTTGAGTTTTAAGCCAGCTTCTTCACTCTCCTCTTTCACCCTCATCCACAGGCTTTTTTAGTTCCTCTTCACTTTCTGCCATAAGATGATTATCATCTGTGTATCTGAGATTATTGATATTTCTCCTGGCAACCTTGATTCAAACTTGTGATTCATCCAGCCCAGACTTTTGCATGATGTACTCTGCATAGAAGTTAAATAAACAGGGTGACAATATGCAGCCTTGTGGAACTCATTTCCCAGTTTTAACCAGTCAGTTGTTCCATGTAAGATTCTAACTGTTGCTTCTTGACTCACATACAGGTTTCTCAGGAGACAGGTAACATGGTCTGGTATTCCATCTCCTTAAGAATTTTCCAGTTAATTGTGATCCACATGCTCAAAGGTTTTAACATAGTCAATGAAGCAGAAGTAGATGTTTTTCAGGAATTCTCTGCTTTCTCTATGACCCAAAGAATGTTGACAATTTGATCTCTGGTTCCTCTGCCTTTTCAAAACCCAGCTTGTATATCTGGAAATTCTTCGTTCACCTACTGCTGAAGCTTAGCTTGAAGGATATTGAGCCTAAGTTTATTAGCATGCAAAATGAGTGCAATTGTCTGATGGTTTGGACATTCTTTGACACTGTCTTTCTTGGGGTTGGAACGAAAACTGACCTTTCCCAGTGCTGTGGCCACTGCTGACTGTTTTCCACATGTTTGCTGACATATTGGGTGCAGCATTTTAATAGCATCATCTTTTAGGGTTTGAAATAGTTCAGCTGGAATTCCATCATCCCCACTAGCCTTGTTTGTACTAATGCTTCTTAAGGCCCACTTGACTTCAAACTCCAGAATGTCTGGCTCTAGGTGAGTGACCACACCATCCTGGTTACCCTGGCCAGTAAGACCTTTTTGTATAGTTCTTTTGTGCATTCTTGCCACTTCTTAATCTCTTCTGCCTAAGTTAGGTCCTTACCGTTTCTCCCCCTTATTTTGCCCATCCTTGCATGAAATGTCCTGCTGAAATCTCCAATTTTCTTGAAGACATCTCTAGTTTTTCCCATTCTATTGTTTTCCTCTACTACTTTGCATTGTTCATTGAAGAAGGGCTTCTTATCTCTCTTTGCTATACTCTGGAACTCTACATTCAGTTGGATATATCTTTCCCTCTCTCCCTTGCTTTTTTTGCTTGTTTTCCTTCCTCAGCTGTTTGTAAAGTCTCCTCAGACAACCACTTTGCCTTCTTGCATTTCTTCTTTGGGGAATGGTTTTGGTCACTTACTCCTGTACAATGCTATGAACCTCTGTTCGTAATTCTTCAGGCACTCTATCTACCAGATCTAATCCCTTGAATCTATTCATCACTGTATAATCAAAGCGGATTTGATTTAGGTCATACCTAAATGGCCTACTGGTTTTCTCTTTCTTCATTTTAAGTTTGAATTTTCCAATAAGGATCTGATGATCTAAGCCACAGTCAGCTCCAGGTCTTGCTTTTGCTGACTGTATAGAGCTTCTCCATCTTCCCATTCAGAAAATGTAATCAATCTGATTTCAGTATTGACCATTTGGTGATGTCCATGTGTAGAGTCATCCCTTGTGTTGTTGAAAAATTGTATCTACATTGACCAGTGTGTTCTCTTGACAAAACTCTGTTAGCCTTTACCCTGCTTCATTTTGTACTCCAAGGCCAAACTTGCCTGTTACTCCAGGTATCTCAGACTTCTTACTTGGCATTCTAATCACCTAGGATGAAAAGGATGTCTTTTTTGGTGTTAGTTCTATAAAATCATGTAGGTTTTCCTAGAATCAGTCAACTTCAGCTTCTTTGGCATCAGTGGTTGGGACATAGACTTGGATTACTGTGCTGATTGCTTACTGTGTTGTGTTGAATTGTTTGCCTTGGAAACAAACCAAGATCATTCTGTTGCTTTTGAGATTGCATCCAGGTACTGCATTTTATACTCTTTTGTTGACTATGAGGGTACTCCATTTTTTCTAAGAGATTCTTTCCCACAGATCTAATGTCATCTGAATTAAATTCATCTATTCCCATCATTTTAGTTCACTGATTCCTAAGATGTCAATGTTCACTCCTGCCTTCTCCTTCTTGACTATGTCCAACTTACCCTGATTCATGGACCTAACATTCCAGGTTCCTATACAGTATTGTTCTTTGCAGCATTGAACTTTATTTCACCATCAGACACATCCACAACTGAGCATCGTTTCTGCTTTGGACCAGCCTCTTCATTCTTTCTGGAGCTATTAAATTGCCCTTTGCTCTTCCAAGTAGCATATTGGATACCTTCCAACGTGGGGGCTCATCTCCTGGTGTCATTTTTTTTTCTTTTTTTGCCTTTTCATACTGTTCATAGGGTTCTTCTTGCAAGAATACTGGAGTGGTTTGCCATGTCCCCCTCCAGTGGACCACGTTTTGTCAGAACTCTTAATTATGACTCGTCCGTCTTGGGTGGCCCTGCATGGCTCAGCTCATAGCTTTATTGAGTTACATAAGCCCTGTCGCCACAACAAGGCTGTGAGCCATGAAGAAGACAATGTCTTTGAGATCCATCTAAATTATTATATGTATCAATAATTTATTTAGAGAGTTCTGTACGTATTCCAGATACAAGTCCATTGTTAGATATGTACTACGTAAATATTTTCGCTTCCAACAAGTTTTAGCTTTTATTGTCATATTTTTAATTTCTAAAAGTTCTATTTCATTCTATTTTAAAGGTCAGCTTGATCTTTCTTTCCAAGAATCTTGTACTTTTCCCTTAAGACCTCCTTCCTTAAGTCCTTTTAAAGATTATTTCTATTCAAGAATTATAATATTTTAAATTCTAATTCTGTCTTCTATTCCATTTGCATACTCTTTTTCACATTATTGTTTCCTCGTATGTTTTACAGTTTTAGACCATGAACTTGACCTCATTCGAATTTAATCTCTTGAAATCCTGACAGAGACACATTAAAGGAACATTCTTCAAGAGAGGTGTTGTTTTTGCTTTTGTAAGATACTCCAGGACCATCATCAGCCAAACTCTACATTTTATGCTATTATCTCAATTTAGAGTTTCCTACATCTTGCTCATGGCATGAATTTGAACACCAGATGGTTATGTGGTTATATATCCTCAGGGATATCTTAAAAACAAACAAACAAACAAACTCCTATCCAAAGCTAATGGATTTTTAAAAAATTTGTTTTAAAATTCTGCACTCTTTTTTCTTGGCTTCATGCTGCAGTTTCAGTTCCAACTTCTTGTCTCTCAGGCTGAAGGCTTTATCTCCTGTTCCTGCAGTAGCTGAAGCTTCAAGTCTCATGTTGACCTTACTGGCTTTCATTTTCCTTATTATTTTTGGTGACTGATGATTTCTTTTACTTTATTGTGAGCCCATCTCTTAATTTAAATATATATTTCATTTAGAAACAGTATATTTATAAATATTTGTCATATTGTACCCAGTATTTCTTGTATTTAGTAGTGAAATAGTTTTCAAACTATCTAGACATCTATTTTTCCCTTTAGCTGTTCATAACAAATTTAGCAAAACCGTGTACTGACTCTATTAGTTAAACAATGTCAGTATTCACGATGGAGATCTGTGTGTGGCTTTGGAAATAAATATGCTTTGACAGTATAATTATGAGGCTCTGTCTCTCAACATAAATGTCATATCTGAAGAGAAGGCTTTCTTGACCAACTACCAGCTCCAGTCTTTCTACCCCTTTATACCATTTGGTTTAGTTTAGTTTCTTCAAAGCATTAACACTTTCTTATTTTTTTGATTCTTATTATATATTTATTACAAGTCTCCTTACCACTGGGAGGTAAGTTCACAAGATTGAGCATCAGATCAGAGCAGGATAGATAATAAATTTATTCTGTCTGAAGAGTCACCAAAATACTGGTAATGTGAACACATGGAGTATGACACAGGGGACCAGAAAAGCATGAATGGAATGTGATTTCAACAAAGAAACTGGAAATTTAGTAAAACATGTGTGCCCTATTATAAGAGAGAATAAACATCTTAAAAACAAAAAATGTTAGCAAAATCTGGATGACAAAATCATTTTCATTGCAAATCAGTTAACCAACAATCAAAAACTTTTCATCACCTGCAGTTTTGCATGTAGATAACTTTTTAAATAAAGGTTTCCTTTTTATGTAAAGTACACACTATTTTATAAAACAGAGTAAGAAGCAACATCTCAGGAAGTGTCTGGTTATGCCCACTAGGGATGGCATGCTATCACTCCAGAAAGGCTGGAAAATCTGTCCCAAAGAGGTGAGCTGCTTGAGCATGGCAAGCAGCACAACCTTCCCTGGGTTTGCTCTTAGGAGATCTAGAAGAGTATATCTGAGGGCAAGAATTTGGCAACGTAACTCCAGCTCTGGCCAGGGTCAAGGAGATCTGTTCTGAGGCATATATCAGTATGCCTATACAAGGCATACTGATACAGGGATTACTGCTTTGCTTCTGTAGCCTGAATGAAAATGCCATTGGGAGTATCTGTTCGATCTGATTTCATAGATCTTATTTTAAGATTTCTGATAGATCTCATGCAGCAGATTTGGTAAATTGCGCCCGAGATCATTTTTTTTTCCATCTCCTTGTAACTGGAATGTGCACCTTTTTTTCCCCCCTGCCCCCAAATAATGACTCTGATTGCAGAGGACTTAATTGAGTTTAATGCAATCGCCAGTGCTGTAGGCTTAATCATCCCATGGGTAATTGCATTTTGAAATAAGAGCTTGTTAGTGCAAATAAATCTCTGTAGCATTAGGATCGTCTCATCCTTTGGAGCAAAGAGAAAAGTCAGGTTTAATTCTAATGTCCTTTTACCCACCCTTCTGTACCACTCTCGCACATCTGGTTTTTCTTTCCTGTTCATCCAGGTTGCGAACGTGTATGTCCCAAGGTGACATATGCAGCTATGAAAAACCAGCTGCATCCATACTTGATTTCAATTGGCCCTTGAAGATTCGCTAGGAGGCCTGGTTTCATGCAAAATCTCATTTCTCTTCCAGTCACTTCTCTGCAGAAAGTATCTACTTCTTTCTGGAGTAGATGGAGAAGAAATCAGATTTAGTATTTGAGCCTTGGGGTGCTATGATTCAGGATCCCTGTTATTTTGGTGGGGGAAAGGGTAGAAGAGATTTTGATATCGTACTTTCAACTAGGAAAGGAGAAAAGGAATTAACAGGGAATGAGAGGACTGAGCAAATAATTACATACAGCTTTCACCCAAGAAAGTGAGTTGATGCCTTTTAAAATTTTTATTTTATTGACGTATAATTGATTTATAGCATTGTGTTGATTTTTGTTGTATAGCAAAGTGATTAAAAAATGTATATGTGTATATACATGTAAATATATATATATATTTTATTCATTGTGGCTTATCACAAGATATTAAAAATAGTTCCCAATAACAAGTAGGACCTTGTTATTTATCCATTCTATATATAATAGTTTGCATCTGTTAATCTCAAATTCCCAATCTATCCCTCCCCAACCCCCTTCCCCCTTGGCCACCACAAGTCTGATCTCTATGTCTGTGAGCATGTTTCTATTTGGTAGATATACTCATTGATGCCATATTTTGACTCCACATATAAGTGATGTAATATGATACTTATCTTTCTCTTTCTGACTTATTTCATTTAGTATGATAATCTCTAGGTCCATCCATGATGCTGCACAGGTTGTTATTTCATTCTTTTTTATGGCTAAATAATATTCCATTGTATATATGTGTCACATCTTCTTTATCCATTCATCAGCTGGTGGACATTTAGGTTATTGTGAACAGTTTGATGCCTATTTTTAGAATGTCTGCTTTGGAGAATCTTCATCTCCAAATTAACCTGCTTTTTGAAGGCGGTTAATTTACATGCTGGTAGGCTTTAATTCTATCTTGAAATAAGCAAAGTGGAAAGACTTGAAAAGAAGGATAAATTACTGACTATCCACAGGACCCAAAATCATTTTCCCCAGGACCAGTGCTAGAGTTAGAAAGTATAATTCTCATCATTAAATCTTATTATCATTTGAGAACAGTAGCAACCCCTGGCTACAGAGTCCAATCCCATTCATTCAATTCTTCAGTTTTACTCAGTAAATGTTTGTTGGTTGCCCCGTTTGTGTGAAGCATCTTTGAGGATGAAGACTGAAGGTTTCACAAAAGTTAGGGCTATCTTGTGAGTGTGTCTATTCAACATCCATTAGGGTGACGTCTAGGACTTAGATGAGAGCTCACATCACCTAAAGTTACATGGACTTGATGACTAAGTCAAGCTACCTTAGCGTCTTGCAGAACTCCCATACCTTGTGATGGATCGCTAATGAGTATTTTCCCTCAGTGCCTCTGATAAAGCTGTGGAGGTCCAATATGATGAGTTGTTATAGTTTTGTTCAATTCCTGACAGAGAAGCTTGCATTACCATTGAAAGAGGGTCTTGTTCATCTCACCGAAGATTTCTCCTGCATGAAGTTGCCAACAGATTTCTCAAACGTTGTTGAAAAGGAGATCAAATCAGTCAACCCTAAAGGAAATCAACCCTGAATATTCTTTGGAAGGACTGATGCTGAAGCTCCAATACTTTGGCCACCTCATGCGAAGAGCTGACTCATTGGAAAAAAGCCTGATGCTGGGAAAGATTGAAGGCAGGAGGAGAAGGTGACAACAGAGGATGAGATGACTGGATGGCATCACTGACCTAATGGACATGAGTTTGAGTAAACTCCGAAGTTAGTGATGAACAGGGAGGCCTGGCTTGCTGCAGTCCATGGGGTCACAAAGAGTTGGACACAACTGAGCAACTGGACTGGAATGAATATAAATATTTTCTGTGTGGCATTAAATATTTTCTATTTTCAGAAAAATAGAAGAGTTTAAACATCCCATTAAACACAGTGAAGGGAGGAGTTTTAAGTAAAGGGTTAAAAATGGTATTTCTCCTTTCCTCTTAACTTCAAACTGTCATGGACAAATGTATAACTATCCATCATTTGGTACTGCCCTAGACATATTACAAGTATCTATATTTATACATCTATGTTTATTTATAAATAGCCTCTGCCCTCTAACATGCCTCAGTATGGCAAATGAATGAAAGAATATTTACAGTGGTTTTATAAATGCAAATTGACTACACAGCAATATATGTAAGAGTGATATTCAAAATTGTAACAACCATGTGACCAGGACACATGCTGAGGTGAGGCTTGAATGTAATCCAGGAATATATGGATCCCAGATGCTGAGATGTGTAGAGATCAAACTGGGGAAAGGATAAGTTCTGGGTGCATCAAAGGGGTCTCCTTGTAAAGAACGGGTTTTGAGTCTGGTGGTGCATGATGAAAATATGTTTTGGCAAAGTGCTAAACAAAGTCTGTTTCAAACAAGAAGTGGGTACAGAGGAAGATTAAACGGTGGGCAACCAAGGGGGTAAAGGAAGGCATTACTAGACTCTAAGGAACTGAAGAAAACTGCACTAACTGGATCCATTCAGGGAGTGAACTACAAATGTTTGGAAAGACTACTTTGATAAGCTGCTTAGAATGGTGGGATGAGATTAAGATCCTTGTAAGCAGGTTCATGTTCAAATAGCAAGCAAGAGTTCCTGCCACATAACAGGTGATCAAAAAATGATTGGGGAGTGAATGAATAAAAGTTAAAGGCTTTTTACTTCATCAGCTGTATTTCTATCCTAGACTATTTTCTTTTTTTTTTTTTGCTGTTACACAGATATGTGTAATGTAGAAAATACCAGGAATGTGCTGTGATTTCACCACATCAGAGCTAACAACTTTTACAAAATGTCTATGAACGTCTTCTGCAAAACTGCCTCCTGAAACTGTGGTGGGATGGATTTTATAGAATTTATCAGTCTAGATGAAGACCCTTCTTTGTCTGCTTAATAACCTCATACTCATGACTCATGGGTAAACTCATAAAAACTCACATGATCCCACTCAAAGGCAGGAATAGAAGAAATTTACAATGTACCTTATTAAGAACCTCTGGGTAGTATATGTTATTCCTGGAAGCAGTGGACCCTAGCTGTACTTCTAGTTTATAAATGCTTCATCACACTGAAAATGTTTACAGTTCTAAGATCAAGCCATTGCACAGAATTTGTAAGCTTTCCAGTATATGGGGCACAATTGAAAAGCTGTTAAAACAGCAAAATGATGACCTGGAACTCTGCCATCCAGAGGTTTGGGGCACACAGACAGACTCTCAGAAATAAATGGCTAGACATGGAGGAAAGGCTTGATTTTCTTTTTTTAATTGAGAATTTCAAAGAAATTTTTATGTGCATTATATCTATCAATATTTACTGTATTTGAAAATTAGAAAAGATATTAAAATATTAATTCATTTGAAAGTAACAGGAAATCCATTACTTATTTAAATAATTAATGTATTTTTATGAAAAATAATATTATCTCAAACAAAATAATTGCTGGAAAGCATGACCTTGTTTTACATACTTGAAAACCCCCTAAATGATCAGTTTAGTAGAAGAACAGTTGGATCTTATTACCTATTCCTGCATTCTGTCTGTTTGATAGCATGTCATGTGACCCCTGGGTTTGGTTACCCCACTGTACATTTGTATGAGAATAAGTGGAAAACTGAATATGACTTGGACCTGAAGTCTAATTAGAAAATGAAATTGTATCCTCTCTCCTCCCTAGTGAGAGAAAAACAACCCTGTGTTCTCAAGATGCTGACAGTGGAAGGGACTAAGACTTTTTCTTAGTGTTGTTATGAAAATGGTTTTAACCTTACAGACCCCAAAGGGGCTCAGTGAGTCTCCACGATCCTCAGACCACATTTTGAGAATTGCTGCCTTAACTAGATCCAGCCATACTTGACACTATCCACTCTTACCAGTCCTGTAAGCCTAATAATACATGTTTATTTTTTTCCTTAAGCAGCTGGAGTTGGGTTTCTGTTGCTTGAAACTGAAAGAATTCTGGTTAATACACAATTAAGCCCTTCATGGTTCTTCCTGGTTTGGGAAAAAATTTAGGAAAGCTTAGGGCAGTCTCACAAATGCAGGTTTGAATCTTGTTTTCTCTCTGTACTTCCTCCCTTCTTCCTTCTAAGGCTTGCTTTTTATTTTTGTTTTATAAATTCAGTGAACTGGGCTGAGCAGCAAAAGTTAGGTTCTGTCTGGTTTACTTCCAGCAAACCAGAGTTGTGTGGTTCTATTTCTTTTTCAAAGTGTCTCATCTTGGAGACGGGCTTTCACCTTTATCAGACAAAGAGAACAGATGCTGACTTGGCAGCATAGTTCTTGCCAGTAAGAATGAATCAGCATTTATGTTTTCCCTACACGAATCTTTATCTTTATCTTGGATTATTTCATGCTGAATCCACACCTTGGTCATTGATCCATCCACTGTTCACCCTTTCTTGATAAGAAGGTACTGTAGAGAGCCAGTGAGTTATGTTGTTAGTAATATGAGCCTTTTCTACATTGTTTCTCTCTGCCTCTTTTAGAGGTTGATATATATTTTCAGCCATTGGGCAGAACTATGATTATAATTACAATTAAACTAGTAGTTTGAAGGGCCTTGAACAGTTTTTCTCTGACTGCCCTCCTACTTCTGATGGCATGCTGCTTGGACAGGGGACTAACTATCCAGAAAGGGCAACACAGCCTATGAGATGTTGCTGGTTTTGGAGGCAAGAGATAGATTTAAATCTTGACACTGATTTATATATATATTATTAACAACAAACTGTAGAAAATTCTTAAAGAGATGGGAATACCAGACCACATGACCTGCCTCCTGTGAAATCTGTGTGCAGATTAAGAAGCAAAAGTTAGAGCCAGACATAGAACAATGGACTGGTCCAAAACTAGGAAAGGAGTACATCAAGGTTGTATATTGTCACCCTGCTTATTTAACTTATATGCAGAGTACATCATGAGAAATGCCAAGCTGGATGACTCACTAACTGGAAACAAGATTGCTTGGAGAAATATCAATAACCTCAGATATGCATATGACACCACCCTCTTGGCATAAACAGAAGAGGAACTAGAGTCTGTTGATGAATGTGAAAGAGGAGAGTGAAAAAGCTGGCTTAAAACTCAGTTTTCAAAAAACAAAGATCATGGCATCCAGTCCCATCACTTCATAGCAAATAGATGGGGAAACAATGAAAACAGTGACAAACTTTATTTTCTTGGGCTCCAAAATCACTGCAGATGGTGACTGTAGCCATGGAATTAAAAGACACTTGCTTCTTGGAAGAAAAGCTATGACAAACCTAGATAGTATATTAAAAAGCAGAGACATTACTTTGCCAACAAATGTACATATAGTCAAATCTATGGTTTTTCCAGTAGTCATGTATGGATGTGAGAGTTGGACCATACAGAAGGCTGACCATTGAAAAATAGATGCTTTTGAACTGTAGTGTTGGAGAAAACTCTTGAGAATCTCTTGGACCACAAGGAGATCAAACCAGTCAATCGTAAGGAGATCAGTCCTGAATATTCATTGGAAGTACTGATGCTGAAACTCCAATACTTTGGCCACCTGATATGAAGAGTTGACTCATTAGACCATGGATTGCCCTGAACAAAAAATGGAAAATATAAAGCTTCTAGAATAAAACCTAAGAGAATATGTTTGCTAAAATGTGTTAGACAGATCAAACAATCACTAAGTATAAAAGAAAAAAGTTACATCAAACTTTATAAAAATTTGCCATTTGCCATTTCTGTTCCTCAGAAGACACCATTAAGAAAATGAAAAGGTGAGCCACACACAAAGAGAAAGAAAAATATTTACAGTATATATATATATATCCAAATACTATCAAGAATTTCTGTAATTGAGTAATAAAAAGACAACTCAATAAAAATGAGTGAAAGACTTGACCAAGCACTTTGTAAAAGAAGATATATGGAGGGTCAATAAGCATATGAAAGGCGCCCAAGTTCACTGAGTGAATTCAAATTAAAACTACAAAGACCACTTACATTCATAAGAATGGCTAAAATGAAAAAGTAAAATAACTTATAATACTAAATGCTAGCAAGAATGTGGAGCAAGGGACTGTAACTCTCATACACAGCTGGCACAACCATTTCAGAAAATTATTTGTTAATTTCTTTAAATTTAAATATTTGCCCACATTATGATATAGAAATTCCCCTCCTGGGTAAATAAAAGTGCAGATAGAACATGATAAATAAAAACAAAAGTCAATAAAACTACATGTGTATAAAAGTTATATTCATTACAGCCCCAAACAACCCAGATGACTGTCAACAGGAGAATGGATAAACAAACTGTGGTATAACCATTCAATGGAATACTACTCAACAGTAGGAAGGAGCCAACTACCAACATACATAACAACATGGATGGAGCTCAGTTGCATTATGTTGACTGAAAGGAACCAGTCATAGAAGAGTCCATTCTCTGTGATTCTGTTTGTACGGAATTCTGGTTTAGCAAAACTAATCTACACTGGGAGAAATCAGAATAGTGGTTGCTACTGTTGGTAAGACTGGACTAAGAAAGTGTTGCCAAAACTTGGCCTCTGCTCACCAGTGGTGAATAGAAACCCAGAGACAGAATTTTGGGTGAAGTAGAAAAGAGAAGCTTTAATTGCTTTGCCAGGCAAAGGGGGCCACAGTGGGCTAAAGCCCTGAAGACTGGGTGACCCGCCCTGGAGAGGGTAGAGAGGAGTTTTAGTGTTCAAGGAGCAGGGCGTGATCAGCTCGTGGAGACTGGTTGGCATCAAGGTGAAGTTTCAAGCATCATCAGCCTTCTGGTTTCCACTAGTTTAGGGTCTCTGTTCTTGTGGTCTGCAGTTTTCATCTGGAAGGAGGTCTGCTTCCTGTAAAAACTGCTTTGGAATGTGTGTCAGGCCCTTATATCTTTCAGGAAACTGGGAGTTTGGAGTTCTGTTGTGTGGCAGAATCATAGTCTAAACTGTCACCAGTTCCCTAGCCCAACAGCTGTCCTTAGTTTCTTCATCTTCACATTTCCCATTCATTAACTCCTGAGTCAGCATTTTACTTGCTGGGGCTTGTACAAGGTTTCAAAAGGGCAAGAGAAAGCTTTCTCAAGTGATGGGAGTGTTCTCTACCTTGGACTGGTGGCTACACGGGTGTATTTATTTGTCAAAACTCAGAGATACACTCCTAAAATCTATTGGGTTGGCCAAAAAGTTCATTCAGATTTGTCCATCTAAACAAACTTTTGGGCTAACCCAATAGTTTTAATAAAAGCATGAGTTCAAGACTTGCCTGGTGATCTAGTGGCTAAGACTCCGTGCTTCCGCTGCACATCATCTGGGTTTGATCCCTGGTCAGGGAACTAGACCCCGCATGCCACAACTAAAGATCGTGCACGCCACAATGAAGACTGAAGATCCCGCGTGCCACCACTAAGACCTGGTGCAGCCAAATAGATAAATAAATATATTTTTTGGTTTGTTTTAAAAGAGCAAAAAAATTCATACGAATCAGTTCTACTCAGGTGGACGGAACTGGAGCCCATTATCCAGAGTGAAGTAAGCCAGAAAGAAAAACAACAATACAGTATACTAACGCATATATATGGAATTTAGAAAGACGGTAACGAGAACCCAGCATGCGAGACAGCAAAAGGAATGCAGATGTATAGAACAGACTCGTGGACTCTGTGGAAGAGGGCAAGGGTGGGATGATATGGGAGAATGGCATTGAAACATGTTAATTATCATATGTGTAATCAATCGCTAGCCCAGGATTGATGCTCGGGGCTGGTGCACAGGGATTTCCCGGGGGAGGGAGGAGGGAGGGGGGTTCTGAAGGGGGAGCATATGTAAACCCATGGCGATATCATGTCATTGTATGGCAAAACTAATAAAAAAAAAAAGAGCATTAGTCCAAAAGAAGAAATAGAACCACTGTGGTTTATTCAGACCACATTTGAAATGCTGTGTTCAGTTTTTAGTACATTTTAAAAACAATAAATCAAAGTATATTCACATCTGAGTCCCCAGGAGGAAGAAGGATTGGGAAGTGATGATGCAATGAGAAAGGTAAGGAATGAGGGAGGCGCAGGCTAGAGAGAGGGCATGGGAAGGTATCATGTCATTCTAGTCATTCATTGGGAAAGCAGTTCTGTAGCTAAATGTTTGTCTATAGTTAATTCCTCAAAACTCTAGAGGGTATAACACAGACCAGTGGGTAAAAGGTACAAAAAGGAAAATCTTTCCAGATACCAGGCAATGAGGCTGCAGAGCAAAGCAAAATTTGGGCAGTCGACAGGAAGCTGCACAGAGCCCGGACAAGCGGTGGTGGAGGTCTGGACCACACGTGCTGTGGGGATGGAGAGCTGGAAAAGGAGAGTGGGTTTGAGAAGAGCAGGAAGTACAGCTGACGTGTGTGTGTGAGTGTGTGGCAGAAAGATGCAAAGGAGAGCAGTAAATTAAGAATGATTCTCACGTTTTTTCTAAGAAGACCTCGTTGGTCTCAGTATGTGTCATAAGAGCTTATGAATCATGAATTTGTTTTTAAATGTTAGACTTAAAAACTGTGCAATTGTGTCTGACTAAGAATTGAAATAGATTTTAAAGAAAATGTGAATGAGTCACAGAGCTGTTGGAAACAGGACGCAGAAGCCAAACCACCCACCTGTGTAATGCTTCAAAGCAGTAGTAAGAAGGTAAGCCGGCCATTCCAGCTCCAGCACACCACCCTGGTTCAGCTTCCGGCACTTACTTAATCTGACATATTTCTTGTTTATTTTGTGGTTTATATTCCATCTCTGTCCGCTAGAATGTAAGCTTCTTAAGAACAAGGATGCTGCGGTCTTGCCGCCGGATGCCCAGCGACTAGCACACAGATGGTGCTCAGTCAACACCTGGGCTTGGCAGGAGGCTTCAGGCAGAGTTTATGTGACGATGGCTGCCTGGTCAGTGGGAATGAAGAACTGCAGAAACACAAGCGGGAATACGCTAGCCATTCATAGATGCCTCTTTCAGATGTTTGCTTCCAAGTCTAACGCGCTCTCCCCACATCCTTGTGGCACTCATGCCTCAAGCCAGTGCAGCTCCCATGAGCCTCTGCCTTGCTCCAGCTGCTGCTGATCAAACAGTTTCCAGCCAGGGCTCCAAACAGACCGATCCCATCAACACACGTGTGTTGTGCTGCCTGGGCATCTCTGATGCCAGCGTGTGAGAGGCTACAAGAACCTGCTGGGCACTCAGTTCAGTTCAGTCACTCAGTCGTGTCCAACTCTTTGTGACCCCTTGGACCGTAGCACTCCAGGCCTCCCTGTCCATCACTAACTCCTGGATCTTACTCAAATTCATGTCCATTGAGTCGGTGATGCCATCCAACCATCTCATCCTCTGTCGTCCCCCTCTCCTCCTGCCTTCAATCTTTCCCAGCATCAGGGTCTTTTCCAGTGAGTCAGTTCTTCACATCAGGTGGCCAAAGTATTGGAGTTTCAGCTTCAGCATCAGTCCTTCCAGTCAATGTTCAGGACTGATTTCTTTAGGATGGACTGGATGGCTCTCTTTGCAGTCCAAGGGACTCTCAAGAGTCTTCTCCAACACCACAGTTCAAAAGCATCAATTCTTTGGAGCTCAGCTTTCTTTATAGTCCAACTCTCCCATCCATACATGACTACTGGAGAAACCATAGCTTTGACTGGACAGACCTTTGTTGGCAAAGTAATGTCTCTGCTTTTGAATACGCTGTCTAGGTTGGTCATAGCTTTTGTTCCGAGGAGCTGGGCACTCACGAATGTGCAATTCAGAAATGTGAGTGCTACCGCACCATCCTTGATCAAGCGGGGACAGATGTTGATGGAGAAATATTTCCCCCTACTGTAATCAAGGCTGGTAGTCCTGAGAAGATACCATGCAGGAGGCTCCTCAGAAAGTCCAGGCAAGATCAAGCAGTACCTGTCACTGGGGCCAAAGTGATAATGCATCTGTATGTTGGTTTTCCCTTTTCCCTGGTTCCTAGCTCCCCTCTTCCACGGGATCATTTCCCAAGTAACCCGCCTGCATGTGTGTGTTTGTCCCAGGCTCTGCTTTCTGGGTGACCCAGACGAAGACAACAATCCAATTTTCATTTCCTTGAATCTGAAAGTGTTCTGTTGTTTCAGGAAACCCCGTATACATAGGTCAGACTTCTCTGGCCACAAGCAGGTCGCCTCAAAACCCTTTAGCTCCCTGGTTCCCCGACGTTCCGAGGCCAAGTGAGGATGAGCATGTGGTACCCAGGTAAAGGCGGGCTCCCGGCGCCCACCAGCTCCTGTCCAATGGCTGCCGGCAAACCCTCCCTGAGTAGCAGCCAGGGCAGCTGTCGTCGGGTGTGGGAGGCGACTGCCAGGCTGGGGCTGGCAGCTGACTGCAAGCACACTGATGGGCTGGACAAGTGGGTGGCATGGAGATTTCTCATCTTCTGTGCTGTTGAAGCCAGTCTTTGGTCAAATCCCTCTCCCCTGCCTTCACGAATCAAGGGGAAGACTTGCATGTCCTCAAGCGAAGCATACCCTAAGCGATAAATGTTTGCCCAAATTGTGTTCCAGGAACTTGGAGTTTGCTGTGTCCGGTTCAAGCGGAGCTAGTTAAGACTGATTAGGACCATCAACCCTCCAACTGGGTGTGCACAAGTGTCCACCGGGTGACCCCTCGAAGGCAGAGGACCAAGAACTCCACCCTCAGATGGTGCTACGGGTCTCCACGTTTGAATGTGGGGTGGCCTGGAGCTTAGGCACGACCGTGCAGAATGACAAATACTGCCGCTTCCCCCAGACTGCCCACACCTCAGCCCACGCTGCTTCTTTATGCTTTATCCCACAAATACCCAAGCCCCCTGCCTCTGAGGAGGTGAGCCGGAGACAGGTTCTGCCACCTCCTTGCATGGCTGATTTGTGAACAAACCCTCTCTCTGTTACAAACCTCGGTGTCTCAGCACTTTGCTTGCGGCACGTCAGGCAACAGAAACCTGAGTGGTCACGGCTGCGTATCCAAGCAAACCAGTGAGACGGCTGAGGAGGGAGAGAGGCCTTGGGGCTGAGACGCAGGAACAGCGAAGCTCCTTCCTCTCTGCTGGGATCTGGGTCTCATTCCCTGGCCTTTCTTCCTATTTACTGAGCTAAGACTCACATAACAAAATCGACCACTTCCTAGTGTACAGTCCAGTGGCGTTTGGGGCAGTCCTATGTGGTACAGCTCTCACCTCTACCTCGTTCCAAATCATATCCGCCACCAGAAAGGGAAACTGTATTCCCCTTAAGGCGTCAAGTCCTGTTCTCTCAGCCCCCCCTTCCCAGACCCTGGCTACAATGAATCTGCTTCCCGTCTCTGTGGACTTACCTGTCCCGGACACGCATGTAAGTGGAGCCAAGCAGCACGTGTGACCTGCGTCCGCCTTCTTTCACTAGCATCATGTTTTCCATGTCCATCCATGCTGTAGCGTGTGTCAGAACTTCATTCTTTTTAAGACTGAACTATATACAGTGTGAGGCGTCACACTTTGCTGATCTACTCACCACACGACGGACATTCGGGTTGTCTCCACCTTCTTCTTCTATGGTGGTTACTGCTGCTGTGACCATTTGTGTACAAGTAGGTGGTCGAGTCCTTGGGTTGGATACCCTGGGTTTACACCTAGGAGTGGACTTGCTCCCCATCCGTTTTCATATAGGCTTTTTGTTTTTTTTAAACCAGTGAACCTGTTCAAGTCCCAGTGACTCTGTTTGCCAATTGGCTTCCAGAGGAAATTGAAAACCTCTTTATACCAAACATCTGTAAAAAGATTTATATGACCAGGTAACGGTATTCATCCCTTGAATCCATGGAAGATCGGGTCCAGGACTCTGCCATGCTCAAGTCCCTCATATGACATGACGTAGTACAGTGAGCACCCCAGATCCATGGGTTCTGCATCCATGGATAAGGAGAGCTGACTGTACATCCATTTGGCCAAAGCTGAAGAAGTTGGCTTCTGAGGATGTCTGAGGGAGCTGGCCAAAGTGCATTGCCATCTCCCTTTTCTTCACAGTAAGGTTCTCAGTCTTACTGTGAACTGACTCACATGGTGAAGTTGGCTGTGTCTATGAGCACAAATGCTGGATTCGGGTACAACTATGAAATCATAGAGTTGATGCTTTTGAACTGTGGTGTTGGAGAAGACTCTTGAGAGTCCCTTGGACTGCAAGGAGATCCAACCAGTCCCTCCTAAAGGAAATCAGTCCTGAATATTCAGTGGAAGGACTGATGCTGAAGCTGAAGTGCCAGTATTTTGGCCCCCTTATGCAAGGAACTGACCCTTTGGAAAAGATCCTGATGCTGGGAAAGATCGAAGGCAGGAGGAGAAGGGGATGACAGAGGATGAGATGGTTGGATGGTATCACCGACTCAATGGACATGAATTTGAGTAAGCTCCAGGAGTTGGTGACGGACAGGGAGGCCTGGGGTGCTGCAGTCCATGGGGTCGCAAAGAGTCGGACATGACTGAGTGACTGAACTGACTGACTGATGAAATCATTTCAGGGAAGCAAGCCAGCAGTGTCTCTGTATCCTTGTTTCCACATTCCCTTGTGGGAAGTCCTTCAGCTGGGTGACTGGTTATTTTTATTGGTTACCATGTAATCATTATCTGGAACAAATCTTGAAAAAAAACACAGGGAAAAATAGAATGGATTTGATACTACAGAGCTTAAGGTCAATTCTCTGAATGAAAACAGACTACCTGTACTGTGACTGGTTGAAGATTATCTGTTTTCCTAAGTGTGAATGCCCTGTAGACTGAATTCAGAAATGTCTCATTGAGGCAGTTCTAAGACATTAAGTCACCATTGGCTTCGATTAGTACCAATTCTAAGAAGTGGATACTGTTTTAAACAAAAAAAAGTCCCAGAGTTCTCTTTTGGCCAACCATTCTATTTTGAAAAGTTAAGCATGTGTCTGAGTATTTTTGTTAGTGAGGGACAAATCTGTGGTCAAGGCTGAGACATGAAATGCTAACAGGGACAGACAACGCATTAAAAACATGCGTGGCCCACCAGGTCTCAGCCTCTCACTTTTTAATTCAGCTCAAGAGCTTTTACTTCCCCTTTGTGTGCAGGAGTCTTAGTGCCTCTGCAAGAGAGACGCTTTTCCTGGTCCAGCCATGGTGTCTTTCCTAGGTGTTTAAGGTTCTGTTCATAAATCTCTGTGGGAACCTTGCACAGGCCCTGCTTCAATTATTTTCTTTCAGAATTTCAAGGTCGACAGGAACAATTGGGAGCCAGCTTGCTATTTTGATTTTAATCCCCCTCTTCACCAGTCTGACAAAGTGTTTTAATGGTAATGGTTTTCATGAGAAAGCTGAATTTGCATCTTGGGGTTTTATGCATATTTTAGTAATGTATGCAGAAAGGAAACTGCAAGGAAACATGGAGAATGTTAGCATTGAGAATTTAGGGGAAAAAGAATTAGCCAAGATTCCTAGGGAGACTTCAAGTTCTAAATTCTACAGTTCCAAACAAAGGTTTTTTGACCATCTCATCCCCACAAAAATAGCGTTCCCAGAGCACCTAATAGCTACAGCTCTTTCATTTACCTGGCATTGTGCAGTGTAATCCTCTCTTAACCTCGTGTTTTAACGCCTGCCTTCTAGATGAAAGAATTGAGGCCCAGGAGGAAGCAGAGCATGCTGGCCAGAAGCGTGGAGTCAGAAGGAAATAGAACTGGGGTTCAATCCTATCTCCGCCTCTGTCAAGTCATTTGATCTTTCTTTTCTCAGTTTCCATGTCTGTAAAATGGAACCAAGAAAACCTTAGTAACTAGGTCTTTTGGTGGCCGAGGCGATTAAATGAGTGTATAAATGCACTTAACTTCACAGAAACACTCCAAATCTGGTCCTTCAGCCCCCTCGGCCACAGCAGGTTTTAAATCCCAGGCTCCTGTTCTTGGAAAGGCCTCTCATCTGTTTGCGTTTGTCAAAGTGAGGCTGTAAAATTGAGCTCATCCACCACCCACAAGTGTAAGCCATCTCACTGGAAAATTTCCATAAAACCGTTTGTTCTTTGCTGAATTGGAGATAAGAAGAGTTTCAATCTCGTAGGGATATCATGAGGAAAAAGGTGAGATAATAAGCACAGGGCCTGCCATGTAATATTTACTGTGTCTTATTAACTGTATTATTATTACTAAATAATACACTATTTAGTGTCTATTATTATTTTTACTATCACTTAGCTTTTAAAATCTCTACTAATTTCCTTGCCCTCTACCCATATCAAGGGGGAAGAAATTGTCTCTACTTTTTATAAGAATTTATAAAAAGTAATTATTCTTCAAACATATCCATTTATTTTCCATTTTTAGACTGGACATTGACTTTGCTGTTCCATGTACATTACAATCCAGGTACTAGATGGCATTAGGAGACCTATGTCCTAATCTCCAACAGCATGAATTTACTGTGTGACCTTGGGCAGGTCATTTGACATTTCTGTTCCTCAGTTTCTTCATCTATTAAACGAAAGATAGAACTAAAATCTCTTTTAACATTCAAATTGCATGTTTACAGCTCTTCATATGTGTCGGTATACATGAGTGTTATCTCTGCATCATAATTATTTTAATTATTTAAAACCACTTTGTAACTAGTTCATTTAAGCCTTTATTTATATTTTTCTTATGAGATAATGCACTAAGTTCTGCAGGAAGTAAACAGCAGAAACAGAACTAGGAAATACAAACCTTGGCCTTCAGTCTCTGGTTTTCCTTGGAAACTGTCCCACAGACCTGGCTGGAGGTGTGGGAAATGAGAAGATAGCAGCGAGGAACGCTTCCGCCATCCCTGGTTCTCAGGGATGCTCTTCTCCATCTTTAGGGCAAATGTTTCTGCTTTGGACATTTTTCAAATATAGCCCAAACTTTCTCAAAAAACATTATCAATAGTTTTAAAGATGTATTTCTTATATACACATACATACAACATGTTTATGAAGGTGAAAAAAATTGTTCAATTCCATCCAGCTTGTGGTAGTATGCTGTTTGATAGCTTCAATATTTTAAGTGCTTAAATTCAGAAGCTACAAAGTATTCTTCCCCTGTGACTGAGATTCTAGATTTCCCTTTTACTATGTCACCCTTGGATTTTTTCGGAAGTCTGAGAACACTCTCATCATTATATTAGCAAATTCTTAGGTTGACCAAAAGCTTTTTAAATTTGATGGAGTTTGAGGTAAAAACAGAATTAAAGGTTAGGAAAACACATCGATTCCCTCACAACCCTTCTTGTCCCAGGAGGGACTTTCAGCCTAAACTTCTGGCAGAGCTGCTTTGAGTGATCTCACAACACCTTTCAATATCCTGGGACGGGCAGGTGCTGTAGAGATGGGGAGGACTCCGTTGGTTCAGGGAACCTGTTGCCAGCCTTGGCGGGGCTGCTCCTCCTGGAGTCACAGATCAGTCAGGGGAGCGTAACTCCGCCTTCCTCCTGGGGCTCCAGAAGGACTCTTGCTGAGCACACTCCCTTGCTTTTCTTCCTTTTATGTAATAGTGGTGTAGTCCAAATTCAGCATAATGCCAACTGGTATTTTAGAGGGTGATTTTAGGTGGTATATGGACAAGACACTTAATATATTAATAGTTTTGTATTTTAAAATGTATATTAGAAAATACCAAGCCCTTTGAAGTTGGCCCTTTTATAAGTGAAGGAAATGGCAACACGCTCCAGTATTCTTGCCTGGGAAATCCCACGGACAGAGGACCCTTTGGATTATAGTCCGCGGGGTCACAGAGTTAGACACGATTTAGCAACTGAACAGCAGCGGCTACTGTAATTCCCCATTTACAGATGAGAAACCGCAGGCGCAGAGCGGTTAGGTGGCTAGCCCACGGGGTTCAGCTGGATAGCGTCAGTGCTGGGATTCACACACAAGCCGTCTGGCTCCAGAGCCTGACTCTTAAACTGTCTGCTTAATGATGAGATACACAGCACTCTTATGATTTATTTCTATTAATTTTAAACAGTAATTATTTGTTATTGATCACATGGCTGTGAATCTGCTGGAGGCTTGGTTGACCTCGACTGTGCTCAGCTGGGTGGCTCTGCTCCAGGCAAGAGAGCAGCTGACTATCCACTTCTCCCCATGGGAACCAATATTACCATTTTCTTGGGTATCTTTTATTTTGTGAAAGTCGTTCAGTCATGTCTGACTCTCTACAACCCCATGTACTGTAGCCCACCAGGCTCCTCTGTCCATGGAATTCTTCAGGCAAGAATACTGGAGTGGATAGCCATTCTCTTCTCCAGGGGATCTTCCTGACTCAGGGATGAGCCCAAGTCTCCTGCATGGCAGACAGATTTTTTGCCATCTGAGCCACCAGGGAATATATATATATATATATATAATCCCCTTTAAAAAAAATTGTGGCATATTTTACGCACTTCTGTACTTTGAAGAAGCTTGGTTTTAAAGGTTAATTATGGAAAACAATGTGGAGGTTTCTCAAAAAATTATAAACAGAACTACCTTTAGGATGCAACCATCCCACTTCTGGGTATACATCCAAAGAAAGTGAAACCAGGATCTCAAATAGATATCTCCTCTCTTATGTTCATTGTAGCATTGCTTGCCAAGATATGAAAACAACTAAATGCCCACCAATGGTGAAAGGATAAAGAAAGTAGAGTATATATATATATATATATATATGTATATATATATATACACACACAATGGAATATTATTCAGCCTTAAAAAAGAAGGAAAATTCTGAGACTTCCCTCGTTCAGATTCTGTGCTCCTGCTGCAGGGGGTACGGATTTGATCTCTGGTGGGGGAACTGAGATCCCACAAGCCATGAGGTGTGGCCAAAAGAAAAGGAAAATTCTAGCATTTGTAATGACATAGATGAACTGAGAGAACATTGTGGCTAAGTAAAATAAACTAGATGAAGAAACACAAATACAAATACTGCATGGTCTCGCTTATGTGTGGAAACTAAAAGTGTCAAGCTCATGGAAATAGAAGAGCAGGACCTGGTCTGGGGGTGGGGGCGGAGAAATGGGGAGACGGTCAAGGGAAACCAGGTGTCAGTTATGAGATGAATCAGTTCTGGAGATCTAATGTACTAACATGACTACAATGAACTATTTGTACTGTACACTTGAAATTTGCTAAGAAGGGAGATCTTGTTATCAACAATACGTGCACGCGTGCAAGCACACACACACACCCCTCTTACAGAGACACATGTTTTGGCCATGGAAATTCTGATTCAGGTCTGAAATGGGGTCCTGGATATGTATTTTTTTTAAGTTTCTGCAGATGATCCTGATCCTTGGATTAATCTGACAATCATTTCCTACTGACAAAACAGCAAAAATGATCCAAAGCACAAAGACAGAACAAAATGTTTGTGTGTGTTAAAATCTATCTCATTACAAATTCATCATTTCATTCACTGAAGTAAAGGAGAATGAGAGGACCACACCAGAAGAGAATGAAGTGTCTGACCAGGGTTTACCCTTTTCTTTGATTTTTCTAGTCCTGGAGATGCTTGAGTGGGTATGGATAGCCAGAGGAATCAGAGAAAGAACCTTGCAGAATGAAGCAGTGTTGGGAGTGCAGGGATCAGAGAACTGGGGGTCAGGCGGACCCCTGCCATGGACTAGTTTTGAGATCTAGAGAGATTTACCTCACTTTCTCTGCCTGTTTTTGCATCCATTGAATGGATATGGTAATAGCTATCCGAGTATGCTGGTTTGAACACTGGAGTTTAGGTAAAAGAATGAATAGAATGTGTTTAGTCTGTGCCAAACATGTGAAAATGAAAGTGTTAGTCACTCAGTCGTTTCTGACTCTGCGACCCCATGGACTATAGCTGGCCAGGCTCCTCTCTCCATGGAATTTTCCAGGCAAGAATGCTGGAGTGGGTTGCCATTTCCTTCTCCATAGGCATCAGCGATTGAGTTGTGGACGCTAACAGACTCCTGTCTGTGCTCCTTTCCTCTACCTGAGCTTGAAATCAGGAAACAGGTGCTGAGATTAAAAATCTGGTGGGGATTAGTCACTTTTTACTCTTGTCTTTTTTTTTTTTTCTATATTGCTTCTGTCCTTCAAAAAGAGTGAAAGGTAAGAATACACATTCGAGGGTTTCACATAGTAGTTGCTGTGAAAAGTTCATCAACAGCAACCTTAATTAAACAGAGTTGGGAAACCAGAAGAGGGAGCTGTTCTGTCCTGAGACCACAGCAGAGCCTGACGGGAACAAAGACTCCTCTTTCCTGGCAACAGTTCTGCCAGTGGAAAGCCCTGGCCTCCTGATTTACTCCAGCCCTCCCAACTTCCTCTTCCCCCATAAATAAAAGTGCTGTCTCTCCCTTGCTGTGCATGGACTTGCACGTGGCTTTCCATGGAAGCAGGCTCCGTGTTCCTTTTCTCTCTTTTTTAGTGCTCTGCTGATTGTGGCTTCCCTGGTGGTCCAGTGGTTAAGAATCTGCCCGCCAGTGCAGGGGACATGGTTTGATTCCCGATCCGGAAGATTCCACATGCCGCAGAGCAGCTAAGCCCACGTGCAGCAACGACTAAACTCGAGCTCTGGAGCCCACACTTGGCAAATACCGAAGCTGGCTCTGCAGTAAAAGAAGCCAGGCATTAAGTCCATGCCCCACAACGCGAGAGTAGCCCCTGCTCTCCACAGCTAGGGAAACTCCAGGTGCAGCAACAAAGACCCAGCACAGCCAAAAATAAATAATAAATTCACTGCTGATGCCCAATAAACAGCAGGTCAACACTGTGAATCCAAGCCTAAACTTACGCTGACTACAGCGTGAACCAGGGTTTTGCTCAAATTTACATTGTTTCCCTGTTTTAGTTTTTTAGCTTATTCTCAGAAACATACTGCCTTGGAGCACGGACTTTGCCTCTGACACCTTGGTCAGTGAAGGAGAGCAAAGGGAATGTGTGCATGGGTGCGTGCTAAGTCGTTTCATTCATGCTCAACTCTTTTCAACCCTACGGATTGTAGCCCACCAGGCTCCTCTGTCCATGGGGATTCTTTAGGCAAGAATACTGGAGTGGGTTTCCATGCCCTCCTCCAGGGGATCTTCCCAACCGAGGGATCAAACCTGCATCTCCTGCAACTCCTGCATTGTAGGTTGATTCTTTACCTCTGAGCCACCAGGGAAGCCCGAGCAAAGGTAATATAGGGGGGCAAATAGGGCATGGCTCAAATATGGGGCAAACGAGAGTTTTCTGAATGTCTTGGCTAATCAGGAGATCACACACCTTCTCCCAGTGTGTTCTGTTTTCTTCGTCAGTCTCTGCCTTCCCCATGGGCCGGAGGCGTGCTGGCCACACAGCCTGCAGGGAGTGGAAGAATGATCTTTGCCACCAACTTCTATTTCCCGGGGAAGACATGCAGGTATCTGAACACACCCAACATGATGGACTTGCTCCCAGCCTCCCGCAGCTCAACCTGAAGTGCAAACATCTCCTCCAGGGCCCAAAGAACACGAGCCTCAAAAGCCACTGACAAACTGCGAAGTAGCTGAATGGTGATCGAGGCATTGCAGCCCACCTGACCTCACCCCTGGGAGGGCGGAGTGTGCGTTGCGGCGCTTTTAGCAGAACAACTGAGCCTGTCATATCCAGGGAAGTGTTTCTGTGTGTCATTTCCTCTGTGTCTCATTTTAGAAAAGAGAATTGGATTCAGTCTTTGTGACCTTCATGTCTGTCACACGTCTGCAGGCCTTACAACGTCTGTCCTAAAAGTATTGCTCACTGTCAATTTTAAAGTTTAGGAGACAGCACTGAGACGCTTTGGGGGGAAAGGGGGGATAAATCTTAACAGGAAGTGATGCAATGGTAACATAGCAACAGGTCCAGTTGATTAAATTACCCACAGAAATCTCCCACTGGCATCAGGAAGGGATTTGTATCAAACTCCGGGTGGAGTGTGAGTCACTCTGAGTCAGGGACCATATAACCTCATAGAATTCCTTGGGTTGGGATCACATTACCTTATTAACAAGAAAGGTGCATTTCTGAGTGTCTCTGTTTTTTTCTCAACAGTTCCTGATCATCCCAGATGAAAGAATATAGTCATGGTGTAGATTATCTAAAGTGGCAAATAATTTAAACATTTATGTGCCCTTTGCTTTCAAATACTAAGTGCATTTTTGGAGCGGTGGGGGCTGTTTGCCTCGTTAGAACAAAGAGCATTCCAGATGGGGGAAATGTCTAGAGTAAATGATTTAAAGCAAAAACGAACTTGGCAAGTATGAGAAGCTGTAACAGGGTCAGTGTGGCAACAGCAGAATAGATGAGGGAGAGAATGGACAAGGCCAGGTTGCAGAGGCAGGTGAGGGTGTGATCCTGCCAGGGTAGAAGGAAACACCAGGGAGATGATGCTACAAGTCCAAAGAGATTGGACTGGATTGGGGTGGTAGGAGTGGAGATGGACTGACAGAGGATTTGAGACGCAGTTGACAGAACAGGCTGTGAATCAGACCATGGTGGTGGGAAAGGGGGTGATGGGGAAGGGGGGAAAGTTGAGAAGAAAGAATAATCAAAGATAGCTTCTAAAGCCAAGCCTGAGATGCAGGCCTTTTTGAGGGAGAGGTGGAAGAGTATGAATTAAGGGTCTCATTTGGGCCATTTTAAGCATGGAATGACCATTATGCACTTAAGTGGTGATGTCCTGTAGGAAGCTGGGTACCTAAGTGTGGAGCTCCTGGAAGAGGTCGAGGCTGGTGATGCTGATCTGGGTGTCACTGGCTTCCCATGGCCCTTAAAGCCCTGAAACTAGATGGAATCACGTAGGGGGAGGATGTAGGGGGGAGGGAAAGAAGGGCCCAGCACTGAGGGTGGAGAGCTGGGAAGGAAGGAAGCCCATCAGTGATCTAGACAAAGGTAAAGGAAGCATATGGAGTGTTTGGGAACAGAAAACCAGCTGAAGAGGTTTGTGGAGACACAATGGAACACAGAAGGTGAAATAGACTACAGACAACTCTTTCCAGAAATATTGCCTTATCTTGTTATCATCATGATACAAAGGTGTGATGGTCTTACCCCATTTAAGTATCAGAAGATGGAGACCTAAGATCACAAGGTCAGTAAGGATTGGAGTTGGTTTTGAAACAGGTGGGAAAGGGGAAGTGCACAACCTTTAAAAGAATGACTCAGCCATTAGGGATGTGACATAAACTTTTTAGAATTGATAAGGCCCAAGATGGCAGATTTGACTTTCAGGAAACCCTCAACCTCATGGGCTCATTGTAAGACATTATCATATGCTAAACAACACACCCACTGGTGACAAGACAGTTCTGAGGCTGAGCATACAGGGCCAAAAATTGGGTGGTGACCGAATTTCTGGAAACCCCCACCCTAACTGCCAAAAAGTTGGAATCATCCTCCCACTCATTAGCCTATGAAGTTACCCATCCCATAAAAACCAATAACAACCTACCCTGGGGCCTTTTGTCTTCTGAGATGGCTCGCATTCTGTTTATGGAGCTTGTGTCTCCCCGAATAAATCTGCTTTCACTCTGCTTTCGGGAGGTCTTGAATTCCTCACGTGTTGGCCCATTCCAGGCACTTGCCTGAGACCTGGGACTTAACCATACCTCTTGGGCCCCATGTTTTTCCTGCAGCACTTTGAGCTCTTAAGCATATATATACATATATACATATATATATATATATATTTTTTTTTTTTTTTACTTCTCACTCTAGTTCACTCTTGAATCCCACAGCTCCTCAGGCAAAGTGAAGTGAAAGTGTTAGTCGCTCAGTTGTGTCTCTTTGTGACCCCATGGACTGTAGCCCATCAGGCTCCTCTGTCCATGGGATATTCCTGGCAAGAATATTGGATTGGGTACCCTTCCCCTTCTCCAGGGGATCTTCCTCGTCTGGAGATCGAACCCTGGTCTCCTTCATTGCAAGCAGATTCTTCACCATTTGAGCCACTAGGGAAGCCCCACAGCTCCAGGGGTAAGAATTAGCCATCTAGGGACATCACTGGAGGAAGAGAGAAAATAAGGACAGTTTCTCTTTTCAATGGCAGTGACCAGGGGCCGTGTGGGTGGAGCGCCCTTCCCTGGCCCTGGCGCCCTCCCCAGGGATGAGGTCATTGTGCCTGTATAGGTATAGCTGGCAACCGCTGTCTCAGTCTTTCCTTCAGTGACTCTAAATCCAGCCTGTTAGTCCTTTCTTATCTTAAACAAACTGTCCTAGAGCCTAAAAAGGAATAACGGCTGCATTCCAGTGAATCAGATTTTTGCCTTGTGGAATATAGGTACAGGCCTCCAAACATCCCAGGGGGGAGAATGATTGAAACTGCCAGGATCTGGCTTTATGTATAGGCTTGAAATAATGACATGAAACTGTCCCAATGCCACACTTTCTATCTAAGCTACCCCAAAAGAAATGAGAGAAGGTATCAGGGTGAGGCCCTCAAGGAGAACAAGTAATAGGTCCGTGATCTGCACTTTTCTCATTATTCTAGAAGGATTCTCAGTCACGTCTTTCTCTGCCTAAACTCTTTCCTGGAAAATGTGAGGTTTATTTTTCTTTCATGTAAGGTGAGCTCAATAACTATGTCAGAGATGTCTCAGCTCCTCTCAATGAGTTTTCTGAAATATAAAATGAGAAACAAAGACCTTCAATATCTCAGACATTTTCCCCCCAGGCATGAGTTCCTTTTTTGAAACTGAAAGTTACATGGATCCAACAAACTTATGTCAGTGTGAAGAGCCTTGGAATCAAGTTTTACATGTTTGAAGTGCAGAATCCAGCACTGTTTCTCCTGGAATGAAGGGCCATTTGCAGTGAAAGTGCCTTGACCTGCAAGGCCCGCAGGCTCAGATCCGGCAGGGAAGGCAGACATCTGAGCAAAGCCCCCAGCCACCCTCATAGGACAAAGGCTTCTCCACAAGGTGTGGGGTCAGCTCAAAGGAGCAATAGCCTCTGATCCAAAAGCTGCATGGTTTTCCCCAGGAACTGGTTAACTAGTCCTCTGCTTGGCAAGGTTACCCTCCCCTGTCCTCCAAATGGCTCTAATAGAAGGTTGATCTGATAGGGGGTCCGGAATGGGTTCAGTATCCTCTCAACCTCGACCTGCAAAGCTCAGGGAAGAGCCTCAGAGGGCCTGAATCAACCTCAGGGCAAGTTACCAGAACCCACGACCCGTACCTCAGGCTCCTCATTTATTGCTGTGAATAGAGGGGCGGTGAGGCCTGGAGAAAGAACTTGAAGGATGTGAAGGGGGGGGGTCCTCTTCTGGAGACAAAGGAGGGAGAGAGGTGACACCCCCAGGGGACCCCTCTTTGCAGAAGGAGGGAGGAAAGGCCCTGCTCAGGAAGAGCACAGGACAATGCCTGAGCTGGAGTGGGCAGCCTTTGCCCGCCTCTGTCTGCCCTGAGACCCGCCTGGGCCTCCGTGAAGAGCCCGTCCCCGGCTCTGCGTGCTGGGCCAGGAGAAGGCCTGAGAGGCAGGCTGCGGGGGGCAGAGAAGGGCTCTCAGGGACCTGGGGCTGCACTGGGGTGCCCGGCAGGGTGGGGGAAGCAGACACAGACCCTCCACTCTCTTGTAGCAGCAAAGACAGAGGGGCCCACTTGGAGATGAAGAGGAGAGTCTTGCCACCCTGATGTGGAACAGGGGGAACCTGGGTTGAACCGTGGAAGGAGAAGCCTTGAACCCCCTCGTGTGGCCAAGCCAGCTCAGGAGGTGAGCCAGAGGGGGCCGCCAGGCTCGGCCTCCGGGAAGCCGGAGGGCCGGGTGCTGGAGCCGGGGCCCCACACCCCATGAGTGTGAGCTTCAGCTCAGCCTCTTTTGACGACAGGGACCCTGGACAACTGCCCTGGCCTCCCTAGGCTCGTTTCCTCACCGGTATGAGGAGGACAGAACTTCTTCACAAGGTTGCTGAGGACTGAATGAGTTCACCCAGGGCAACTGCTTTAAAGGGTGCCTGGCAGGCGTGAGCAGGCGCCCTGCATGTCTCCTGGTGTCATGAAGGCGCACAGCAAGTGCCTTACTGACTCGGCCTGATGTCTATAGGTGCGGGGTAGGGCCTCCGGGAGTTGGTGGTGGGCAGGGAGGCCTGGCTTGCGGCAGTCCACGGGGGCGCAGAGAGCTGGACGTGACTGAACCGAAGGGTCACCCCAGGCCGCAGCTCGGCCCCACCGTGGTTCTCACCTCCCATCTTGCTTCCTGTTGTTGTCTTAGCCACTCAGTAGTGTCTGACTCTTTTGTGACCCCATGGACTGTAGCCTGCCAGGCTCCTCTAGGATTTTCCCAGGCAAGAATACTAGAGTGAGTTGCCATTTCCTTTTCCAGGGGATCTTCCCAAACCAGAGATGAAACGCGCATCTCCTGCATTGACAGGTGGGTTCTTTACTATCTAAGCCACCAGGGAAGCCCGCTTATCTCCTAGTAGACCCCTCAAACAAACTTTGGGAATGCCCAGAGCTCTGCTAAAACCTACCTTGGAGAGAATTACACTGGGTGATCATGAAGTGTCCCTTCAGGTTTAAAGGTTTGTGTGTGGTTAAGAATTCCATAAAGTGACTTAGTCTAAACCAGCTTCTTTGAAAGGAAAGCATGTTATGTGGGTCCCTCATCAAAAAAAAAACAAAAATAAAAAAACTCATATTTAGAGACTTCCATGGGGGTCCAATGGCTAAGACTTTGCACGCCCAATGCAGGGGGCCCAGGTTCAATCCCAGGTCAGGTAATCAGATCTCGCATGCTGCAACCAAGAGTCCACACGCCCCAACAGATACCCTGCATGATGCAACTAGGACCTAGTGTGGCCAAATAAATAAATAAATATGTATTTTTTAAAGTCACATTCAGCACCAGGTTTAAGCCAAATGGTGTTTTCCAAGCCTCCCTGAGTCCTCGTTTTGTCCCGAGGCACCCGGGCCCCCATCCTCCAGCAGTTCTGAGCACTGGATGGGCCTCCCCAGACCGCCCTTCCTGCTTCTGTGTCTTCCGGTGTCGGATGTGTTCGTCTCCACAGCCTGCAGTCACAGGCTGGGGTGCGGCCAGTTCGAACCCCCAGCAGGCTCCCTCACCTCTCGTCTGGTGTCCCTTCCAAAGTCACCTTCCCAATGAGGCTATACGGTCTACTCCAGTAAAAGTGTCAACCTCTGCTCCCACCTTCAAAAGAAGGTAATAGCAAGGTCAAGCCCACTTGTTCGAAGTGGTGGCTTCCCTGACCTTGAAAGAGTGTGCTGATCCTTTTTGCTTCTGTGACTATTAAAATTTTTAATAAGACCCCTCCATCATTAACACAGTGGATTTAGAGCCTCTATTTCAAAATCCACTTAATAGGAGAAAGGACAGGAAGAAAAGAACAAAAACAAACAACTGCCCTTGAAGTGACTAGTGAATTAGGGTTTACTCTGAAGGGCCCGCCCCCTCCCAGAGCCGCGGCAACTGCTCCCTGCTAAGGGGCCTGTGTTCTGGCGGCTCTTCACCCTGCAGGCTGCGTGTGTGACTCCCCTAGGGAGCTTTGAAAACCACTGATGCCTGGGAATAGGTCTGAAGTTGGCAGAAGCCTAGGCACCAGGGTTTTAAAAATTCCCCAGGTAATCGATGTGCAACCAAGACTGAGAAAACACAGCCCTGGAGCAATCGAAGGGCTTTCTAGGGGGGCTCAGGGGGTAAAGAACCCGCCTGCAATACAGTAGACACAGGTGACGCAGGTTCGACCCCTGGGTCAGGAAGATCCTTTGGAGGAAGGTTTGGCAACCTACTCCAGTATCCTTGCCTGGAGAATTCTACGGACAGAGGAGCCTGGCGGGCTACAGTCCATGAGGTTGCAAAGCGTCAGCCCCGACTGAAGCGACTGAGCACACAGAGTGATTGAAAGTGCTGATGTGGCTCTCATGGTCCCCTGCTCTTCTGAGGTGGGCCCAGGCATTCAGCTTCGTAAAGCTCCCGAGGGGCTTCAAATGCACAGCCAAGGTGAGAAAATAGTTGCTCTGACCAGTTCTCAAATTGGCGGTCCCTAGATCAGCAGCAGCATCACCACCTAGGAACTTGTTAAAAATGCAAGTTCTCAGGGGCCCCACCCCAAGTGGACTATATCAGACTTCCCTCTGTGGTGTAACATGGGTTCAGCAGGGGAGATATACCAAATATAAATTGCAATGTGCCTCGTCTGTGATTTTCTATAAATAAAACGAATAGGGGGCTCAATAGAGATTCCTTCTTCCTCCTTTTCTAGAGCAGGGGCCACTTTATTTTTATTTTCATAGAAATATAAAACAGCCCTTGGGAAAGGACAAGATAAATCATTCATGACAAAAGGAAAAACGTTTGCAAGAGCACAGATTTGTTGTCCACCCATAGGCAATTAAATGTCCTGGAGAAGAAAAAAAGAGAGAGGGGAAAACACATAAATGCAGAAGTCTGTGGATTCTGAGTGGGTTTCATGCTTATAGCACTTTCCAGTTCTGGAACTTTTCATCTGCCAAGCCTGTCTAAACACTGAGCACATCTGGCACTTTTAAGTTTTTAGTGTCAAACTAGTTTTCTTGGAGCCCCAGCCAGATTCTTCTGGTAACTAAGCAACATCCCAAACTGTGGGTAACAAGAAATTCAAGCCAATGCATAAAATCCTGTTTTTGGTCTCTCTTTTGCATTATTGCCTTTAAAAACTCTAGAGAAGAGTTTCTCTGGAAGAGAAAAATGAGAAAAGAAGAAGATACAGAGAGCACTCATCGAAAAAAATTCAGGTAACCTAATAAACCCTAAAAGGCAAGTTGACCTGGAGCCCACCCCTGTGAGAGTTGCACATGAGGGGAAGGCAAGGGGTGAAAGAGCCTGAAACTGCACACAGCCCCCTGCCCCTTCCTTCCTTTGTGTGATACATACATTAGGGGCAATCCCAAGTGGCTTTCAGGCTGTAACAGACTGAAACTGTGTTAAGATGCACCCCAGATCTATGTTTCACAAAATTACCATGAAAGCAAAAAGCAACGTTGACAACCCATTAGGAATATAAACATTGCCTGTTCAAGACATTCTAGAGAGCAAAGGCTCTTAAAGGGAATTCTGGGGCAAGAAGTTTGTGTTTTGAGAATGGAACGAGCCTGGACAACAATTCTTGACCTCTTTCAATGGGCAGGGCTCCCCAGTTACTGGTGAAAAGACTGAGCCAAGAGGAGGAGGAAGCAGAGCCCAGACCCTGAGCTCGAGGGTTGTCAGAGGCATGGCCATCTTTGCAAAGAAGCTCCTGCCTTCCCTGATGGAGGGGAAACGTGAGTCACCCAGGGAATTCCTTAAAATGAAGGTTCCTCGGCTCCCACTCAGAGGTTCTTACTCAGGAGGCCTAGGGTAGGATGTAAGCATCCAGGTCTAAAGGACTTTGCCCTTGATGCTGATGCTAACTTGAAGGCCTCCCTTTGAGAAGGGTCACACAGAATTGGCTCTGGAGGATTCCCTGACTTGTTGGCACTTTGTGGCTGGTTCTCAGGTTATGCAAGCAGGGTATAAAACTGGAGCATCAACATGTTACCGTCTTGATCGTCATCACCATCTGGTTCTTGTCTTTATTTCCCTCAGTGAAAGGGCCTTTACTCCAGCTTCTTGGAGCACTCAGGAGTGTGCCCTCATCAACCTGAGATGTCTGCCTATCTGCATTCCTGCTCCTTTTTTTCCCTGCAGACACGCATCCCAGGACCCCTGAATGCCATCGTTTGCACAGTGGCAGAGCATGAGTACCGCCTGTCTCACAAACTGATACTGATGCTCCTTTGATGTGGGCGCATTGCTACGTCTCTCCATTTTCATTGGTGACCCTGCTGTGCCCAGCCCAAGGTGCGACTGGCCCCAGCATGAAGTGTGCCAGCCCTAGAGCAAGGCCTAGTGCTAGCTCCAGGCTGCTGGAGGCTGCTCTGCGGAAGGAGCTGGAAACTCCTTTATCCACCACTTTACCCATCCACTTGGTGACACCGACCCAGCGTGGCAGCCCTGGCCCTTGGACAATGTAATCCACAAAAACTGATAAGAAGCCAGAAGAGAAACTCAGGCAAGGCTTTGCTGGGACTTGTGCTCCTGCAAGAGGGAGTGAGAGCGTGTATCAGATGCCCGTGTTCAGTCCCTGGGTGAGGGGGAAGGGATGAGCTGTTTCCTTAAATGGGGTGAGAGTGGGTCTGAACTGGTGGGTCAGCCCGAAGAGTGGCTTAGGTGGTCTGCCTACCCCCTTGATAGTGCTCTGTGCAGGATCGTCTGTAATACCCTGCTTTTGCTCCCGGTACCTCAGACATGGCAGTTGGGCTTTGGCCTTTTTGCTTCTTATTGTTCATAATTTGGGCTTCCCAGGTGGCACGAGTGGTAAAGAACACACCTGCCAACGCAGGAGACATAAGAAATTCAGGTTTGATCCCTGGATTGGGAAGCTCCTTTGGAGGAGGGCATGGCAACCCACTGCAGTATTCTTGCCTGGAGAATTCCGTGGACAGAGGAGCCCGGTGGGCTACAGTCCACGGGGTGGCAGAGTCGGACCCAACTGAGTTGATTTAGCATGCACACATGCATGTTCATAATTTGCCCCAATTGCACGTCTGCAGTTATTTTTAGTCCCTCGTAACTTCTTTGTATTCTGTTGCTTGAGAATATGTTGGTCAAGCTGCAAGCACTGCAGCAACGGATCCTAGGCCCCAGCCTGCCTCACTGGGAGCCTCAAGGAGAACCAGAGGCAGAAGAACCCCAGGCTGGCCTCTCGTGCCAGTTTCCCGAGGAGATGGGGGAAGAGCCATCCTAAGGAGACTTTGCGTTGGCAAAGAGATTACAACAAGATGAGGCCAGACCTTGGTCCAGGAAATTCCTGTTGATGCAAAGAGGATCCACTCTGCCTTCATGAAGTGAAGGGATTGGAGGGCTCTTGAGGCCAGCAACACTGAGCATGCGCTCTTGCTGAACACTGTTCCCCATTAACTGCATTTGACTCTCACGACCAGCGGGTGGTGGAGACACGTTGCTCCGCATCCTTGCTAACAGCTGGTATTGCTGGTCTTTCTCATTTTCGTCAATCTGGTAGGTATATGCTAAATACTAAATGAGTATTTCTCTGCTTGGGAGGTTGCGCTCTTTTTGGAATTTGTGTAATGTTTCCTTCTCTGACATAATGTCATGTTTTTACTATTAGCTTATCCTGGCTTTCACGATCTCTGACTTTTGGTTTCCTCTGGGCCAGTCCAAAAGAAAAGGGAAGGGGGAGGAGTGAAGATGGTTTTAGACTTCAGGGAGAGAGAACATTGGAAATAGACCTCTGTTCTGAGGGATGGGCTCCGGGGGCACAGTGCTGGCCAGTGCTGGTGCACGGCCTCTGCCAGGAGACTAGCCTGGGTGGATTTGACCCAGGGCTTTAGGGAAACTGATGTGATTCTGTTAGGGAACCATTGACTGAAACCACCCACCCTGGCCAGGCAGGATAATAACCATTGGCATGAGTGATCTCACAACAGGAGACTCATATAAGGAACACGGAAGTGACGAGCTACCTCCAACTGGAAGAATCCAGGAGGGCCCAAAGGAAGGAGGAGATCCAAGCCCAAAATAAGTCCAGTCAACCTCCCAGAAACCCTTGTGCTTGAATCCATCGTGGCCAAGAGATGCAGGCACCACCAGGAAGGACCCGAGTCAGATCAAACATGGGCACAAGCAAGATGATTGGCCAGAAACCCCATTACCTTAGAACCGGAGACGGTGAGCCACGTGGTGGGGCAGTGTTCCTGGGTTCCCTCACGCTGCTGCTCTCTGCCCAGACGCCCCTTCCCAATTAAGTTTCTCACTTTGTAGTGAGTGTGTCTCCCTGGACAGTTTATTTCTGAATGTTGGACAAGAGTCCACTCCCAGGCCCTGGAAGAGGTCGCCCTTTCCATAACAACCCCATCATTACAAAACCTTGAGCCAGAATAATGGACCTGTGCTGGGAAGAAGCGAGTCTGGCATGGAGAGGTAGCAGATGGGTCAGAGGCAGTGTGAGGAAAAACCAGAGCAGAGTTTTGGTACCCGTGGCGAGAGGTCCGAGTGGGATGTGTGGACGACACTACCCCTGGGAAGCGTCAGCACTACTTGAGCGCATGCTGGATAGCCTCCACTCAAGGCAGAGCCGGGGCCTGGTGGGAAACGGAAGGGCAGTCCGGCAGGCCTAGAAGACGGGGGACACACGGTTACACCAGGGAACGGTGCGGGCCACAGACGACTGATTCTCCAGTCACCCGCTCCTCTGCCTTACTGGACCAGGCTCGCCTTTTCCCCTTCCTGTCAGGGCCTCCTTTCTCAGGTGGACCTCTGTCCTTCAAGCAGCCCTGCTCACAACTTCTAGGCAGGCCTGGACATGGCCGAGTCCCAGCAATGAACCAGTTTAAAAAGATGTAGGATGCTCACTACAGGTTTTGTTTTGGTTTTGTATGTGACCACCCCCGCCTTTTTTTTTAGCATCGAGGCACAATACATGTAATGTAAAATCAACCTTGTTGAAGTATACGATTCAGTAGCATTTAGTATATTTCACAGTGTTGGGCAAACATCACCACTGTCTAGTTCTAAAACACTTTTCTTCCCTTTGAAGTGGACTTTATTTTTTAGAGTAATTTTAGGTTCACGGAAAGACTGAGCAGAAAATGTAAGTTCCCATATACCTGTCTCCCCCCTACCACCACACACACAGTATTCTCCACTGATCAACATCTTGCATATGAGTAATTCATTTGTTGAAATCCAGGAACCCGCACATCATAATTCCCCAAAGTCTACAGTTTACATTGGGGTTTACTCTCGGCGTTGTGCATTCTGCTTTAACAAATTATAATGACACGTATCTAACATTATAATATCATACAGTACAGTTTCACTGCCCTAAAATGTCCTTTGTCTTCTGCCTAGTCATCCCTCCTCTGCCCTTGTTGAATCATAAGCTGAGGCATATTAAAATTTTGTGAATTTATCAGAGCAAGCATCACTTCAAGTGGGGCAGCATCAAATGGGAAGTGGTAATGATCCCACCTCAGGCAGGAGCTGGGGAAGTACTTTCAAGACAAGGTGTGAAGCAAAGAAATAAAATTATTTGATAAGCTGTAGCTTAGAGTCTATTGGTCTGTTGATCACAAACTGTGATTCGTTGTCCTCAGCTTTCCATTTCCCAACCCTGAAGCATTTACAGGCTTAGATTTTGTTTGGTTTACATAGGCTTTCTTCTCTATTAGAGACACCTCAGTCTATGGGCCTCATTGTGTAACTAATTAACACCTCCTCAACCCCTGGCAACCACCAATATTTTACTGTCTCCATAGATTTGCTTTTTCTGGAATGTCATACAGACAGATCATACAGAATACAGCCTTCTCAGATTAGCTTCTTTCACTTGGTAATATGCATTTAAGTTTCCTCTATGTCTTTTGACGGGTTGGTAGCTCATTTCTTTTTAGTGCTGAGTAATAGTCTAATGTCTGATGCACCACAGTTAACTTATCCATTGAGAGTCTGAATATACAAATGGATAATGGTCAGACCCCACATGAACACAGAACTCTGACCCACAATCTGCAGTAAACTGCACAGGAAGCCAGCCTCTGCTAATCTTTATTAAGCCACTCAGGAAGTCAGCCTGGCATAAGTCAGACTCAAGGAAGTCAGATTGCTCTCTCCAGGGACAATCCACGGAGCTAAACAATAACTCTATAATAATACGCCTCTAGTGACCAGCACTTGGTTTATAACTGACAGCTTCCGACTTAGGGCCAACCAAATACATCCTCTAACCAGTCACCCGGGATGCCCCACTTCTAGTTAGTCCTCTGGCGCTCCCCCATGCCAACAGCCTCCAATAGGGCGTACCTGAAGCCTCCTCTGTTTTCCACCTCTAAACTTTCCTACTCTCCCGCTGCCTTCAAGTCCCTGTCAGTTGTGAGTGGCCAACTGCCTGGCTATAGCAAGTTCATGAAAAGTCTTTGCTTTTCTCATTTGATTAACTTTATTTTCACACCATGCTTTTTACTGAATTACATTTTGGTTGCTTCCAAGTTTTGACAATTGTGAATGAAGTTGCTATGACCATCCATGTGCAGATTTTTGTGTGGACATAAATCTTCAGCTTTTTTGGCTAAAGGGTAAATACCAAGGAGCATGATTGTTGGATTAGATGGTAATCTGTATGTTGAGTATGTTCAGTTTTCTAAGAAACTGCCCAACTGTCTTCCAAAGTGGCTGTATCATTTTGCATTCCCATTAGTAATGAATGAGTTTCTACTGTGCCGTATTCTCACGAGGGTTTGGTGTTGTCACTGTTTTGAATCTGGGCTGTTCTAACAGGTGCAGGCATGCATGCGTGCTTAGTTGTTTCAGTCGTGTCCAACTCTTTGCAGCCCCATGGACGGTAGCCCACCAGGCTCCTCTGTCCATGGGATCCTGGCAAGAATACTGAGTGGGTTGCCATTTTATCTTCCAGGGGATCTTCCTGACCCAGGGACTGAATCCATGTCTCTTACCTCTCCTGCAACGGCTGGCAGGTTCTTTATCACTGGTGCCACCTGTGAAGCCCAATATGTGTATAGTGTTGTGGTTTTAATTTGCAATTCCTTAATAACAAATGATATTGAACATCTCCTATGCCTATTTTCCATCTATATATCTTCTTTAGTGAGATATCAGTTAACATTTTCTGCCCATTTAAAAAGTCAGGTTGTTTGTTTACTTACTGTTGAGCTTTAAGTGTTCTTGGTATATTTTGGACGACGGTCCTTTACAAATACGTCTTCTGCAAATATTTTCTCCCAGTCTTGCAAATATTTCTCCGTAGCTTGTCTTCGCATTCTCTTGACAGTCTCTCAGAGCAGAAATTTTTAATTTTAATGAAGTCTTTCTAATCGACTGTCTCTCACATGGATCATGCATCTGGTATTGTATCTAAGAAGTCATCACCATGCCCCAGGTTATGTAGATTTTCTCCTGTCCAAAACATTTTCACCACTCCCCAAGGGCTATATGCTGCATGTGTTTCTACATCCAGCTGTCATATATCTGCACCTGAGCGGCATATGAACGCAGTTTATTTTCATCAGTAGTGGAGAATGTGAGGCACTGTGTATCTTTATGCTTCTGTTCTATTTCTGTTTGAGTCTCAGTCTTGAATTCCTGGGATATGTGGCATCTGTTAGAAGCAAATTAAAATTGAGCAAGTGGGGCTTCGCAGCAGAGGCTCCTGCTGTGGGAGAGTTGAGGCAGGAGGTTCACATTTGTCTTCATATCTCTGTGGAGGAGTGTGAACATCCGTCCTATTCTCCAGAGGAAAGCCTTCTGGAACCATGTTTCTGGTCCCTCTCTCAAACTCTCAATCCTCTCTCTGTGGGGAGAGTGATTTATCTGGTTGTTGAGATGACTAGTGTTTGACATTCATTAGGTCTTGGATGTTGGATGTTCAGGTCCTCTGCTGAGCAAAGTTAACGAATTAAAGGCACACACGAAGTTCCTCCTTCTGTCTGTCTCACAGTCTCAGTCCCATAAGTGTGAGGCTGTGCCCAGTTCTCCAGGCTGCTTTCTTGTGCCCAGTTCCCAAAGTTTAAACTGAGGGATGGGGTTACACCACTAAGTTGTCCAAAGTTCCAGTCATGTGCTCCAATCAGCTTGACTGTCCTGAAAGCAGATTCTGTACCCTCTATTACTCCTATTTTCTTCTAAATGGATTCAGAATCTGGAGGGCAGAAGGGAGAAGGTTATGTTTAATTCACACTTCAGAATCCCCCCTTTCACAGACCTGGAGGGGTCTTCAGTCAGCCCCTGCCACCCCAAGACCCTCTCCATGGTCAGTGGAGATGGAAGCCTCGCCGACAGCACATTTATGGGTAAGTTTCATTTTCAGCAAGTCCTCCTGGCCCCATCTCTCCTAACTTCCTCCTTCCTTGCCACTCAATTCCATCCATAATGTGGCAATCACATCGTCATCTTTCAGTTTGCTTTTTATCGGGCAGAGGTTAGGAGATTCTTGATTTGGTATCACTGAAGTGATACCAAGAAGAAGCACCTCTTGGCCCCTCATTTTCCTCATATGTGAGCCCTATCTTATGGGGTTGTCGTGAGGGTTTAAATCAGATGATGCACATAAACTGTTTAGCAAATGCGTAGCACAGTGCTATGGCAGCAGATGCTCTGTAAACAGCAGCTGCCATCAATGCTGTTCTTGTTATTAATAATTAGTATTCAGTCTCCTACCCATCACTTCTCCTCACATCTGGCAGCACTAGAAACAAAACTTCAGTAATTGACATGGAGACGTACACTGCTCTACTCAGATGCCGTTTTGGTTAGGAAAGTCATTCTTCAGGACCTATTTGATTCATTAAACCCAACTGGAAGAATCTGTGGCATTTGAATTTACCAATGATTAAGGAAGCGATTTTCCTACAACTTTTGAAAACCAAGTAATAAAACTGGCAAATTACAGCAGAATGAGTCCTTCAGAATGCTATGGAACTCTGAGAAAACCAGAGCATCTAACCTCAAAAGACTGAGAAAATACTTCCCACATTTCCCCCCAAAAGGATATCAGATATTGAAGCAACTTGGAAAGATTACTTGTTTCCACTATTTTCCCAAAGGGAAAAACACTTTACCCTGGGTGTGCATTTGAGAACTGGAGCCTACTAAGAAATTTCCACTTCTTAACCCATCAATTGTGAACAGTCCAATTAGCGATTAAAATATTTGAATTTTTAAAGGTAATTAATCAAGTCGACAGACATTGTCCGCTGAAAAGGAAATAGAGAAGTTAAAGTACAGAAGAAGTAGCTGACTATAATGTAATCTCTTATGTGAGGTGGTATTTGTGAGACTGTGAGTGTTTTAGGATGTTTCGAAGTAAAGCCCTGTGTTGGTCTGAAACTCAGAGGCCCAGTGAATTCTCTGAAATTATCTATAAAATTCTCTTTGACATTTGTATGTACATTTTTCTTAGGAGAAACATTGTCTTATGTTGGGTACTCTTGTGGTAGAGCCTAAAACAGGGATTTGGGTGCATGAAGGAATTATCTCAAGGTGAAAAGACTAAGGAAAACAAGACAAAGCACAGAATAAAACCAAGAGAGAAGGGAGTTTCAACCAAAGTCCAGCTTCAACGTGATCCCACGGGGCACCCTGGAGCGTGAGATGCGCATAGAATTGGCAGTAGTTTCGTCCTTCTGAGTGAGTCACGCCTACTGGGGCATGGCGCAGGGTCATCAGAGTAGGGTGGCACCCTGGAGAAAGAGGTAGCATTGAGCCATTGGCAGCCCTCCCTCACCGCAGCCAGGGGCTTGGTGCCCTGGCCTGGTCTTGGAGGGACATGACTTACACAAGTTTCTCAGAGTGTCTGTGCATCCTGACCCTAAAGGATGAAGAAACACTTTTTAAAACATTCTTTCTCTACAGGTGAGAAATGTCATAAGTCGGAAGTTATTTATCGCAGCACTTTTTGTAATAGCAAAAGAGTGACAATAACCCGAATGTGCATCAAGAGGGGATGAATGATGGTATTTGTGTATCATCGAATACTCTGCAGCCTTGAAAAGAATGAGGAAGTTCTCACTATTGACTTTACAATGATTCTCAAGATACATTGCTGATCAGAATAATAAACTATGAAGCAATGCATTTGGTTTGTTGCCATCTGTAAAAAAAGGGGATAAAAGTTTTTTTGCTTGATTCTGTACAGAATATCTCCAAAAGATGCATAAGAAATTGGTAACTCTGGTTGCTTCTCGGGAGAGGAGCTGAGTGCCTGCGGGGCAAGGTCCAAGGGAAGATATTGGCACTCTCTTGTTTGCTGTCTGTTAGGACAGTATTTCATTTTGTTAATGTCTCACCCAAAGATTCTAGAACAATACTTTATTGCTTCAGACTTAGTAATGATAGATGTTTTGAGGAGAGTAATGAAAACAAATGTTTTGCTTACCTGGGAATTTTGAGCTACTTCTCGCCTGTTTGGCCACCAAGATCACTAAAAAGCAACCCCGCGATAAGAATTCTACCAGTTTTTGCAACATCCTTTGTTTTTCTTTTAAGAACTCCTTATCTAATCTCTTATCAGCCTATTTCAGTTGATTAATTCATTCCCTAAGCCCATGGGAAGCATTTGGGGTTTAATTATGGCTTCATGTCTATTTTTCTTGTTTCTTATGGGTTCTAAGAACTTGTCAAGGATAGTCATGAGGTGCTCAGTGTACTGAGAGCAAGGACACATCCGTTGACAGAGAAGGATTTCGTATAGTCAAGTGCTATTTAAAGAAAATGTAATATAGTCAATACAATAGCTCACATCTTTGGAGTGCTTGGTGCCAGACAATGTGCCAAGCATTTCCCATATTTATTTTATATAATTGTTTCAACAACTTTAAGGGAAAGGGGGAAGCTATTATTATACCCATTTTGAACTAAAGAAATGGAAAGCCAAAACAGTTAATATACTCAAGGTTACTAAATAGTAAGTAGAGGAGCTGAAATGAGCACCTGGCCTGCCTGACCCCAAATCCAGGTCCTTACCACTCCACTCTCACTGGTCACCTGGTCAGCTAAGGAGAAGAAGCCATTTTCCTGTTTCCTTTTTGGAGCTGACTTCAGAGCCTTGCTCTAGACTCACCTGCTAGGTGATCAGAGACCCAGAAACCATTTAAAAGCTTGGTCCCCATAACTGCATCTATCAACTGCTTTCCTTCTCCAGCTGTCAGAAAATACCCAAATGGTTACTTTTCTGCCTGTGGCTCCTGAGAACATGGTAGTATCTATTTACAGATCCTGTCCACAATGACCAGCTACTGAGGAGCTGAAGAGCCAGTGAAGATTCCAAGTAATAATCATAATAATAGTGAAACCTAATGCCCGATGAAGAGCCATTCAGTTCAGTCACTCAGTCATGTCCAACTCTTTGTGATCCCATGGACTGCAGCACACCAGGCCTCCCTGTCCACCACCAATTTCCAGAGTTTATTCAAATTCATGTCTATCAAGTTGGTGATGCCATCCAACCATCTTATCCTCTGTCATCCCCTTCTCCTCCTGCCCTCAATCTTTCCCAGCATCAGGGTCTTTTTAAATGAGTCAGTTCTTTGCATCAGGTGGCCAAAGTATTGGAGTTTCAGCTTCAACATCAGTCCTTCCAATGATCACTCAGGACTGATCTCCTTGAGGATGGACTGGTTGGATCTCCTTGCAGTCCAAGGGACTCTCAAGAGTTTTCTCCAACACCAGAGTTCAAAAGCATCAATTCTTTGGTGCTCAGCTTTCTTTATAGTCCAACCCTCACATCCATACATAACCACTGGAAAAACCATAGCTTTAACGAGATGGCCCTTTGTTGGCAAAGTCATGTCTCTGCTTTTAGGAAGGGCAAACCCCAGGAATTCTCTTTACCTAAAGCGGCCACAGTCCTGTCAGTCTGGTTTTAGCTACCTCCGAGCACCATTGCCTCTATGGTAATGAGGACAATTTCCCAGTAAGAAATATTTCCCTGCACCTGTTTTCTGTGTGGCCCTGACCTGCAATTGGCAGGTGCCCTGCCTCTTCAAGACAAGTGGAATGGAGTCTGCTAAGAATGATATCTCTTGGGCAAATAAGATATCATTTTCAAAAGCAAAAATTAGATTATCCCAATTTAACTAGCTCCCCACCACCACCACCCCCATCAGCTGTATGGTAGAAAGACAGCCAGGATACATCAGGTAAAAAGAGTCAGGTGCTTATCTAGGCCCAAGGCTGGCTCCCTTCTTAGAGAAAACCAAGCAAAGCAAACTAGCGCCTGGTAGAATCTGAGCAGCAAAGAGCAAGGAGACTTGAGCTGTTAATCAGGAAGTAAGATGGCAGAGGGGCTAGTGTCTGTCACCTCCTTCCTTTGTGCCAACCCCTCTATGTCCCACAGATGTCTAAACAGACAGCAAATGCAAAAGGAACAATGAGTCTCCACTTTAGAAAGACTGAAGATCAAAAAAAGATTTTGAACAATGTGAAGATGTATTCTATTAGAAATATAAATAAAATAGACAAATATCTCCCTATTACATTTATTAATTTATCTAGACATTACAAAAATTATAGTAATTTAGAAATACTGCTAACTTAGAAATATTGCTTTTAAATAGTCCCATCTCACATTCATGAAACCATCTTACACAAGTTCTTCATATCTCCTTTATTATCACTGTCCTTGTCACAGCCAAAGTCACATTTTGAGGCATCTAACAGCTTTCCAAAACACATCAACTTTACTCCCACTAAGTTGTTTTGAGATAACGTTGCTTTTTGAATTCATATAATAATATGCTCTTAATGAAAGTTTACCTGAGGCCCCAGATACCCATTTCTGTAAGGCTTAGTACAGATGTGTCTCTTCATTCATTCTCTAAATGTGTATTTATGATATTTATAAAATTATTATTGCTTTTAAAAGTGATCCTTACAGGCCTGTTTTCAATGATCTCTAGCATTTGCTCTTGTGAAGTCACATCCCTAGATTTATGACTAAATCCGTATTATCCTGAGATAATACAGATTTATTACTATATCTGTATTAAATCTGCCTCCTTTGAAAAAATCCATTGTGTAAGGCAACCCTTATAACCACTCCAAACTGCAGCTAACAGAAGAACACTGTCTCAGAACAATTTGTCCTTCTCAAACAGTACTTTGTCAAAATAAAGGAAAGGAATCCTCAAGTGTCTCGGCCCGGGTTCCACAGACGGCAAAGCCTTCCAGCTGCCAGTCCATCAGGGAACCGCAGGCAGGATGGGGGTGCATTCCTGAGCTGCGCCCCTGCTGGTATCAAGGGAACCAAGGGCGCCATCTGTCAAGACACTCTTCAAAAGGCCCTATAACTGCTTTTTGGGACGGGCAGTTGTGGGGGGAAGAATTCATCCTCCCCTAGTCTCCCTGGGGTCGGTATTGGCCCTCGGGGAGCTAGAGCAACCCCCGCCCCATGGATGCTCAGTGTGGGCCCTGAATAGGCCTCACAGCAAGATGGCAGCATCTGCAGGGAGCCCCCAAAGGGGCGGGAAGAAGGTGCAGCAGGAAGTGGGAGACTGTTGTTACCCCTGTGTGAAGGCACACCGCGGGTGGCAGCTGGGAGTTACCTTGAAACCAAGTGAGTCTGAGAGGCCATCAAAGGGCCTCTGACATACCCCGTTATAGAAACACAAATATAAGGTAGTTCCTTTTTAGTTCTGAGGGGTAAGTTTTCAGAGGGAGAAAAAGCTCCCCTTATGGGAAGACACATACTTGTCTATTTGCCCCTCAGAGCAATCCTGCTAGGTGGAGATTAGTATTTCCACTGTACATATGAGAAAGCCAAAGCTCGGGGAGGTGAAGTAACTCACCTGAGGGGTGCAGCCAGCCCCCACGGGCAGCGTATTGAGGGAACACATACCCCGGCCTCACTGTGCCCAGTATTCAGGGTACTCGGCACGTGTTTTAATCCAGTCCCTCAAGACACACAGACACGGAATGACTCACGAAGGAAGACATTTTTATACTCACGCTTCCTCAGAAATAGGAGGCATGGCACTCCTCTGGGTGAGGTGTCCATAGGAGGTACTGTAACTGGTCAGGGGGCAGAAGGAGCCAGGAGAAAACATGACCAAGAGGAGCCTGTCTTGGGGCTTCTACTGGAAGGAAAAAGAGAGGCAGGATAAGGAAGTTTAGGATTGGCTAGGCTAAACAATGGGGTGCAGGGGCTGCCTCTAGTCATCTCGTACCTGGCCCGGGATGGGGAGGGCAGGGGACAGGGCCCCAGAGTGTGAGAGCTGATGAAGATGGTAGCTGGTAGCAGGAACACTGGATTGGTTTATCTGCCTATGAAAGAGGCACTCCAGGGTCTGATGGAGTCAAAGATGTCAAAGGTTCAGCGTACAGAAAATAAAAGATAGGCTTAACGGCATTCTCCCATATCATCCTGCCCTTGCCCTCTCCCATAGAGTCCAAAAGACTGTTCTATATATCTGCGTCTCTTTAGCTGGAATCGGGAGGGAGGTGAGAGGGGGGTTCTGGAAGGGGAACACATGTATACCCATGGTGGATTCATGTCAATGTATGGCAAAACCAACACGATAATGTAAAGAAAATAAATAAATAAATGAATTTAAAATAAATAAATGAGCAAAATATAAATCCAAAAAAAAAAAAAGATAGGCTTAACGGAAGGCCCTCTCCCTGATCTCCCACCAATGCTGCCATTGGCTGGACCCTCCAAGAAGCTAGAGCATAAGGGAGCCCCTTCGGTGGTGAGGTAGCCCTTCCAAGTCCACCTCCCAGGAAGCTGAGAGGGTGGAGAAGGCAGGGAGTGGACCTGGGGGGAGATAGAACAGCTCACTGTTTAACCTCCCTCCTGTAAGACGAGGTCTGGGGCTTGTGTGGGGTGCACAGCAGGCCCCAATCAACCAGTCTTTACCCGTGTGTTCAATGCAGAGTGCCCAGGCATACCCCACACTGCTCTAGGGAAGCACATGGTGGAGCCCATAGGACCCACGTGGTCCTAGTTCTTCAGAGCTCCTACATCAGTTGAGGGACACAGAGAGTAAACAAGTGGACTACAAAGAGGATTTTATAGAGAGTGGGTGTCCCATCACTCAGTTACGTCCAACTCTTTGTGACCCCATAGACTGTAAGACCGCCAGGCTCCTCTGTCCATGGGATTCTGCAGGCAAGAATACTGGAGTGGGTTGCCATGCCCTCCTCCAAGGGATCTTTCTGACTCAGGGATTGAACCGTGTCTCTTACATTTCCTGCACTGGGAGGCAGGTTCCTTATGGCTGAGCCACCAGGGAGTCCTGAAATATACATATATAGTGAATGTTATGTCTTCTTCTCACCTTAAATTCTCCAGTTTCCCTTCCCAGAGCGTCAACAATAAGCCAGTAAACACCTAAGCCCACATGTGCCCTTGGGTATGTGTGTGTAGACAAACAGATAGATCGATAGATCCTTTTTCATGCTAATCAAAGCTGACACTGTCCTGAAGCTTCCTTTCTTCTCATAACAACATGTCTTAGAGTTTATGTTCCTTTTAATGGCTGTCTGACATTGGTTAATATGAGCAGGTCATAATTTATCAAGTGGACTGTAAGCAACGGCATTAAAGTTGCATAGAGCTTTTTGTTACAGTGGCACGCAACCCCGCACGCGTCCCTCCCTGCCTGGTGGTGACAGCAAGGGGCAGAGTGGGTCCTGATCTCTGAAGGGCCCGACCCAGGACCTGACAGGGAGGGTGACTGCTGGGTGACAAATGAATGAGTGACATCTGACCTTTGTCCCCTTCCAAGGGGGTATCACCCTCTCGTCTGATTTCTTCCTCATCCAAGGAAAGACAGCCCGGCCATTCAGCATCTGGGCCTTGGGTTTGCAAATACCAGAAAACAAATAATATGATCTTTATTCTTTGACTCCAGATATGTTGGGACACAGATTCAGATCTTTTGCCAGATTTGAAATACCTTTTCATGCTTTGCATTGAAAATTACCAAGGCCCAGAAGCTGATCGACTCTATTGTCCTCAGACTTGAAGCTAAACTATCTCTGACATTTTCTTTCCTTGTGGTAGCTGGATGGAGCCGTGCTTTGCTTGCCTTTCATCGCCATTGTGAAGGGACTTTATAAAAGGCCCTGACATGTCTATAAGGCGCTGAGCCAGGAGACAAGGTAGCAGATCTGAAATAATGTGAAAAGCTCAGAGACCTGAGTATTCTCTAAGGGGGTTCCCTGGCCCACTTCTTCCTCTCACGTGGCCTATGGGAGAGGGAACGGCTCTGCGCTAGGCAGGCATGAGCTCCACCTCCAGGCCCAGACCCAGGCAGTGAATTCCCTGCTAGGGGACAGAACTCTTGGCCACTGGTTTGTGACGTGCATGATACGGAAGTGTTGAGTACAGCTTGATTCTTGGAGTTTTAAGTGGACCCAACATATACTTATTAAGAAATTTATCAGACAGAGTTTTGTTCTGGGGTTAGAGACAAAATCAGCAGGGTTTTCAGCCTCAAGAAGATAAGAGGGACTTCTCTGTCTGTCCAGAGGTAAAGACTCCTTACTTCCACTGCAGGAGCACAGGTTTGATCCGTGGTCAAGGAACTAAGATCCCACATGTCTCAAAGCTGGGCATGGCCAGGTAAATAAACAAGATAAGGAAAACGGCGAGTGTTAGTTGCTCAGTCGTGTCTGACTCTTTGCGACTCCATGGACTGTAGCCTGCCAGGCTCCTCAGTCCATGGAATTTTTGGCAAGAATACTGGCTGCCATTGCGGCTGCTAAGTCGCTTCAGTCGTGTCCGACTCTGTGCGACCCCATAGACGGCAGCCCACCAGGCTCCCCCGTCCCTGGGATTCCCCAGGCAAGAGTACTGGCGTGGGTTGCCATTTCCTTCTCCAGGGGATCTTCCTGACCCAGGGACTGAACCCGCGTCTCCTGCATTGCAGGCAGATTCTTTACCATCTGAGCCACCAGGAGTGCCATAACAGAGGATCTGTTATAGAGGAGAGTGGCCTGGAGGTTTACAATGAAACTAGGATCCAAATAACTTTCTGGAGAGAATGACATCTGAGCCAAGTTCTGAAGAATATGTAATGTTTGAGGAATGGGTTTGGGTCAGGCGGTCACAAGCATCCTTGTTGCTGTTGTTCAGCCACTCAGTCGTGTCTGACTCTTTGCGACTCCATGGGCTCCCTATCTTTCACTGTCTTCCGGTTTGGGCTCAGATTCACGTCTATTGAATCAGTGATGCAGTCTAACCATCTCATCTTCTGCTGCCCTCATCTCATTTTGCCTTTAATCTTTCCCAGCATCAGGGTCTTTTCCAAGGAGTCAACTCTTCTCATCAGGTGGCCAAAGTATTGGAGCTTCAGCTTCAGCATCAGTCCTTCCAGGGAATATTCAGGACTGATTTCCTTTAGGATTTACTAGTTTGATCTCTTTGCAGTCCAAGGGACTCTTAAGAGTCTTCTCCAGCACCACAACTCAAAATGAAAGCATCAATTCTTCAGCACTTAGCTTTCTTTATGATCCAACTCTCATGCATGGCTGCTGGAAAAGCCATAGCTTTGACTATACAAAACTTTGTTGGCAAAGTGATGTCTTTAATTTTTAATATGCTGTCTAGGTTTGTCATAGCTTTCCTTCCAAGGAGCAAGCATCTTTTAACTTCATGGCTGCAGTCACCGTCTGCAGTGATTTTGGAGCTCAAGAAGAGAAAATCTGCCATTGTTTTCACTTCCCCCCTACTATTTGCCATGAAGTGATGAGACCAGATGCCATAACTTAGTTTCTTGAATGCTGAGTTTTAAGCCAGCTTTTTCACTCTCCTCTTTCACCTTCATCAAGAAGCTCTTCAGTTCCTCTTCACTTTCTGCCATTAGAGTGGTATCATCTGCATATCTGAGGCTGTTGATATTTCTCCCGTAGTCTTGATTCCAGCTTGTGCTTCACCCAGCCAAGCAAGTTGTATGATGTACTCTGCATATAAATTAAATAAGCAGGGTGACAATATACAGCCTTGACATACTCCTTTCCCAATTTTGAACCAGTCCATTGCTCCATGTCTGGTTCTAACTGTTGCATCTTGACTGGCATACAGGTTTCTCAGGAGACAGGTAAAGTGGTCTTGTATTCCCATCTCTTTCACAGTTTTCCACAGTTTGTTGTGATCCACACAAAGTCTTTTGTGCAGCTAATGAAGCAGAAGTCGATGTTTTTCTGGAATTCCTTTGCTTTCTCTATGATCCAAGGAATGTTGGCAATTTGATCTCTGGTTCCTCTGCCTTTTCTAAACAAAGTTTGTACATCTGGTAGTTCTCAGTTCACATACTGCTGAAGCCTAGCTTGAAAGATTTACAGCATAACCTTGCTAGCATATGAAATGAGCACAATTGTAAGGTAGTTTGAACATTCTTTGGCATTGACCTTCTTTGGGATTGGAATGAAAACACCTTTTCCAGTCCTGTGGCTGCTGCTGAGTTTTCCAAATTTGCCGACATATTAAATGTAGTACTTTAACATCATCATCTATTAGGATTTTAAATGGCTCAGCTGGAATTCCATCACCTCCAACAGCTCTGTTTCTAGTAATGCTTCCTAAGGCCCATTTGACCTCATACTCCAGAAGGTCTGGCTCTAGGTGAGTGACCACACCATTGCGGTTATCCTAGTTATTAAGACCTTTTTCATATAGTTCTTCTGTGTATTCTTGCCACATCTTCTGGAGCCCCTGACATTGTCACAGAGGAAACTTGCTCTACCAGCTTGGACTTTCACATCAGAGAGAAACAAACTTCCATCCTGAGTAAGTCCGTAATGAATCTGGGTTACTTTGATACTACTTACACTCAGCAGATCTGACCCAAGCAAAATTATCAAAGCTACAGACTGTGAGCTGAGTTTCCTTTCTCTCCACCTTCTTCAGTGGGATCTGCTCCATGGGTTCCAGGCTCTTCATACTGTACCCCCACGCCTGCAGCTCCTCACTGGTTGGCCAAGGCCTGTGTGCCTCCTACACCCTCCACCCCAACTCCCTAATCCTCAACCCATCAAAACTTGCCAGTCCTGTGTCTTTCATTCAATTACAGGGAATTTTCTTCTTTCCAGCTTCTTGGGACAGGAACGACTCTTTAATCTGGAGATACAAACCACCAATAGCTAGCGACAGCTTCGTGTATGACCTGAAATTGGGACAGGGAGTCACGCAGACATGCATCTGAGCCTGAGTTCTGCTACTTTCCAGGTATAGTGAGCATTAGGCTTTTGTCGTCTCTGCCTCCTTATTTGTAAAATGGTGATATGAGCACCAATTTTATAGAATTATTAAGAGAATAAAATAAAATAAAGCATTTAGCATAGTTCCTGGAAGAGGATGAGAGTCAAGCTAATCACAACTCTTCTAGAAATGTGTGTTTTTATTCAGGTTCAAGAAGTCCAAGTGATGGTCATTGATCCTGCTTTTAGAGACCCCTGAGGATAAGATTTCTCCAGGCCCCTTCAGTGAGCCTGCTTAATCATCCTCGGAAATCCTTCCTCATGTCCACCAGGCCCTCTCTCATAGCTACTGAGGCCTTTTTAACTGTCTGTACAGGACATGTGGACAGCTTTCTCCTTGAGATTCTTTGCCTCTTCCTCGTTAGGTTAAAAACCTCTGAGTCCTTTATCATTACATCATAAAATCCATTGTCTATTACTGGGATAATTTAATAATTTTGTTACTCGTTTTAGGAGTCAGAGAGAGGCTTTGATGGTATTCAGCAAGGGACCAGGAACACCTAATTTGTAAAAGGAAGCAAAATATTACTTTATCATAATTCTCACAGTGTGGTCCTGGACCAACAGCTTCAGCATCACCTGGGAACTCATTAGAAATGCAGATCCTAAGGTCACACTTCAGACGTCCTGAATCAGACACTCTGGCTGGAGTCCAGCAGTCTGGGTTTTAACAAGGTCCTCCAGTGATTACGATACTTGTGGAGGTTGGAGAACCACTGCTCTGTGCAAAATGGCAAAGAAATGGATTGCAGTGGCCACGAGGCCTGAGGCCTGAAGGGCGGCCCTCAGTCTCCTCCTGTGTCCTTATCCTCATCCTCTAGTTGACAGCAAAGGAGAGAAGCTCCCTACAGGGAAGGGAGAGTGTTTCCCCAGCTCCCTCCCACTGAGAAGAGAAAGGAAGATGGGCCAGTCTGTCCTGACTCAGTGTACTTCAACCACACGCAGAGGGTGAGAGAGCCACTCAGTCCTAGCGCCCTTGTCCACTTGAACGTGACCCATCAGTGTCCAAGAATCAACAAGCAGATTAGCAGCTCTAGAAGCAAGGAAGGGCAAATCAACCCTGAATATTCATTGAAAGGACTGATGCTGAAGCTGGAGCTCCAATACTCTGCCACCTGATTCTAAGAACTGATTCTTTGGAAAAGACCCTGATGCTGGGAACGAGTGAGGGCAAGAGGAAAAGGAGGCGACAGTGGATGAGATGACTAGATGGCATCACTGACTCAATGGACATGAGTTTGAGCAAACTCCGGCAGACGGTGAAGGACAGGGAAGCCTGGGGTGCTGCAGTTCATGGGGTCGCAAAGAGTTGGACACAACTTAGTGACTGAACAGCAAGGGGAAAGAAGAGTAGAAACTTCTCTTCCGCCCCAGGGACTGACAGCCCTGCTGGCCTCTCCCTCTCTCAACTTACTGTGGGAAATAAATTCCCTTTGTTGTTTTTAATAAATTGGTTTATTTTTGGTAGGGTGAACTAAAGTGCCCTAAATTGTGAAGGTTTTATGATGTGTGTTGGGAATTATTAAGCAATCGATGCAAAAATTTTCCCATATCAAAAGCTTGGGCACAGTTCCAAGAGGAGAACTTTCCATAGCAAAACATCATCTGTTTTCAAATTACCCTAGAGGTCGAAGGAAATCAGTGTGGAAGACAGAGGGAGGCACCACCAAAGGGCCTAAATCTACCCCACACGTCAGGCTGGCCGCTCAACCCAGGCTTGCATCAGGTGGTGTGGGCTAGGCCTGTCTGTGAGCAGTCAGCCCAGCAAGTTTTAATAAAGGCACTGGGAAGCACACTTTGTTATGGCTTCTGGTTTTTTTGACAGTATGAAGCTACAAGTCATGCTTGCCCTGTGCTCTGTTTTGTCACAAGGCAGTCATACTCAAAGTTGGAGATACTTAATTCTAAATAGTCAGGATGTAAAGTCTCTGTGACCTGGATTTCATCAAAGAAAAATATCTAAGCACATAAGGAGAAAAGTCATAAATGTCATACTCAAATGTTTATGAATTTCATTATTGTCCCACTTTTTTTTTTTTTTTTGGCAAAATCAGGCCTTTTAAAATTCAGTTCTCCTTAGTCAGAGGCCCTTTGCTGCTGGTCACTGGTTTCCATAGCGCTGGAGAGCCTGGGGGTAATTATGTTGTCCCAGGAAGTGCTCATTCCAGCATGACACCCTCTCAAGCCCCGCAGCGGTCTCTGCATTTCAAAAGATAAATTGTGAGGACCTTTGCGGGAAATGTGCCCTCTTCTAAACGATACCCTAACTTCCTGCCTGATCTTACGTCTGCCCGTTTGTGATGCTTCTCTGAAGGCTGCACGGGCGTCTGAACTTGAGGTCCAGTTTCTGTTTCTGAAAATGATTCAGATGTACCAATCCCAAAGCAGCCTGCCACCAAAGCGAAGCAGTCCTTTCACTGGTGACCGAGCAGCATGGCGGGGTAGGCAGGCCCTGGGCACAGGCCAGCTAGCAGGAGGTCGAAGTTAACAGGGTCCCTGACCCTTATTCATCAGTCAGCAGGGGGTGCAGAACTGTTTCCAGCTCAGCTGCGCCATCCCCGTAACTGCGAATTAACACTCCAGTCTGCAAATCATATAGTAGAAGCATCTTCCCAGCTACAAGTCCTCCCCTGGTGGCTCAGTGGTAAAGAATTTGCCTGCAGTGCAGGAGACGCAAGTTTGAATCCTGGGTAGGAAAGATCACCTGGAGAAGGAAATGACAACCCACTCCAGTATTCTTGCCTGGGAAATCCCATGGATGGAGGAGCCTGGCGGGCTACAGTCAGTCCATGGGGTCATAAAAGAGTCAGACATGACTTACGGACTAAACAGCCACAACAGCTGCAAGTCAAGGTGAGCTTGTGCCCCAGAGGCCCCTAGCCAGGGAGAGAGGCAGCGCAAAAAAATAGGCATACAAGGTAGGGGCATACATTTGAGGTGGGCTTTTAATTTTTCTCTAAGTGGAGGGGAAACCTGCCCAAGTGGAGACCTGCTCTCAATTTCCTTTCTCTTGATTTTGTCTGGCATTTTCTAGGGATTTGGGCTGATGGTATCCCCTCCATCCCTAGCTAGGACTCCGGCAAGGGCCCTGCTCTGACTCACGTTGACCAAGAGGCCTGAGACGCCTTCAAATCCAGACTTAACCATTTCACAAACGAGCTCTGAGAGGAGGTAAATCTGCCCAGAGAGAGATTCTGCTCAGGTAGCTCAAAAAGAGCTTTTATTTTGGATTCCTCCCCGGCCACCCTTTCTCCCACAGCAGACTTTTGGAAGGTGATCCGTGTTGTTCCCAAACTGGAACAACAGTTGATCCTTGTTGTTTGCCCTCTGGAAGAGAAAAAGTTGCCCTAACTGAGGCTCGTGATCAGCAGCAGGACAAAATTTCTGAGCCCCTGCTTGGTAGCCAGATTGGAAACCACATCTTCTTCAGGCATTTCTCTCAGTAAAGCTAAGAAACCCCCAAAACTAGTCATTTTGAATAGATTCCAGAGAAAAGGAATGATCTTCTAACCACAGACGAGGGGGCTGGGCCCCCCATCTTCTAGGTCCGGTGACATCGGGGTCAGGCAGGCCCTGTCCTCGAGAGCCAGGAGCCAGGTGTAGGGAGCGGTAAGGAGGTGGAGGGGCAATCTCGGCTGCAAGAGGCCCCAGCACTGCAGGGCCGGGGGAAGTGGGAGAAGCACCCTTCTCATCCTCCCAGAGCAACAGGTGCTAGGGGTTCAGGCAAGGCCTCCCGGAGCGGGTATGTGAGAGCCAGACAGGCCAGCGTGGAGGAGAGTGGTTCAGACCAGCTAACAGAGGCAACCAGCTGGAATTCAGGGCAAGTTCCAGGGTCATCAGAGTGATTCCATCATCCCTGATTCCAGGGCTCAGGCAGAAGTGAGTAGCAATGCCCAGTTTGCACAAAGACCTGGGATGTGGTGAGGCCGGTTCCACATCTTTGCACAAAGGCCCCTTTCCTCCTGCTACCTCCGCTGTTGAGAACGACACAGCACAGTGGAGAGGCAGACAGCAGAAGTGCCTTCGGCCAAGGCCACTAGCCCGCCGTGTTGCAGAGCCCGCTGGCTCTCCCTATCTTGGGCTTTCAAAAGCAATCCAAACAAAGATGAGCTAGGTGCCTGGTTCACTGATCTGCATCTGTTAGAACTGAGGCAGATGTCAGCCATGTCCTCATTTGGCACCCCGCTTCCAGGCTGTGCTGGAAGGCGCTGGAGGATGCCTTCCGGGGTGCAGTGGAGAGCTGGCTGTGGGGCTTCCTCTCACTGTTTTTCTGGGTCTCTGTCTGGTGGCACGGCCCCTGTCGACCGCAGGACTGCCATGCCAGGATTGTTCAGCTTTGGCGCTTCCATTTGTTTTTCATTCCTATGAGTAAAAGAAGATTATTCATTGAATAATCAGGGGTCAATTGGTTATTCAAGAACATTCTGTAAGTGTTACAGGATCCGCCCTTGACTTTTAGAAATAAAGAAAACAGACTTTCAGAGACTGGGTAAGATCCAGCTTAGAAACTGCTGTGAAAAGGAGGAGGATGTTAGCAGCATTATGGGAAGGTCCTTCCAAAACCCCCTTGAACCTGGACTGGCTTTGGAGCACTCAGGGCTATTATAGCAGAGCTGTTTCCTTACCCATATAGAATCCTAAACACTGAAAAATATACGAAAACAATATTCACTAAGCACCTAACACTGAGCCCAGCCCTGTTCGAGGTCCTGGAATTCTGAAAGGAGAGGTTCCCAGTGGAGTGGGGACAGGAGTTAACTCTTGATTATCTCAGAGGAACCATCAATGATCCTAACAGAAGTTCACACAAGATGTAATGCGAGCAGGGCAAAGCCAGGCATACGTGTTGGGGGAAGAGACCGTCAGAAAGAGCCTCAAAAATCTCTCTGACCCTCACACCCTTCTTCACAAGGGCCTTGTATAGGCCTTTCATTTCTAAGGGAATTCCTTTACAACACTTTATGGTTTACGATCCCCTTTCTCTACTTCTATCCCTGTCACCACTGCTATAGTGACGTCCTCACCAGAGACAGAGGAGAAGGAAATGGAAACCCACTCCAGTATTATTGCCTGGAGAATCTTGTGGACAGAGGAGCCTGGTGGGCTGCTGTCCATAGGGTCATATAGAGTCAGACACGACTGAAGCAACTTAGCATGCATGCATGCATTGGAGAAGGAAATGGCAAGCCACTCCAGTATCCTTGCCTGGAGAATCCCAGGGACAGAGGAGCCTGGTGGGCTGCCGTCTATGGGGTTGCACAGAGTTGGACATGACTGATGCGACTTAGCAGCAGCAGCAGCGCCAGAGAGAGGCGTCTGATTGGGCTCTTGGCTTAGTGGGAATTTAACATTTATTGAGTTCTTACCAGGAGCCAGCCATGGCCCTACGTAAGCCATATCTCATTCAATTTTAGAACATCTCTGTGAAGCACCTTTTATCCCCATTCCTGCTTACAGATAAAAAAAATCTAAGACTTGGAAGGATTAAGTGAATTGACCAAGGTCCCACAATTGGAGGCAGTGGGTTGTAACATGGGCAGTCTCATGGCTGAGACCTTGCTCTAAACCAAGGGTCAGCAAATTATGGCTGGTGGGCCAAATCTGGCCCACTCCTGGTCTTTATAAATAAAGTTTTATTGGAACTTCGCCCTCTGTCCATTTGTTTGCTATTGTCTGTGGCTGTTCTCGTGCTGCAGAGGCAGAACTGCGTAGTTGTTACAGAGATGTTATGGCTCACAGGGCCTAAAATATTTATTATATCACTCTTTTCAGAAAAAGTTTGCTGAGCCCTGCTCTCCATCAGCCTCCCTTCAAATTAAACCAAAATTTCCCAGAGGGCATAGACTGCCTCATTCATCCTGGCTTTCCCCTGAGCCTCCAACCTGGGAGATTCCATTATTGAGGGCAGCACTTCAACGGACCTTACATACTTGCTCAATTAAATGGATCTAATCTGTATTTAAGCAATCCCAGACCTCCTTCTAAAACTGTAGACATTCAGGCAAAAATCGCATTTGGTGCAGTCTTCATTAGGTGAGACAAATCCCAGAGGTCAAGACTGCTGCTCCAAGAGGACAGCAAGGACAATCCTGAATTAAAGTGTGTGCTGCGTTTGTAGCAGCCTCTTTCTAAAATGAGTTATTCTGTAATAAATAACTGCATGGAAGGAAGAAAAGAAATTCTGCAATAAACTGCATGAAAGGAAGAAAGGAAAAACAATATATCTTTTAGCACTTTGGAAACTGGAAAGTATACATAAGCAAAACCTCAAGGAGACAAGAATAAGTAAAGCCTACACTAAGTCCCTGCAGACAGCCCAGGAAGAAAGCAGATGCAAAGGACGAGGCGCAAAGTGGGTGTCCAGTCGCGGCAGTGGGGAGGGAAGGTGGACCTGGAAAGGGCTGCACATTTTGTTGGGTGCCTCTGAACCAAGGGAGACCACACCCTCAACCCCATTCAGTCCTTATCATGGTACATGTGTGCATGCTAACTAGCTTCAGTCATGTCCAACTCTTTGTGACCTTATGGACTGCAGCCTGCTAGGCTCTGTCTGTCCATGGGAGTCTCCAGGCAAGAATACTAGAGTGGGTTGCCATGCCCTTCTCCGGGGGATCTTCCTGACCCAGGGATGAAATCTGTGTCTCTTAAGTCTTCTGCATTGGCAGGCAGGATCTTTATCACTAGCGTTTATCATGGTATTTGCCCAATTTTGTTAAGTGCCCAGTCAAGGACTGCAGTGGGAGGAACATTGGGCTGCTGTGGAAGATCTGGGGTCAAGTCCCAGCTGTTGCATGCCCCGGTGAGTTCCTGGCCATGTCACCTCACCCAGACCTGACTCTGAGTAAGTCAGTGAAGGGGTGTCCAACACAATGAGATGAACACAAGTGGTGGAGCCAGGCAGTTCTGTATTTAAATCTCAGCCCTGCCTTTACTCTTTAAAAACTTTGTTTTGTTGAAGTATAGGCGGTTTACAATGTTATGTTGATTTCTTCCTTGACTCTTTTTTTGCCTTTACTTGAAGTATCTTGTCCAAGACAGTTATGGCATCTTATTTATCTTTGTATTCCCATCTCCTAGGAGATAATTGGTGCTGAACACTGAATGAATGAATGTCTCTTTTTAACTTTTATTTGTATAGTTGGTATATTGGTATAGCATTGTTGATTTACAATGTGGGTTAGTTATAGGTGTACAACAAAGTGAGTCAGCAATATACTCTTTTTTAGATTCTCTTCCCATATAGGCCATCACTGAGTACTGAGCAGAGTTCCCTGTGCTATGCAGTAGGTCCTTATTAGCTAGCTCTTTTATATGTAGTTGTGTGTATATGTCAATCCCAATCTCCCAATTTATCCCTCCCCCAGCTCTTCCCCGCCCAGTAACCATAAGCTTATTTTCTCTGTTACTCTATCATTGTGTTGTAAATATCCACTTGTACATTTTTTAGATGCTACATATAAGTGATATCGTATGTTAATCGCTTTTCTCTGACTTACTTTACTCAGCATGACAGTCTCTAGGTCCATCTATGTTCCTGCAACTGGCTTTATTTCATTCTTTTTTTTTATGGATGGTTGATATTCCATTGTATACCTGTACCACATCTTTTTAGAAAATATCCACTGGCTATCTGTTTTACATATGGTAATGTATATGTGTCCATGCTTCTCTCTCAATCTGTCCCACCTTCTCCTTCCCTCACTGTGTCCACAAGTCTGTTCTCTATGTCCACCTCTCCACTGATGCCCTGCAAATAGGTTCATCAGTACCATCTTTCTAGATTCCAGATATATGCATTAATATATAATATTTGTTTTTCTCTTTTGGACCAAATTCACTCTGTATGATAGGCTCTAGGTTAGTGCACCTCATTAGGACTGATTCAAATGGGGCCTTTTTTATGGCCGAGTAATATTCCATTGTGTGTATGTACCACAACCTCTTCATCTATTTACCTGTCGGTGGACATCTAGGTTCTTCCGTGTCCTACTTATTGTAAATAGTGCTGCAGTCAACACTGGGGTACATGTGTCTCTTTTAATTATGGTTTCCTCAGGGTGCATGCCCAGTAGCAGGATTGCTGGGTCATATGATAGTTTTATTCCTAGTTTTTTTAAGGAATTGCCATACTGACTATATCAATTTACATTCCCACCAACGGTGCAAGAGGATTCCCTTTTCTCCACAGCCTCTCCAGCATTTATTATTTGTAGATTGCTTTGATGGTAACCATTCTGACTGGTGTGAAGTGCTACTTCATTGTAGTTTTTATTTTCTTTTCTCTAATAATTAGTGATGTTGAGCATCTTTTCCATGTACTTTTTTGACCAATTGTATATGTTCTTTGGAGAAATATTTATTTAGCCTCAAGGGAGACCTCTGGGAGAGGAAAGAATCATCTCTCTGAGAATATCACAGATCACAAGACAGTCCACAAAGTTCTCATTTCTAACAAATGTCAGAACAGAAAGTTGTGTTGGAGCGTTGTAAAAAAAAAAGAAAAAGAACCCTTAAAAGTATTTCCATGGAAGTTCATTAAAGAATAAATCTTTCTGATTGCAGGAAAAATCTTGGAGAAAATAGGAGCTCAGTGAATAGTTTTAAACAGAATTGGAGGCAATACAAGTAAAGATGCATAAAATTCAGCTTGGCTAAAGATGAAATCAAAAGTGGATTAGAATTAAGTGTATCTCAGGGAATGGAAAAAAATGTCCTAAGAGTCCATATTAATAGAATGGGTTTATCTGAGGAGCAGATAGATAGCCAATGACTCTTTTATTATGAAATAGAAAAACAGAAGGATTAGGTGACTCTAGATTATTTTAGAAAGGAGTGGGACTGTGTCTGTTACAGGTTTATCCCTTTATATTCTCTTATAACTCTCTTGCCATTGTGAGAACTCAGCATTTGTTTTTCTCCTAAGCTTGACTTTAGTTCACCATCGACAATGTCTTTGTGACTGGTCTGTGCTGGCTGCTTCTCCAGAAAGACTCCCTAGAACACAATTAGAACTGCCTTACCCAGCATGTTCCTATCCTACAAAACTGGGTTTCGGTAAAAAGATTCAGTGCTTTTATTTATGTTACATTCCCTACTCATAACTTGCAAGAGACTCCTATACTTGTTTCTAAGGTGACATCATGGCAAAACGGAACCTAGAAATAACAACTAGTATTTATAGTGGCGCATATGTACCACATGCCAGGCAGGGCTTCACATACTACATTATTGTGTTCAGTCCTGAGAGTCACCCTCTATCTAATCTCTGTCTCTTACTAGCTATGTGACCTCAGGAAGGTTCTTACCCTTTCTTCAACTTTTTTCAACTTAAAATGCAATAATGATAATAGAGTCTACACCATGGAGTTGTGAAGGTTGCAGGAGTTAAAAATACTTAATGTGCTTACAGTAGTGTTCCGTAGGAAGTAAATCTCAATAAATTTATTATTATTAAAGTTGCTTATTGTTGTTTAGTTGCTAAGTAGTATCAGACTCTTTTGCAACCCCATTGACAATAGTCAGCCACGCTCCTCTGTCTATGGGATTTCCCAGGCAAGAATAATGGAGGAGGTTGTCATTTCCTTCTCTGGGGGATTTTCCAGATGTAGGGATTGAACCTGTGTCTTGTGCATTTTCAGGCAGATTCTTTACCACTGAGCCACCTGGGAAGCCCATTATTATTATGGAGGAGCTATTATCATCCTTATTTTACATATAACAAAACTGAGACACAATTTGTCCCCCCACCCCACCCCGTGTCAACACAGCCAGGTGGTAGGTGGTGGAGTTGGGTGATTCCAGAGCCCTTTTTTATATAAGAAACCAGTTAGTGCATGTCCCATTGTGTCAGATTCTTTGCAACCCCATGGAGACTGCAGCCCACCAGGCTCCTCTGTCCATGTGATTTTTCAGGCAAGAATATTGGAGTGGGTTGCCATTTCCTACTCCAGGGGATCTTCCTGACCCAGGGATTGAACCCGCATCTCTTATGTTGGCAGGTGGATTCTTTACCACTGTGCCACATGGGAAGCCAGGAAGCAATTAGACTAGTGAGCAAATGAAACTCCACGCTTCAAGAAAGAAAGGTAAGGCACCGTGGTTGTGTGGATTCCAGTCTCACTGCCCTTCCTTGTCACCTGGAAGTCGCGCGTGCCTGTCTTGCTCCATTTGCTTACATGCCCAGGTGGCTTGCATGGGTTTCCTTGGGCACTAGCAGTCTCTTGAAATTCCGTGAGCGCCACTTTCCTCCAAGTGGATAGAGCACAAGCCATTTATGGGGAAAAAGTCTCCTCTGAACCTTGACCACAAGTCTCTGCTAAACGAAGTTATTCTGGGGGGAACCTTGGTGGTTTTTCATGTAAAAAGAAACATGGGTCATGGGATTTGCAGTGCATCATAGAGGCAAAGATTCCTTCATATGAAATATTGTCACAGGCTTCTGTTGGGGAAACACTGAATACACTTCATTTACTTTTTCGGATCCTCTTAGGAGCTGATGCATTTTTAGCATAGGTAACCTCTAATAAAAACCCTCAAGACTCTTCTTATTCATGCCAAAACTGATGCTTAATGAAGTTTCATTATGCCACATGGAAAAATCTCAGTCTTGATTTAGCCATTCTGATGCGTAGAAACTTCCTGTCCTGGCATAGTGTCTTTCCAGTGGCCAAAAGGGATTTTGAAGCCTCTTGTTTATTTCTTCTCTCAGCACAATTTTTACTACATAGCTATTATTGTTCCTGTTAATCTACTGGTGTCAAAACTCAGGCTCAATGATGCTAAGGAATGGTTCTAAGATTTTTACAGCCAGTCAAGGGAAGAGTTGAATGACAGCTCCCTTTTTGTCTTCGTTGTTTCCTCAGTTATGGGGGTATATAAATGTGCCTAGTCTTCTCTTGGGCTTCCTTGGTGGCTCAGCAGTAAAGAATCCATCTGCCAGTGCAGGAGATGCGATAGACATGGGCTTGATCCATGGGTCAGCAAGATTCCCTGGAGAAGGAAATGGCAATCCACTCCAGCAGTCTTGCCTGGGGAATTTCATGGTCAGAGGAGCCTGGCGGGTACAGTCTATCGGGTCGCAAGAGTCAGACACAGCTTAGCAACTAAACAATAACAGCAGATCTTCTGTTAAGATTGCTCAGTTCTAAGTAAATGAAAGCTCAATATCAACTGTTCAAATAAATAGGGATTTTTTTTCTTATACACCAATAATAAAAAATCTATAAGAAGCCCATTATTTCCATTACCAATTCAACAGCTAAAAGATGTTAGCTGTTGGATATCATCTGGTATCATCCAATGTCCTTGCCATTTTTTCATTTGCAAGAGAGCTGCTAAGCTTTTCACCTTTTATCAAGGTGCTTCCCCCACTCTTTAGGAGATATCTGCTTATAATTCTTGCCAGGTTGGTGCATTTGGCCACCTTTATCTAGCTGCAAAGAAGGCTTAGAAAATCAGCAAGAGAGAGGGGGATTGGGAATGGTTGTTAAGTAAGCCAACCCACAGTGTCTTCACATCTAAATCTTGAAGGCTAGGTTTATAAAACTCTAGACCATTGACTCAAGTCATTCAGTAACTCAATGAAAACTATTTGGAGATGTGTTTGGTGGTTCAATTGCAGTTGCAGGTTCTATCGTTTAATGGTTTTGGCTTTATTTGGACATCTTAATCCTGGCTTTCCCGGTTGGCTCAGAGGTAAAGAATCTGTCTGCCAATGCAGGAGACTCAGGAAACATGGGTTCGATCCCTGGGTCAGGAAGATCCCCCAGAGAAGGAAACAGCAACTCACTTCAGTATTATTGCCTGGAAAATCCCATGGACAGAGGAACCTGGTAGGCTACAGTCCTACTCGCAAAAAGTAAGACATGACCTAGTGACTAGAACAACAAAAACAAACAATCCTGCTCAAATCTTCTATAATTTTGGTCCACTGATATATTTAGATAAAATCTGATAAAAAAAAAACCAATGGTTTTCAATAATATTCAGTGAATCAGTGCTAGGTTGACGTCATAAGAATCAGATATTCATTCCTGAGTCAGTTTTGATAATTTGAGTCTTTCAAGAAGTTGTCTATTTTGTCTAAATTTTTTAATTCATTGGTATAAAGTTGTCCATAACCTCATTTTAATGTCTGTAGGATCTATAGTGATATTTCTTCTTTCATTTCTGATATTGGTAATGTGTGTCTTCTCTCTGTGTCTTTCTGTGTGTGTGTGTGTGTCTCTTTTTGACCAGTCTAGCTTAATGTCCATCAGTTTCAATGATCTTTTCAGCTTTACATGAATCAGCTTTTATATGAACTCATTTTACCTACTTTTCCCCCCATTTTTTAATTTATTGTTTTTGGCTTTTTATTATTTCTTTTTTCTGTTTACTTTGGGTTTAACTTACTCTTCTTCATCTTGTTTTTAAAAGTGAGATGTTAGAGCATTAATTTTGGCCATCTTTTCTAATATAACTCTGTGTGTGTGTGTGTGTGTGTGTGTGTGTGTGTGTGTGTGTGTACTCTGCTGTGTCCGACTCTTTGTGACCCCTTAGATGGACTGTAGCCCTCCAGGCTCCTCTGTCTAAGGGATTTTCCACGCAAGAATACTGGAGTCGGTTGCCATTTCCTTCTCCAGGGGATCTTGCTGACCCATGGATCAAACCCATGTCTATCGCATCTCCTGCATTGCGGGCAGATTCTTTACTGCTGAGCCAGCAGGGAAGCTAGGGTAGTCTAGAGTATTATTTACTCCAAAATAATAGAGTCCTATTATATGATGTGATTCTTCTGGGCCCTCTACTGAATGTTGTAGGTGATAAAAAGGATTCATCAGACTGACTGATCAGATTTGAAATTTTCCCCTCCCTGTGAGCTTTGGGAATCATTCAGCTTATAACTCTGGTCATTCTGTGCCCAGATTTGTGGCATTTCACACTTTATACAGCATAGTACTCGGGAAAGATGCAAAGGAATCCCTACACAAGTAAGTTCTTTTTCTGTGTTACTCCCTCCTTTCTGGAACTCTGTCCCACAAGTTCAGCCACCTCAGTCTCCGCCAAACTTTGTCTCTATCTCTTCAACTCAGCGAGTCTCTGGATTTCCTCCTGCCATATGACTGATCCATAAATCGCCAGTGGGCAGAAGGTTGTGGTATTCAGAGGATTCACAGGGCTCACCTTATCTCTTTTGCTTCTCTCAAGAATCAGTGTGCTGCCTCTTGTCCAATGTATGAAAACAACTGTTTCATCTATTTTACCTTATTTTCTAGTTGTCTATGGTCTGAAGTTAAATCCAAATCTCCTTACTCTTCACAGAAAGAGTGAACATTTTCTCCTTAATCTTCACAAAAAGGTGAAATTTTTCTAGATGTTTCTTGATATGCAACCATGTTTGGAAATTCCTAATATTAACAAGTTTATTATACTTCTTTTTTTTTTTTTTGGCCACATCACATGGCATGTGAGCCTGTAGGATCTTAGCCCCCCAATCAGGAAACAAAACCATGCCCCTCACAATGGAATTATGGAGTCTTAACCACTGGACCACCAGGGAAATTCTGATAATTCTCACCTGTGTTTTATCAGCTTACGATGTTATCAATGGAATTGCCTTCCCAGATTTAACTTAAACATATGCATTTCTGATAATAATACTACTAGTATAATATAGTATTATATGATCTTGTATTCTTAACCACTATTATTACAGAGTGGCTTACACTAATATTATATATTACATTACTGAGTACATTATCTTGTATTCTTAACTATTACATTATAGTGCATTCCAGAGAGCATTTCATGTAACTGCTATCCATCTACATTTAAATTTGGAAAATATTTACATAAGTTATATTAGTGGATATTACACATTTTTTAGTAAGGTCACACAAGCAAAGAGATATTAGCAAAAATAATATACCTCCAAGTACTTGAGAATTTGAAATGGCCATATTGATAATTGGATTATTTGAATATCCCCCCAAAACTGTGCCACTAAAATTTTACATTTTAAATATCATTCTGCAGTACTCTGAAATTGTCATCCTTACCCAACCCCTAAGTTTCATCTCATCATCAACTACTACCCGGAAATTAAGATCAGGGTGATCCAGGGTGAGGGAGGGTCAGGACAGAAAGATCCACTCATTTACTGGGCATATCACTTGGTAATTTTTAAAATTGAACAGCATTTTTCATTTTCATTGGAATACTGGCATCAAAACAGTTTCACCGAAACACTTCTTAAATCAAAATAACCACATCCAAATGGCTGTGTTAATCAGTCCTATTAAACTATTTTCCTTCAGGTTATTTTTTTTTTCAAAAGAGAAAGGGACTTAAAAACAAATCCCATTTTAAAAGATCACAGTTTCTGAAATATTTTGTTTTGGCTCTTAGTCATCTATTTTTGTCTATCTAGTCAAAACAGATTGGAATTTTCTAAACAGGCTTTGAAATGGTAAGTGAAACCTTGAATTAGGAGACTAAAGAGTAAATTGAATGTGAAAGGACATCTATTTTCTTTGCTCAGTCATTGAGGAAGGATATCTTCCACGTTTATCCTTAAGCCCACAGGGCCATCACTCTTTGCTGTTAGGTTAGAGAACGGCTACAATGTGATTTTCAGTAATATTAATAGCATAGTAGTACTTCTTGAAATAAATGAAAGGAATCCATGTCTATTAATACATATTCCTAACCCAGTAAATGACTGCAGGAATGTGCTTGGATGCCCATGGCTGCTGGCAGGCCTCAGGTTCACCCTGGCTATCACCCAGAAACAGGAAGGTTTTCATCACACGACTGTCTCCTTAGGACAGCACCAAGGTGGCAGCTGGCTTCCCCAGAGCAAGCAGATCAGAGAGTGAGAGTGAGAGGGCAGCCCACGAGAGAAACCCCAGTCTTTCTCTCACCTAATATCAGAAGTGATGCCCATTGCTCCTTCCAGATTCTATTCACTAGTACTGTGTCACTGAGTCCCACCCGCACCGTTGGTGAGGGGATTATACCAGGGAATGCACAGGGCGTTGGAGGCAACCTCTGCGTAACTGATCTTGCGTGCAGACTGCGACTCTCAGCTTCCAGATCACCAGGTTGTAATTAAATTCGCTCTACACTGATCAGTCCAAGGCACCTCACTACAACTACAGTTGTCAACCACTTACTCTTTTTTATAATTTCTTCTCTGATTTTTGTGGTCACTTGAGTCTACAAGTTTTCATCTTATTTTTTGGCCTCTGTTTTTATTCTTTCATAGGGCTACTTACTCTGCCAAGAGTTTTCATCTTATTCTCTTCACAGATATTATTTATCCATGTGTTTATGTATCAGCGAAATGAACATTACTGAAATCTACCACGTATTAAGCGTCCTGACATTAACCACTCTAGTTGGCAGAACCATTTAAACTCCTTTGGGTCAGTGGTCCAGGCTTATTATTTTCACATATTTGGCTCTGAGGGAAGACATACTGGAGATGTCTTTGTATTAACCCTGAAATCACCTGCGTAAGCAGGTGGGAGTAAGAACAGACCACTCTGCGTTATTGCTTTCCATTCTACTTTTGGAACATATGATGTAGTTTAACAGCTTGGGTTTGTTCTGAATTTGCTCATCTGAAAGTGATTTCAGTTGAGTATTTTAATGATTGGAACATTTCAGAGCTTTTTCCAGGGCACCAAAACTTTTAATATGGTTTATGAATTTCTGGATCACTCTCTAGCTGTCTGTTCTCAGCTGCTGGGGAGTCTACCAAGTCTCTCTGTAATTCCATAGTTCTAACCTCAATAAAGGGATTTTCATACCTTTTATCTCCTTAGAATGTTTGCCAAATGACCTTGGACTCTGATCATAGTGAAATACCAGAGATAGGAACAGTCCAAGGTGGGCAAAGATTACTGTAAACATTTACTTAACAACCTTTTGGTGGAAGAGTCCTTGAACCTGGAATCAGGGAACATCCAAAATTCCTTCTGAAGACTTGACAGGAGTGGAGTGAAATGACTGATAGAAAGGAAACTGCATGAGCAAAGGCATGGGATTGGCATCACTGCTTCTGCCTGCTTCTTAGGAATAAAAAAAAGTAATAATCCTTTGTGGATTAAGTGAATAACGCATGAATCTAAAGAAGATAATCCTTAGCTAACTTCAGAGTGTCCTAATTCAAGGGCAAATGTCATGTCAGTCATTGGGCTGACTCTTTGGATAAGGCTCTCATTGACAGGGCACTTTTCTTTCTTTTTTTTTTATTGTGTTGGTTTTGCCATACAATGACATGAAACTGCCATGGGTTTACATATGCTCCCCCTCCAGAACCCCCCTCCCTCCTCCCTCCCGATTCCCTCCCCCTGGGACATCTCGGTGCACCAGCCCCGAGCATCAATCCTGGGCTGGCGATTGATTTCACATATGGTAATTAACATGTTTCAATGCCATTCTCCCATATCATCCCACCCTTGCCCTCTTCCACAGAGTCCACGAATCTGTTCTATACATCCGCGTTCCTTTTGCTGTCTCGCATGCAGGGTTCTCGTTACCATCTTTCTAAATTCCATATATATGCATTAGTATACTGTATTGTTGTTTTTCCTTCTGGCTTACTTCACTCTGGATAATAGGCTCCAGTTCCGTCCACCTGAGTAGAACTGCTTCAAATGAAATTTTTTTTAATGCTGAGTAATATTCCATTGTGTATATGTACCACAGCTTTCTTATCCATTTGTCAGTTGATGGGCATCTAGGTTGCTTCCATGTCCTGGCTATTGTAAACAATGCGGCGATGAACATTGGGGTACACGTGGCTCTTTCAATTCTGGTTTCCTCGGTGTGTATGCCCAACAGTGGGATTGCTGGGTCATATGGCAGGTCTATTTGCAGTTTTTTAAGGAATCTCCACAGTTTTCCATAGTGGCTGTACTAGTTTCCCACCAACAGTGTAAGAGGGTTCCCTTTTCTCCACATCCTCTCCAGCATTTATTGCTTGTAGATTTTTGGATGGCAGCCATTCTGACTGGTGTAAAGTGATACCTCATTGTGGTTTTGATCTGCATTTCTCTGATAATGAGTGGTGTTGAGCATCTTTTCATGTGTTTGTTAACCATTTTTATGTCTTCTTTGGAGAAATGTCTGTTAAGTTCTTTGGCCCACTTTTTGATTGGGTCGTTTATTTTTCTCGAATGGAGCTGCAAGAATTGCTAATATATTTTTGACATTAACTGTTTGACAGGGAAGTTTTCATCATGCACTCTTGTTGAGTGTTCACTCACCCTCAACAAATGCTTTCCTCCTTATTTTTCTTTCCTTTCCCTTACTCTGAGCGTCTTTCCTGCTTCCTTTATATTTTAAGCATGATTTTATAAAGAAACTATGAGCATTACTAATGCTAAGCTGTATTAAAGAGCTGGGCGTATGTCAAGAAGAAAACTATTTGGGGCACAGCTCCAGAAAACACATGCCCAAATGACTTCATTCCTAGCTCCATTGCATGGTATTGTCCTTGGCAGAAATGTGGCAATTAAATCCCTACAAATTCTGAAATAGCTAAATTCTTGGGTTGAGGTTTGTGGCAAAGAGTTTTGCTTAGAGTTTTAAATTGTTATTTCACTATAGCAGAAAGTTATTTTTGACTTTCCGTTCATTTTTCTGTATTCTTGTTCAATAATGTCTAATCATGGGTAAGGCGAGGCTTCCCAAATTAAGTCATAGACCAGCTAAAGCTAAAATGAGATTTCTGCCCTTTAAGTCTTTGACAAGGAGGACATGGATTTTGGTTTCTACAGTTAACAGGCAAACAACCTTGGGCTCAGGTGAATTGAGGCAACTTTGCTAAAACAGAGAACTGAACTTCTAGAAGGTCTTTAAATGCTTCAGTTTATTCAACATTCACCAAGAAACTGTTTCATTAAAGATTCTTTGCCGGCAGCAGAGTTACAATGATAATAAGACCTGGTCTCCTGCCCTCAAGTTGCGCAGAGTGTGTGCTTGATAGGGGTGTGGTGAAGGGAAGTGAACACATGAATAAATAATTAAAGTAAGACTTTATGCTCTACAGACATCCTTCTAGACATGTAAGACGAATAAGGCAGAACATGTGTAAAATGGTAACAAGTCTTAATCTTCAAAATGTACAGTGTAGAAATACATGAAATTCAAAGTTGTGCAAGTACAATTCTTAAGCAAGTGAATCAAATAATGTGCTCTGTTAGACCTCCATGGGGGTTGGGGCGGGGGAGACTAGCTGACTGAAGACACTGTAATTGATGAATTCCATCTCTGCTTCTACATTCCTTGAAGGGATTCTAAAATATGCCCATCTGAGGTCCTTTCTGGACTTTGTGTATTAGTCGCTCATGTCCGACTCTTGCAATTCCATGGATTGTAGCCCACCAGGCTCCTCTGTCCATGGGATTCTCCAGGCAAGAATACTGGAGTGGGTAGCCATTTCCTTCTCCAGGGGATCTTCCCCACCTGGGGATTGAACCCGGGTCTCCTACCTTGCAGACTGATTCTTTACCCTCTGAGCCATGGACTTTGGGGATCACTTTTCATGAGGTGAGGCAGCATCCATGCTGGTTTCCCCCCCAACATCCTCATTCCTGGGCTGAGCCATAGGCGAGTTCAATCTCAGTGTTGTGTTTGTTTCCCCAAGGGAGTCCGCCAGAGCACTCTGGGGCAAAAAGCCTGGATCACTGGTCACCGTGGCCTTTGCGTGTGTCCTAGTAAGTAGGAGGAGAGTGCATGAGGTAAGTAAAGCTAGACGGGTTGCAGGCACTGAAACTGAAGTTCCTTCAAAGCTGCAGGGAAGAGAAGACGCTTTTTGTGTTCTCCCACAGACTGGAATTTCTCTCCTAGCTGGTTCTTCTCCAGGGCTATCCCTACGTCTTTGGATTCTGCCCCCCTCGTTCAATGCTTGTACCTCCTTGACATTTTCTGCCCACATTGGTCTCTCCTTTCATTGCAAGTTCAGCAACTAACTCTTCTCTGCCATCGATGTACATCTTGGCTCCATAATTAGATTCTAAGTTAAGCTATCCACTTATTCAAATACAGAGCCTCTACTACATGCCAGCACCATGCTCAGTGATGGAACACAACAGCAAACAAGGTTTCTGCCCCTAAAGACACAAACTGATAAAGGACATAATATGCACTATGAAAGTGCTAGGAAGAAAATGAACAGGTGGACAGTAACAGGCAGGACAGCTCGAAGGAGACCACCTTTACACTGAGACCTAAAGCAAGAGAAAAGGGCAGACACAAAAAGAGGGGTTAGAGGCAGGAGAATATTCCAGGCAGAGGCACGTGTAAAGGAACAAAAAGGGAAGGAATTTGTCCCCTCAAGGAAGTGCCAGATGGTCGGTGTGACTAACGCATGGTGAGTAAGAGGGAGGAGGCAGCAGATGAGGTCAGAGCGGGTAGGGGTTGGATAAGAGAGGCCTGCAAAGGAATTCGACGTTATATTTCATTCACACAACATCTGACGCTCAGTCCACAACTCCATTCAAAATTCCTCTGGATGCCCAACACAGATCTTTGCCTGAGATGAGCTTTCAGCAAAGACTTGCTTGTTGAAATGACTGAGCAGCCCCAAACTTGCACTAACACTTTCAGAGCCTCCCACCCATCACTCATTCTCTGCCCAACTTCAGAGTCAGGTCTTTGGTCTGTTAAAGGTCTCTCTTCAACCCTTGGGCGGGACAATGCTTAGTCTTCACACGTGCTTTTCCCAGGAAATGAAGCGCTCAGTGGATGACAGTGATCTTGGTGAGCAGGTCTCATCACCAATTCTCTTCTCTTTTTTTTTCCATTTTATTGAGAGAGATAGCAATTGACAAATAACATAGCAAGAGACTTAAAAGTATACAATGTGATGGGTTGATATATGTACGTGTTATGAAAGAATTCCTCCCATTGAACTAATTAAATCAACACAGCCATCACCTCACATATTTACCTTTTGTGTGTGACAGAGAACACTGAAATTCTACTCTCTTAGCAAATTTCAGTTGTACAGTACACTGTTATAAGACTAACTTGCTTCCTAGAGGCGGCTCTGCAGGGTAGTTAAAATCTGAGAGTTGGGAGCTGGGCTGCCAGAGATCCTTATCCTGGTACCTTACCTATTAGCTGTGCCATACGAGATGACTCTGTTCACCTCCTGAGCCTCGGGAGTCTTCCTCGTAAGGGTGCTTTCTCCAAGGATTTCTGTGAAGATTAAATGGGATTATGCCTGGAAAGCCCTAAACACGGTGCCTGACACGTGGTGAAGACTGAACAATTAGCTATTGTTAGCTACTGCTAATTAATATTAGCATGCGTATTAGCAACCACGGCCCTTAAAATACCCCAGATTTCCCAGTTCTATCCTTCCCTTCTCTATTTGGAGAAGCCCTAAGGCAGAGCTGGGCGCCACTGCTGTGATGGGTTCCCAGACCCTCAGAAAGAAGTGAAGGTCACCCCTTTCGGCCGCCAAAGCAGGCCGTGTGTGCTCCACCTTGGTGTGACTTGATGCTCAGCTCATTGCACGACGATCGTTGAAGTTGTCTCCCTTGTGCAATTGTGCCTTAGAATAGAGACAGTGCCTCTTTGTAACAACAGTCAATTCAAGACCTGCATCCTTTTTCACATTTTAACCTCTCTGCAGTTGAGGATGCATCTTGCTAATGATGGCATGGCAAAGCTGACATTCAGTGCTCTCTTCTTTCTTCTCTGGTGGCTCAAATGGTAAAGCATCTGCCTGCAATTCAGGAGACCTGGGTTCCATCCTTGGATTGAGAAGATCCCCTGGAGAAGGCAATGGCTACCCACTCCAGTACTCTTGCCTGGAAAATCCCATGGACGGAGGATCCTGGTAGGCTACAGTTCACGGGGTTGCAAAGAGTCAGACACGACTGAGCGACTTCAGTTTCTTTCTTTCTTTCTTAGTGTCACTTGAAATAACAATGCATCTTATAAGAGCTGGTTCCTTAGATTAGATGAAATATGGTAGTTTGGGGCATGGACTTCAGAGTTAAGACCTCTGGGGTTGTTTACTTGGTATGAGACCTTGAGAAAGTAACATGCTTCACCTTTCTCTATTGCAGTTTCTGATCTGTACAATAGACATAATAACTGTCCCTCCCTCATACAGCTGTTGTAAGGATTCAATGACAATATCTTGCAAGGCATTTAGAACAGTACAGGGCACATGATAAATGCTGTATAATTACTAGCTAATGTGATTTGTGTTCCTAGTGACTAGCTCAGTATCAGGCCATGATGTGGTTGCTGCTTTTTTAGTCTCTAAGTAGTGCCAGACTCACTGTGACCCATGGACTGTAGCCCCCAGGCTCCTCTGTCCATGGGATTTTCCAGGCAAGAACACTGGAGTGGGTTGCCATTTTATTTCTTCAGGGGATCTTTCTGACTCAGAGATTGAACCTGAGTCTCCTACATGGACAGGAGGATTCTTTACCGCTAGCCATGGTGGAGGCTCAACAAATATCTGATGGACGGTTAAGCAGAAGGACAAGACGGTCACATAACTATGACAGCCATGGAATGGGGGGGCAGGCTCAGACGTTCCCTCAAGAGGCCCCCTCACTGCAGGAGCTGGAGGACTGCCACCTCCACCCTCAGGATCACATCCCCAGTCAGCAGTCTTGGCTGGGTTCTGAGCTCAGAGGCCTCTGCCCAACGTGGGCTTCTCCAACAGTCTTGGCTTCCAGCTTGGCATCAGCCTGGCCCCAGCTCTCAGAGCTGCACAGCTGGCCTGAGGCTCCTCCTAAAGGTCCTCCTGCCCTCCTTGGCCCCTTTAACCCCGAGCACCCTTCCCTCATGGCCCTGGGCTCCCCTTACCCTCGCAGTTCCTTCCCTCGATCCCTCCCAGGCCTTGCCTCCCATAGGACTTCTTGCCTGTTTCTTTCTCAGCCTCCACTTCCTGAAGAAACTTCCTGGAGAACACACGGGCCTAAGTGACCCTTCAGGTCACTGAAACTGAGCTGGGAGGACGTGGAGCAACTGGGAAGAACTCACACCTCAAGGAAGCCTTACCCCAGGACCGACCTCCGGCACAGCCGGAGCCGGCACACCAGGCAGTGATCCAGCACCGAGCCGCGCGGCCTGCTTACCCCAGGGAAGGCCTCCCCTGCAGATGCCCAGGAAGGCGGTCTGAGATCCCCCCACAGAGGCTCACAGTCGGCAGGGAGCCCCCCGGGGCTTCTCCCCTCCTGCCCCTCAGGGGACCTTTCCCCAGTTCTTTGTGTCCAAGGCCAACCAAGGCCGCAGCAGACCCCCGGAAATTCCGCCCCTGGGATCTTCTCTTGGCCAAGAGCCAGAAAGTCTCAGTTTAACTTTAGTTACTAAAAATACGTTCTGTTTCCTCCCAGTCCTGTGCTTAATTCAAGTAACTAAAATGCTGTGCACACAGGTGCTATTTTTATTCCCACCTCCCTCACGCCTGCCCTCCTCCCCTTCCAGTGTAGCTCTCCAACTCCAGGACTTACCCCTCAGCCCAGCTGTTGCAATGGAAAGAATGAGAACTCTTTCTCCCCATCAGAGGAGCCCTTGTTTCCATAGCCCGGCTTCACTCCTCCTCCTGTCCCACCGAGCACTCCAAGGATGAGGAGTTTGTGTAAAAAGGTGACGGTGAGGGGGTGGGCTTTGATTTCTGTCCCAAAACACCAAGGGCTGTTGGAGACAAATAACTTGTGGAGGGCCCAGGTGTGACTCGTGCCCTAGCCGTGGACATTATTACCCCTGGCTCCAGGACGGTCCCTTCCCCTTTAGAACTATATACCGTGTCAGGATGCCACCCTCCTTGTCTGAAGGGCCCAAATGGCTGATACATGACTAACAGGTAGCATGCAGTCCTTTTGACATGTCAAATGGGGCCTGTACCATGTTTGAGGTACAAGTGGAAAACCAACAAAATGGGAAGTAATTGTGTCATGAAAAATATTCTTTGTCTTTAACACTGTCAGGAAGTAGTAGTGTTACTCGCTCAGTCATGTCTGACTCTTTGCAATCCCGTGGACTGTAGCTGCCAGGCTCCTCTGTCCATGGGATTCTCCAGGCAAGAATACTGGAGTGGGTTGCCATTACCTCCTCCATGGGATCTTCCTGACCCAGGGATCGAACCTAGTCTCCTCTGTTGCAGGCAGATTCTTTACCATGTGAGCTATAGGGAAGACTGTCGGGAATGTCCCTTTAAATAACCATGTCTCCAAGCACAAGAAGATCACTTTACAGAAACATGTGTTTTCGGAGTAATTTTTGCTCTAGTCTACACAACATCTGCTCTTCCACAGGCAAAAGCTGCATCTTTCTTCTCAGCTTCATGGTTGAAGTTCACAGGCTCCAACGTGCTGGTAGAGTGACTTGGATCTGTATCCACCAGGCCGCTCTCAGCAGAAGAATCTTTGAGGGCTGAGGAATGGCTCTCTTGACAGCAACCCCCACCTTCCCTGAACTCTAGGTCATAGTCTGTGTTTCCACCTGGGAAAAGATGGAAGCAGGCCCGGTTAGGGTTAAAGGTGCCCAGAAAGTTGAGAGGCTTGGGAAGCTGATGTTCTGAAGAAAGGCCCCACAGAGGATCATATTCCACACCAGCCTGGTGCTAACCCCTCTGAGGATTGTCTGGAATAAGGGATCTCAGCCATGGTTGCACATTAGACTCACGTGGGGATTTTTTTTTTCCAGAATATTAAAGTTAAAACACCCTGCCCAGAGATGCTGACTTATTTGGGGATGGGGCTCTGGAATGAGTATTTTTGAAAAACTCCTCCAGGTGATTCTAACATGTGTCCACTGCATACCCCTGTGGTAGAGAGCTGGCCATCCAATAGCCGCCCACAGTCTTGAGATTCAGCCAGAAGGAGACAGGCTTCGGCGAAAAGAAATATAGGACCAGTGCGAGCGTGTGTGTTTTCTGAACCCACGTGCATTGTGTATGTGTTGTACGGATATCTTCATAGATGTGTAAAATGTATATCTAAGTGTATAATGTGTGGCACATTTGAATGCAGCAAAATCAAAAATAGCATTAGCTTTGAGACACTCTCCTCATAAGATAACTTCTAGGTTTGAATGCTATTCTTTTCTCTCTTACTATTTTAAAATGTGTTTTAAAACATTGATAATTATGAACAAGTATTGTATGATACCTGATTCATGGAGACAGAAAGTTAAAACAGTGGTTGCCAGGGACTAGGGGTAGGAAGGGATGAGGAGTTCATGTTTGATATGCAGAGTTTCGTGTAGAAACTCTACACGTTCGTGAAAAAGTTCTAGAAGTGGACGACGGTGATGGTTGTCCAATAACGTGAATGTGCTTAATGCCACTGAACTGTACCTTTTAAAACAGCTTAAATGAGTTTTAAAAATAAAACTGTAAGACAGTGTTGTCTTTTCAGATAAACTCTTAAGTTTCCAAGTGTAACAAGTTCCTATGATGCATATAGCATTATACAGAACCTTGGAAACAAATTCTCTCCTTCTTGCCCTGGATACTTTAGAGGTAACCTTAGCTTCCTGCCTGTGAGTATCTAGACCATGGGTCCCACCCACCCTGAGATCTCTCTTCATTTCTGGGGGTACTGTTGTTTAGAAACCCCCACGACTTTCCTTATAGCTTCTCCCAGGAATACCTCCCACCCCAGCTCCTGAAACCCTCTCACTCTCACAGCTACTTCTCAATCATCCAGAAATTCTTGCGGGCTTTGTCACTCACAGGCCTCACTCACCACTGCTTTCAGCTCTGAGGATGTTGGAACGGCACAGCAGAGTTTGTATGTAGGGTAAAGCAGGGTGGTGAAGTGGGAGTTTAAGGTGTCCTTGAAAATACCATAACTAAACATAGAATGGATTAGTTTCGATTTTGTCTAACGGTTGCCTCTTAAATGACAATGGCATCAGCTATTTCATGTATTCATTCTTTAAAAACTTATGGAGGAGCAGCTATGAGCCAAGACTTGTCAGAGAGACACTGAAAGGATTCAGAGAAACCCCAGACTAGCTGGGGAAGTCAAATGAGCTCCAGTTGTGGAACAGAAGGTCCACAAGTAAGGTACAAACATCCACTCCTCTAGTTGCCAGGGCAGAAGTCCACTGAGCTTTAAGTGAAAAAGGAACGTACCGCCTCACAGGATAAGAAAGTCCAGAACAAGGTTGCCCTCAGACAGAGCTAGAGAAGGCACTCAGCATTTTCTCTTTTTTTCAATTTGTTTCAATTGTTTATTAACTGGCCAGATTACAAAAATAATCCTGGTAAATACCTTAGTTCATCCTTCTAGAAAGCCTGTTGATCTGGTCTTCCCTGTTGCCAGCATCTCCACCTTCTACAAAATGGGTGGTCTTTTTCTTCATTTCACCTCCTGGAGAAGACAATTTAAAGGGCCATAGGAAGTTGTTTGCTTCTTTTAAACATTTTCCAGCAGTGTAGATCTCATGAATCAGATCCTCCATGCAGATGATTCCATATTTCCCAAGAGATTGAGCATTCAATGCGCTGTCTGTCAGGGCAATTCGCTTCTTGTTGATTTTGCCATAACCACGCTTGTAGATCAATTCATTCACAGACTTCAGGTTTGGGTACCCCCACGCAATGTATGGCTCCACAATTCTCAGCATGTTAACCGATGCCTTGTTGAGCTTCACAAAGGTGCCATTGAAGATCTGCCGGAGGCGAAGGCGCTGCAGCACCTTTCGAACCTTAGGGCTCACACCGTTGATACCTGATTCTGATGACAAATGCCAATTTGGGTTCCATGGGGTACATAGCATTTGCCGGCTTTTCGTGCCATCCTAGCCATTCAAATTTCAGTTCTGTACATCTGCCTGAATTCCTTGTGGCAATGCTTAGTTTCTTCATAGACAAGCCTCCTCCTTGCCTTTTGAGGCATCTTTTGGGCAAACTTCTTTCTCAGGCGCTTGATCTTAAGCTCTGCCAAATTCTTTCTCTTTTTCTTAAGGGTTTCTGGCACAGCAGGAACCTTCTTTTTCTTCTCTTCTGCACCCTCCATGGTTCCAGCTGGGGAAGAGCAGCACTCAGCATTTTCAAAGTCTTCTCCGAAATCTGGGTGGTCCTTGCTCTGAGACAGGCTTACCTCTTATGGTAACTAGAATGCTTTAAGCTTATTTTCTAATAGTTTAGCAAATTGTACTTAAAGAGAGCTGTTTTCTGAGAGTTTTGACAAAATTCTAGAAGTGAGTCTAGGGACATGGGGAAAAACAGGAAGTTGACTCCAAACTATACAGACGGAGTGTGGAAAAGCTGAGGAAAGGGGAGGGGAAGATGTCCTCCGGTGGAAATGGAACCACTCTCACCAGCAGAGGGAACAGATCCTGGCATTTTCCTCATCACAGTGTAGAGGTTTACATGAGATGGTGGCCGGGTCCCTGTAGTTTCCTGAGAGAAGGCTTCTCAAAGGGATCAGTATTTAAATTGGCCTTGAAGACTCCAAGAATGGGTAGGATCTGGTCATGAAAGGAGTAGAAGGTTTAGAGGGAGGGCCCACCAAGGGGAAAGTGATTTTAGATGAGAAGATTATGTGTGATCTATCTACTGTTAGGTGATACAAGTTGGTCCAGAGGGGACAACCCTGAACTGAGGCAGGAAGGTTCTTGAGCCCTCTGAGCGGACCTGCCACGGAACTGCCTGTCTTTCAGGAATGATAAAGTGATCTGGCGTTCTGCAGTCCATGGGGTAGCAAAGAGTCAGATACAACTGAGCGACTGAACAACAAGGATGCAATTTTAAGTGACTTAAATCACAGTCACACTTGGTCAAAAACACACAAGAAAAATTCCTATAGAAGTTGCTGAGAAAGTTAGACCATTCTTTGGGCTGGGGTATAATTTGTGCAGTAGATTTGCTTCTGGCGCTCCCAGATTTTTGCTTTCTTTGGTTTGGTCTTTCAGCATTTGGTGAGACAAGAGAGAACCTCAACCATCATGAGACGTCCAACTAGTCTTGTGTGAGAAAAGAACAGGTGAAAAAGCTCAGTAGTATGCTGAGACACAGGGTAACACTATGCCAGAAAGTAATACTGAGGTCTTAGAAACAGAGCTTACATAATTTCTTTTGTCTTACTTTTTGCTTTCAAAAAAGTATAATAAAAGCCCACAAAGAGGGTTATTTATGAAAAACAGAACTCCACGGCCTGCTTTAGCCAACAGTGTAGGAGTACCTTTTGAGATACAAGTTGTTTTCCCCCAAATTCTTGAAAATTCTGAGAGGCTGTGTAATATTGAATGCCTTCAAGACTCAAAGCTGGAGCCAGGCAGCAGCTCCAGGGCCTAGAAGTGCTTCCAAATCTAAGGTTTTCTTATTTAAAAATTTAAAATTCCTGCTGTATCTGCCTTAAGCATCCCAATCCATGATCATAAGCACAGTGAATTTTTATTTCATTGTAGCCCCCTTTTTATGGGTTAATACTACATAGGCGGTAATTTTGATTCACAATAGGTAACTATTGCTATCTAGTCCTTCCCTCAAGAAATGCAAAGAACCAGGAAGCAGAACCAAAGAAATCCAATAAACAAAACCACAGCCAGTGTTTATTCTTGATTGTTGTCACTACATCTTTCATGCTCCCTTATTTTCCTTCACCATTAAATATATAATAACCAAAACTTTATTAATATACACATAAGGAAATGTGCACAGCACACGAGCATGGTAGTACTGAGTAAAAATGGTGAGTGGTCGGTGTTTGCAACCAGGGTTTGTGAAGCAGGTCTCTTCAAAAGAGGAAGTGTTTCTGTTCAAACTGAGGGACAGGTCTGCCCTTTTATTTTTTTCCTGAGACTCTGCTTTGTTCTTTTCTCCAGCAAATGTTTTAAAATTAGTGAAATACCAAGGGAGATATGGCGGAAGCAGACACTGGATGGAATTAGAAAAAAGCATAAATGGAATCCAGAAAGCTCTGTGATGGGTGACTGATAAAACCTCTTGAGGAAGCGAAAATAAACAGAGTATTTCATCAGCCCCTCATTCCCTAAGAGGGAAAAACACACACATTTTTGTGTTTGGAGAAATAGCTACGACTTTTACAGAGTAGAAGAGTGTCATCAGAAATTGGAAAATATCTCTCAAGTCTATAGCACATGAAATATCTAAAAGTAATAAAATATTGAAAGACAAGAGAGTTTATCTGTAAAACCTACAGTGCGCATGTTGGATGCAAACTAAAAGTGTGGGATTAAATGGTTATGTTACAGAAATAGCACTTGGTACATAAACTCAAACAACCTTTTTCACACTCAGTTTCTCAGAGGCGTGACTTCAGACGCCTGAGCACTTTCAGCATTTCGTTGGCCTTGATCCCTCTTCATCCGGAAAAACACCACTGCTAAAATTATACCTAAAAGGGAAAAATCAGTCAAATAGGTGAAATCTTACAATGCACTGTCACATTCATTTATAAAGTAGCACTCTGGTAGGAAAAAATGACTCATACAATTTCATTTTGTGAGTGGGTCAACAAAGCTTCGTTGTCATGGTGATTAAGGGCTTCTAGGCATGGGTTTTCTTGGATAAGTATGCTTATCACTTATCTTGCTGTCAGTGGGTAACAAGCCCCAAGTTATATCTAAGCTGATGGCTATCCCCGGGCCTCTGTCAAGGGTTGTAGGACCTTATGCCTGCACCACCCTGAAGACTAAGTGTATGAGCACCCGACAGAGTTCCTGAACTTTGGACACAGTCAATAGATGTTGATCTCAGTCCTCCTTCTCCTTCCCTGGAGGAAATAGTCCAGTGAGAACAACCAAAGAGGTTTTCTTGGATTCGTCTATCTACCCAAAGCCTACTTTCACCAAGTATCACATTTTCTTTCGCACCTTCCTCGTGGCTCCAGCTTGAGTAGACTACCTAACCTCTCTGCTTTCCCTCATCTCTGACCTCCTGCAAAATTACATTGTGCGTTTTAGCACTAAATGTATACTACAAACCAGAGACCTATATGGAAAAGGAGATTGTTTTTAAGAAATTAACCTGGCATTAGGGTCACAGGAGGAATAATGGCAGAAAAGACTGGATGCTCAGAGGCCCATTAAGAATCTTGCAATAATCCCAATCCTCCTATTTTGAAAAAAAGTAAGGCTATGAAACTACAAGACCCTATTACTTCTATCTGTAGATTACCAAACTCATCCAGTCTTTACCTTGTGGTAAAATTTTGAGAGTAAATGGTCATGTTAGAAAACCATGGCACATAAGCTCAAAAATCCTTTCAAGATGAGAAGACAAATAGCATAAGAAAAGGCATAGAGGTAGGGGTCAGTTTGGTAAGTGAGTAAACCTCAAAAGCCAGCTCAGTTAGCATAAAGGGTTTGCACCAAACTGTTGTCAGAGAGAAATGATGGTCACCATGCACACATTAGGGACTTCCTTGTAGCTCAGATAGTGAAGAATCTGCCTAAATGCAGGAGACCCAGGTTCGATCCTTTGGTCAGAAAGATCCTCTGGAGAAGGGAATGGCAACCCACTCCAGCATTCTTGCTTGGAGAAGCTCATGAACAGAGGAGCCTGGTGGGCTGTGGTCCATGGGGTCGCAAGGGGTCGGACACAACTGAGCAACCAACGCTACGACTACTATGCACATATTAGGGTCGGTCATGGTCACTTCACAAAGGCCTTTCTATGTCATAATAATGAAGAATACAAACTGAAGATTATAAGGAAACAAGAGCCCTTTTAGAGCTATGAATCAGAATCCAGGTTGGTAGATCGGATGATGGCAGAAAAGAACAGATGCCAAGAGAACAATGACAAAGACTTTGAATAACCCTAGCTCTTCCTTTAAAAGAGAAAGGATGTGAAACTGTGTCAACTCCTTCACTCGGGTGCATGTGAACTGATGAAGTGTGTACTTCTTATACTTAATTTGTGGTGAAAACACCCACTGAAAGAGGGTAAAGACTACAGCAGACACGGAGCTGTTTACAAAAAAGAAGACAGGGAGCTCTGCTGTCCAGGGGCCAAGGCAGGGTGAGGCCTGAGATGCAGTGGGATTACTCTGAGTTAATAAAGAATCAGGGTCCACAGTCACAAAAACATAAAAGGAGGAGTTCTGCAACATGTCAGGTCCTTCAGATATGCCCACATCTCCACTGGAAGGCTAGCTTCTACCTATTCCAACAACGGCGGACTAGACCCTAAGTTCTGTGAATAAAAGATGCATTTATGTCTGTCACTGCATCTCCCACCAGGCACAGTGCCTGACACATAGCAGAGTCATAGCTGCTGCATTTCTTTCTTCTTCATCATGACACTTGGTAACTCAGCGTGAGATACAATAATTTATTCTTTAAAGCTGCTTACGTGGTGTTTCCCAAACTGACCAGCGAGGCAGTGATGGGGGGAGGGCAGTACCAAAGCAGTAACTCCCAATCAGGAAGGCTGGCTGTGGTTTACTGGTGATCTCTATTCTTGGTTCCTGCCCAGGTTGCCATCTGAGCAGCTCCAGCTCAGCCCGTGAAGTCAGACCCTCATGTGAGCTCATGTTCCTGAGGCCCAGGACAGAAATCCTTGACTCTGAGAAGTTATACTCACCGATGACCAAACAGGTGGCAAGGAGTACACCAACGGCCATGCCCACTGTGGGTATCCCAGGCATGTGAGCTGCTGGCTGGAAACACCTATTCTCCACACACTTGCAGAAAGTAACTGAGAAACAGAATAATATTTGGTAGATGCATTTTTCAAGCAAACAATTGCAGAATCCTGTCTTAAAGACAAGAAATCTCACAAATTACCGTAGTAAGAGACAACATTCTCCCAAGTTGCCTGCAGCAAAATATCTACCTGGTAAAGAGACAGTCCCTTCCAAGGGTGGCCGGCCACCATCACTGATCCGGACTGAGATGTTGTAAACCCTCTCCTCAAAGCCCGTGTGCTTGGTGGAGAGGCTGGCATGAGTTCCTGTCAGAATAGGGGGGAAAAAAAAAGACTGATGTGAAAACACAACTGTGGGCCCCTGGATGAGCAGGAATAAAGCTCATCTCTGCCTCATACTCTGCCTCTCTGTCTGCAGCTGCAGTTGCCAGCCATTTCAAGATAAATGAATTCAGCATAAAGACCATTGTAGAAAAAAAAAAAAGAAAGGAAATATGTGAAAACATCATTACACCTATGCCAGCATGCATGAAAATGTACCTTTTGAGAAATAACTTTTTATCTTAATCAAAAATGCAGCTTTTATGTGGGTATAAAATTACTATAAGAAAGGCATGCCTACTAACGTGATGAGAAAAAGCAGTCATTATTATATGATGACTTAAATGGAAAGTGAAGGATCTTAATGCCACCAAGGGTTGATATGATCATTTTAGAAAGGGGTTTGACTTAAAACATGTCAAGATAACAGGAGCAGCGGCTTTTGCTGACCAAGAGGCGGCAGATCAGTTTCCAGGCATCATTAAGAAAATCACTGAGGAACAATAACAGGCTAAACAGGATTTTAATGTAGACAAAAAGAGCCCTCTTCTCGGTGAAGGGGGGCAGGGTAGGGGGGAAGTGCCACAGAGGACATTTACTAGTAAGGAAGAGAAGGGAGTACTAGTTTTAATTCAGGAAGAGATAGGCTAACTCTCCTGTTATGCACAAATGCAGTGGGGTTTAGGATGAGGACTGCCCTTATCTATAAAATCCCTGGGTCGGGAAGATCCTCTGGAGAAGGCAATGGCAGCCCACTCCAGTACTCTTGCCTGGAAAATCCCATGGACTGAGGAGAGTAGTAGGCTACAGTCCATGAGGTCTCAAAGAGTCGGACGCGACTGAGTGACTTCACTCACTGCCTCATACATGAATGGTTAGATAAAAGTGTGAGTTAAACTACCAAAAGGATCACCACTCCACAGGTACCCCCCATAATGTTACAAAGGATGCTGAAGCAGCCATCAAATTCTCAATTCCTGACTTCGCTGTAGAAATGAATACTAAATACGGTAGGATGTCTTTACTGCTGGTAGTCATGTTCCATAAAGTGGTCACAAACACTGAATTAGAAAGCATATTTGAAGAAGTAATTGTGAACGTTTTTGCAAATTTGATGAAAACTCTAAATCCTCAGATCCAAGAAGATTAGCAAATCTCAGGAAAAAGAAAAATGAACACAACTACACCAAGGCACATAATACTCACTTTACTGAAAGTTAGTGAAAAATAAAATCTTAAAGGTATTCAGAGAAAAAAAGATACTATGCTCGAAAGAACAAAGATGAACCATTACGATCCAGAACACAGTGAAGAAATGTCTGTAAAGTACTGAAAGAAAAACTCTAAGTAAGTTTAAAAGTACTTCAGTCACATGGTTTCAGGTCACTATGGAATTAAATTAGAAATCAGTAACCAGGAATATGTGGGAAATCCCCATATATATGAGAACCAAATACTATACTTCTAAATAACCTATGTGTCATAGGAGAAATCTAAAAGGAAGTTAGAAAGTGTTTTGAACTGAATGAAAATGAAAACACATCAAACTTTATGGAATACAGATAATACAACACTGAGATAAATTTATAATACCAAATGCCTACATTAACAAAGAAAAAAAATTCTCAGTTGCTTCAGCTTCCATCTTAATAAAAACAGTACCAAAAAGCAAGTTAAAAACAACATAAGAAGAATAAAGGAAATAATAAAGACCCGAGCAATGAAATATAAAACAAACAATAAGGCAAAATCAATGAAATCAAAAGCTCATTCAGTGTGATGAATAACCTCTAGCCATACTGATCAGGACCAAAAAAGAGGCAAAAATTTCCATTATTAGAATGAGGTGATATCACTACATACTCTGTAATTATTAAAAGTAATAAAATATTATGAACAACTTCATGCCAATAAATTAGACAAATCTATTGAAATAGAGAAATCATTTGAAAGATACAAACTAGCAAGCTCAACCAAAAATAAAGCTATAACTTGAGTAGTCCCTTATCTATTAAAGAAATCGAATTTGTAGTTAAGACTTCCTACAAAGAAAACTTTGAGCCAGAAGGCTTCACTGGTGAATTCTATCAAACTTTAAGGAAAAAATAAAAAGCAATTTAACACAAATTCTTCCGGATAATTGAAGAGGTAGAATACTTTCTAAATCACTATCTGAAGCCAGCATTACTCTGATACCAAAATCGGACAAAGGCACTATAAGGGAAAAATATAGGCCAATATCCCTTATGAATATAGATAGAAATATTCTTAAAATTTTAGCAAATCTAATCCAGTCACTTAGAAAAATGCCAATATTTCACCACCAAGTAGGCCTTATCTCAGGAAAAGACTGAATTAAGATATGAAAGTTGATTGAAATATTTCACCAACTAACAGACAAGAACAACAAAAACCCAAATTAACCAACAATCATCTAAATAGATACAGAAAAAACACTTGAAATTTTTAGCATCATACTTCATAAAAAAAAAACCTCTCAGCAAGTTAGGAATAAAAGATAAAATCCTCACTCTGATAAAGGACATCTACAAAAACTTCTGGCTAACTTTATACTTAAGGGTAAGAGACTCTGAATGCCCTCTCCCTGAGATCAGAAGCCAAACTGTTTCTTCTCTCACTACCTTCATTTAACATTGTCCTGGCGATTTTGACCAGTAAGGAAGCAAGCTAAATATATAAAAAGCCATCCAGATTGGAAAGGAAATAAAGCTATTATGATTCACAGACAACATGTAGAAAAACTATGAAAATGTAAGGAAAAAAGGGAGAGAGAACTTACAAATGAGGTCAGATGAAGTAGGTTATATGCTACAAGATCAGTATAAGAAAATCATGTTATATTTCTATATCCTGGAATTAACATTTTAAAGAATTTATAATAGCATAAAAATATGAAGTGCTTAAGGAAAATTCTATGAAACTATACTTAGAAAGTTAAAACACATTGCTCAGAGAAATTAAGAAGACCTTAACAAGTGGAGACAATCATATTTATGGATTGGAAAACTCAATTTTATTAAGACTTAAATTCTCCCCCAGATTCAGGCACAGATTCATACTATCTCAATCACAACCGGCATAGGTTTTGGGGGTAGAAACAGACAAGCTTAATTCTAAAATTTATATAGAAATACAAAATAAACTTGAAAAAGAACAAAGCAAGGACATTTACACTACTTAGTTTCAAGTCTTATTGTTGAGCTGCAATTATCAAAACATTATGGTGTTGCTATAAAGATAGATAAAGAGCTCAATAAAACAAAAAAGAGAGAGTCCATAGATAGATCCATATATATGTGGTCACTTGATTTTCGACAAAACTGCCAAGACAATTCAATGAGAAAAGGATATTTTCAATAAAGTGTTTAAATAGATAGCCATATTTTAAAAAATGAACCTTGACATTTACCATACATGCACAAAAAATTAACTTGAAATGGATCATAGCGCTAACTGTAAAAGCTAAAACCATAGCTTCTTTTTCCTCTGGAAGAAAAAAAAATTAGAAAAATTTAACGACCTTGACAAAAATTTCCTAAAGAATATGCAAAAAAGTCACAAATTATAAGGGACAACTAGCAATAAATTAGATGTCATCAAAAAATTTTAATTTGCTCTTCAAAAGGTACTGTTACAAAATAAAAATGTAACAGTGCCTGGGAAAAAATATTTGTAAACATATATCGGACAAATAAAGACAACAATAGAAGTCAAACCTTCGCTAAATTTTTTAAGCAGGCACAATATTTGACCAGACACTACACTAATGAGGATATACGGATGGCAAATAAGCTTATGAAAAGACATTCCACACCATCAGTCATTAGGGCCATATAAATTAAAACCATAACGAAATACTACACCCCCACTACAATGGCTAAAATTAAAAAGACTGAGCATAGCAAGCATTGGGAAGAATATTAAGCAACTAGAATTCTCATTCACTGGTGGGAATGTAAAACGTTACAGACTATTTGGGAAGCAATTTGATACCCTCCTAAAAATTTGACCATATAGCTACCATATGACCACTTCCAGGTATTTAACCAAGACAAATGGAAGCACGGGCTCCTACAAAGTACGTTTTTCACAAATGTTCATAGCAGTTTTATTTGAAATGGCAAAAACTGGAAAAAATGTAAGTAATAATCAATAAGTCAATGGATAATAAATCATGATACAGTCATACAATGAAACACTCCTCTGCAGTACAAATGAGTGCTGTGTTGATATATGTGATCCCATGGTGAAATCTCCAAATAAGCATTCTAAGTGAAATTAGTATAAAACTCTTGAAAACGCAAACCAATCTACAGTGACAGGAAGCAGATCAGTGGCTACTTGGGGGTGATGGACAGGAAAGCCTGGCCTGCTGCAGTCCATGAGGTTACAGAGTTGGACACAACTGAGCAACTGAACTGACTGACGGATGAACAGCGTGGGCTGGAAAATAGGAGCTGCAGCAGAGCATGAACAGACCTGGTGGAGCTGGTAGGGTCGTCTTACCTGATTCTGCTGATGGCTTTAGTGGTACATACAAATAGCAACTTTGATAAAACTGTATGCTTTAAATATATGCAGTTAGTTGTATGCCAGTTATATTTCAATACCTTCCCCTGGTGGCTCAGATGGTAAAGCATCTGCCTACAATGCGGGAGACCCAGGTTCAATTCCCAGGTTGGGAAGATCTCCTGGAGAAAGAAATGGCAACCCACTCCAGTACTCTTGCCTGGAAAATCCCATGGATGGAGGAACCTGGTAGGCTACAGTCCATGGAGTCACAAAGAGTCAGACACGACTGAGCACTTTCTTTCTTTCTTTTATATTTCAATAAAGCTGTTTTTAAAAGATGATGACGAAACCTGTTTCTCAGTTGCCACTGGTTGCTTTGCAATGCTGCTCTGATTGCAAAACAATTCATGTACCCCAACTACTGTCCAACTGTTCATGACAACCAAAGGGGACACAGAGTTAACTATCTGTCTTTTCCCAACCTTGGGGGCTTTCAACCCTCTGGAGAGCTTGCCTGTGCAAGTTTCCACAGCATGAATTTCCTCTCTGGAGCGTAGAAGAAAGCTCTGTGCTGAGTGCTGCACACACACCAAGGTAAATTAAAAACTCATTTCATCGCCCATCAGTGTTTTTCTCAATGTTCTTTTGACAACTCACCATTGATCTTGGAAACTTCCCAGTCTTTTTGTAAGCTTTCGCTGCCAAGTGAAAATGTAAAGTGTTGACCCCGAAATGTCAGCTGATCATCATCGGTGGCCTCAAAAATGAGACTTCCGGGTGCTTTGAGGGGGTAGCAAAAGAACAGGCCTGTGTACTCCTTGACCAGCCGTGGGGGATTGTCGTTGACATCGGTAAGAGTCAGGTGGAATTGCGCCGTGGAGCTCAAGAAGGATCCACCTAAGGAATTGAATCATTGAAATACAGTGTCTGCTCTCATTCTCCTCTCAATCAGAAAGGATATTTCCTTTCCTTAAAAATTTTTCTTTTTACAATTCAGACCTAGTTTCATTTTCTGCTTTAAAAGTCTTGATAATAAAAATAAATAAGAATTATGAATCTGCCTGCCAATGTAGGAGGCACAGGAGATACAGGTTTGATCCCTGGGTCAGGAAGATCCCCTGGAGGAGGAAATGGCAACCCACTCCAGTATTCTTGCCTGGAGAATCCCCATGGACAGAGAAGCCTGGCAGGCTACAGTCCATGGGGTTGCAAAGAGTCAGACATGACTGAGCATGCAAGCAGACACCCAAGAATTATGTGCTAATGTTTTATACACATTACTTCAAAACCATTCTGGCATACATTTATTGATGAGAAGACTGGAGCTCAGAGAAGTTGTGTGACTTGCCCAAAGTCACACAGAGGTAGTCTTCCAACCCAGGAGATCTGACTCTAGAGTCCACAACTTTGATTGCTCCTCAATACTTAGGCAAGGTTGTTAAGTTTTCTAAGCCTCAAGACGTCCCTGTGGTCAGTAGCTGAGACTTTGCCTTCCAGTCCAGAGGGTGTGGATTTGATTCCTGGTCGGGGAACTAAGATCCCACCGGCTGCAAGGCAACTAAACCGGCACTCCACAACTACCGAGCTGAGCCTGCACACCACAGCTAGAGAGACGCCCAAGTTCCGCAACTAAGACCCAGTGCAGCCAAAAATAAATGAATAAATATTTTTAAAAAAAGTTTTCTAAGCGTCATTTCTTCAGCTGTAAAATATGACTTTATGTGGATCCAACATGTAGTATTCTTAGAAAATTGTGCAGAGCTATACAAATGTTATTTGCCGGGGTACCATGGTAAAAAGTTTGACCTTGCTGCCTGAGCAATTAGTAGTTGTGTGATCATTGGTGAGTTACTTTTCAGCATCTTGGTTTCTTCATACATCATAGATGATCAGTAGTAATCCCTCCCCATAGTGTCATGTGAGGGGTAAGTGCTTAGAAGGAGACGGTCAGTGCAGCGGTGACGCTGATGGTCCTCATTCTCCCTGATGTTTCTACAGTTTCTGACTCCAAACTGCTTCAATTCCAGTAAATCCTATTTGCCTGCTTTTCTCGCCAGCTGTCTGCTTAACCAAAGAAGGAAGAGCGGCCGTGTTCTGGAAGTCATTTCATCGGCACGGATCAGTCCAGGGCCAACAGCTGCACACCGGGTAGGATTTTAAGCCCTGTTTTTGATTCCCGACACTTCGGAACTGTGCGAGGCTTTAGGACACCCCATGGAACATTTTAGCAGAAGGCAGAGCACACAGACTTCACCAGAAACTTCCTGCTGATTAAATCAGGAACTTTTAAAATCAAGAGTTAAATGTGTAGAGTGTGATAGTGGTATGTGTTGGAAGCACATTAACTAGAAGAAAGAAAGGAGAGAGCCCTCGCCCCACCTCAGCGAGGTCCGTGCACTCACCCACAACCATTTCAAATTCAGCACACACGGCTGCAGGTCCAGCCTCTTTGGTTGAACACGACTACAGTACGTTGGCTGTTATTCATCTTTTCACAGATAGGGACCATTTTCATGATTCCCACCTACTGGAATTTCCCCCATTCCTGCTCCCAAACCTGGGCATTACATTTTGAAAGTTTCTCTCTTTGTTCTAAATCTGTGTTTATTTAGTCATACTCTGTTCAGTTCTCATGTTTTATTTTTGGAAAGCCAGGCAGGTATATTACCATATATGACATAATTATATATTACTACACAGTGGTTTGATCCCGCTCCCTGGAGAAACCCACAGCCACTCTGGAGGAAGGCTGGGTAGTTCAGTGGGGGCACAGGAACCTTGCTAGAAGCCGTGGTCCCTGCAGGACCCCACAGAGGGGGCAGCAGCCCTGAAGTGCAGCCCGCCTCCAGGGGCAGCCTGGCCCGAAAGCCCCGCGGGCATGAGAGTTCTCTCCCGGAACACAGCCAAGAAGGTGTGAGCCCGTCCCTGTGTGTTTGGACTCTTCTCGTTTCTCCACTGTAAGATATTCTGACCGTCGAACCCAGCAGTTTCCCACTCACCTCGCCTTCCCTCCCACTCCTACTGAGTAGCCCCTGATCACCTGTGTTACCTTTTATGTATTTGTGTTGGCTCACCTACTTCCGTTGCCACCACTTGTACCCGATACAGACTTTCAGCTTCCCTATCCAGCAGCGCCACACTGAAGATCTCACCAGTGACGGGGTCAATTCTTAGCCAGCCTCTCTTGTCGCCTCTCAGTGAATAACTTCAGTAAGAGAAAAGAGCAAAAGAAAGGCCACATTACCCTGCGTGAAAACGTGGAGATAGTTTATGCACCTCTATACTGTTATATCAGCACTGTCCCTTGCAGACTATTGACAACATATGTAAAGAAGCATAATCTAATATTACTAATGCTTTGTTTGCCTATCATCTGCATTCAAAAGGATTTGTTCATCCCTACAAAGTGGTTTTTGTACTTGTTTTAATTTTTTAAAGAAAGGTAGAGTCACAACCTCCAGTGAAACAAGTTAAACTTCTTTTTCAAATAAAACAACCTGAAAGTGTCTACTAAAACCACTCCCTCTAAGAAAACGTGAACACTCGTTGGTGGAAACATGTGAATGGGTGAATACTCAGAGGCACAGTGAACTCTTCATTCAACAGACATCTACTGAGAGATAGCAAATATCAGACTGTGAATGAAGAGAAGAAATTACCAAAGGGGGTTGTTAAGCCAGTGGAGGAGACAGAGACTGATAATTCCAGTGCGGTGAATGTAAGTCCATGTGGAATCCCAGATAAGGTAATGGGAATCAGAGAAGGCTTTCTGAAAGAGTGTGCTGTGCTGCGCTTAGTCACTCAGTCATGTGCGACTCTTTGAGACCCCATGGACTGCAACCCACCAGACTCCTCTGTCCATGGAGATTCTCCAGGCCAGAATACAGGAGTGGGTTGCCATGCCCTCCTCCAGGGGATCTTCCCAACCTAGGGATCGAACCCAGGTCTCCCACATTGCAGGTGGATTCTTTACCAGCTGAGCCACGAGGGAAGCCCCTCCTGAAAGAGTAGACATTACCTACAGCAAGAAAAAGAAGGATGCTTTAAGCAGAAGGAATTGCAGGAACTAAGGCAGAGAGGCCAAGGAACAGCTTAGGGTGTGGGGACATCAGACACTCCAGGAGTGAAGGGATAAAAATAGGACACAGTGGGTGGCAAAGGATGAAGCTCAAGGGATGGAAGAAGCTGGATCATGGGAAGCAATGGGCAGGCAGGGAATGGTGACCTAGTCATGTTTGTGGTTTCAGTGGAACTCACTGGTAGGTGCATGAAAGGTGAATTTGAGCGAGAAAAGTCTAGAACCAAAGGAAAACATGGCTATAGCCTTTTGGGAACAAAACATCATAGCCATAAGGATGTCTGTATCTTTAAAGAAAAACCACCTCTGGAAATTTTCTCCAAATAAAAAACAATTAAATAGAAGTTTTAAAAAAGAATTATATGCATACATTCAAAACTTTTCTATAATTTAAAAAATACTGGAAACAACCTACATGTCCGGGAGTAGGAGAATGATTAAAGAGTAGCAATGTTGTTAGTTCAAACTAATTTTTTCCCAGTGTTACAATATTCTATATGCCAAGCACTGTGTTAGGCTCTCTGAATGGTCGATGAATTAAAAATAGCCTGTGTTTGGTTGGATTGCATCACTGACTCAATGGGCATAAGTTTGAGCAAGCTCCAGGAGTTAGTGATGGACAGGGAAGCCTAGCATGCAGTCCATGGGGTCGCAAAGAGTCAAACACGACTGAGTGACTGAACTAACTGATGTTGTCAGGATTTCTGAGTGAGATGGAAACCCTCCAGAGGGTTTTCAGAGGAGTTACGTGATTTTACTTTTTAAAAGACCCACCCTCATTGCAGTGAATGATGGATGGAAGAGATGATAATGTGGCCTGGATCACTGCGGAAGTGATGAGAAGCAGGTGAATTCTGGATATATTTCAATGAAAGAATCACTAATATTTACTGATAGATTAGATTAGGATCCATTGGCTGCTAATGGATTCTAAGTGTTTGGATCAGAAAGAAAGAGAATTAAATTGCTTAAGTTTCAGTAGCAGCTTTGGAGTTATCCTTAAATCTTAACTGACTTACTCCTAGCATCCCTACTATTGATTACTCTTCATTCATGAAGCACTTTTTCCATTTGTTTCTTCCAGGACATTATCCTTCTGACTCATCTTCCTGATTTTAACTTAATAGTACATACATCATGTCTTTTCCTCAGATGAAAGAATGAACATCTGAGAAATGTTCTTAAATGACTTTATTCTCTCCACTCATAAACTCAAATCTTTATTCACTTGCCTTTGACTAATGACTCTTTCATGGCATTCTCATGAAGGAGATGGAAGCATTTGTGAAAGAGTCAACTGTTGTGAAATTAGGAACATTTTGTGCCCTGTCACGCTTCGTGACTCTGATGCACAGAATAGTGTCTACACTAACCATCCAGTACAACACACCTCTTCTTCCCTGTCTCTTATTTTCCTTTGTGAAAGTTGATAAATGCTTGCAGTGTAAAATAGTAGGTGGGAACTTGACTCCGACAATCAGAAAAACATCTTGCGATGGGTTCCAAGGGCCAAAAGGATCACTCAGTGGGAGGTGAGACTCCCCTCAAACATCATTCATAACATTCATAACCGCTTGCTTAGGTTTGAAGCCACGCTAAGATGCTTGTCATGCCGTGGACAGCAGGGCTGCTTTTATACAACAGAAACAAAGATCCAGGGGCAAGTCCTGTCCTCCGGCTTGTTAACGAGATGACCTTAAGAAGGTAAGAGATATTGATACAGCCATGGCTGTATACACATACATCTGTTATCTTGGAAAATTTGATTATTGTTACACACATTTAAGCAAAATCTGTGTGGATTCTATCACCCTGAAAAAAATAAAAGAGAACTACTAAAATGGAAATACTTACACATCTTGTCTAACTCATCTTTCCAGAGCTGAGCTCCGGAATGAATCTTGTTGCCCTGGACCTGCTCTGAAGAGCTCCTCAGGGGGAAGATTCCCTTCACCCTCTAGGGTGGTTGAGTCCACCCAGTCAGGATTTTGCTTTATTTTGCTGTCTAGAGCGCCCTCTGCCTTAGGAGCTGGAGCTCGGCTCGGCTCCGAACCCTGGCCCTGTGACTGGTCTGGACACAGGCCCTCCCTCTGGGCAGCCGGGTCTCCTGGACTCGGCAGCCCTCAGCTGAGACCTGCATGCAGTAGGCAGGCTGGGCTGGAATCTGACCTGCTCCCCACTCCCCAGTCTGGATGCTCCCCAACGCCCCCCAGGTGCCTGGCACCTGCCGAAACCAAGGGCAGATTCACCAAGCACACAGGGACACAGCTTCCGACCCCCGGCTGCTGCCTTAGGGGAGAGCCCTAGAGTCTGCCCCCCCCCCCCGAGCCTGCCTCCCCCCATGACCATGACTACAGCACCCAGCCAAGCTGCCCAGCACAGCTCCGCTCTACCTGACGTCCAGACCGTCCGGGTCCTTGGCAGTCACGTTGCCCAGTTTTGTGCCTTTAGCCACATCCTCACTGACTTTTGCTTCAAATGCTTGTTGGAAAAATTGCGGGGCCTCATTCACGTCTGTCACCGTCAGTCTGAAGGTAGCAGAAGAGCTGGCATTATACTGTACACCAGACACCAGAGGCTCAGGATTTTCTGCTTGGACTACAATGTTATGAATGGCTACGGTTTCAAAATCAAGAGGCTGTAAAGGGGGGAAAAGAAGGAAAGTCAATTGGGGGATAATTAACTCCCTTAAAATTCACCCCCTAGGTGCCCTAAAAAACGCTGAGAAAGCATCCGTTCTTAATCTAATGTCAGTAACAACTTCCTTCTCTGGGATAGTAGGGCCACGGAGAAGCTTTTGCGACAGGACTTACCAGGACCTTTAACATGCTCATGAGTGTCCTGACCCTCCTAGAAGAGGGACTCAATACAGCACCCCTCTGATTTATTTAATCCTGGGATAATTTTCTTCATTCATCAGAAACTTCCTGATTCTCTCAAGACAGTTCTCAGAAGTCAGCGGGAAATGCTTATACAGAGACTTTCATATGGTGTGGGGCTTCCCTGGTGGCTCAGCGATAAAGAATTCCACCTGCCTATGTAGGGGGTACAGGTCCAGTCCTTGGGGCGGGAAGATCCCCTGGAGAAGGAAATGGCAACCCGCTCCAGTATTCTTGCCTGGAGAATCCCATGGACTGAGGAGCCTGAAGCAGCTACAGTCCGTGGGGATGCAGAGCTGGACACGACAGCAACTAAACAGCAACCACACTGTATGGAGAATGATTTCCCAGAAACCTCAGGATTCAAATTTCAAAGTAAAAGAACTTAAACTCATTCGGGTGGGAGAGGTTAGTATAAGTTAGAGCATATCTGCTCATTTTACATCTAAAAACTGTCTCAGAAACTATAAATACCTACCCCTCAAAATGGCCAAAACCTTACTAAAGATAACCTAGAATTTTGTGCATGAGAACTTGGTGTGGTAACATCCGACTGGGGCCCCAAACCTGGCTGAACAGAAAGAAATGGAGGTCGAACTCCATGCGCTGCTAAGGTTCCTAGCAAACTGCTGTCAGTCTTAAGGGGAATTACAGTGGCCATTAAGAGGAATGTTCCAATTAGACAAGAGCATTTAAGAAGCACTCAAAATGGAGGAATACCTATTTTAATTGGCCTGCAGAAGCCTCCAAAAGACTTCAAGATTCCAAAATAGTTTCATTGAAAATTTCATTGCAAAAGCCTGATAAAAAAATTAGAGATATAAAAGGTATTCAAAAAAGACTCTAGGACTGATGTAATTCCTACTGCTTCCCTCTACAGAAGTTCGCTGAACTTCTAAATAAGATTAAATACTAAAACATTAATTAATGAACAGATTTTACCCACTTTGGTTTTCTTTTGCAGAGGAACTGATGATATTTGGATCTATTAGTATATATGGCTAGTGCCACATTAAAAATGTTTACTATGAGGAAGCATGTTTTTCTAAAAATTATGAAATGTATTCATAAATTTGCTAGTCTAAAGAATGCTTGGGTAACAGTTCATAATTGCTTAGCAAGTGTTCACTATAAATTAAGGCTTCTAAGGGTTAAAAATCCTAATGTGTGCAAGCTCAGTCACTCATGTAATTTAAAACAATAATAAATAATTGTGTATGCAAGGAAAACAGGATGCATTTTTTGTTTCGGGGGCTTTTTTTTTTTTGGTTAAAAGGGGTATGAGGTATGGCAATATATTTTGTTGAGGGAAATAAAAGTGGTTTTTTTCAAAAGTAAAGCTAATTGTTTTAAAATAAGAAGGAGAAAAATTAATGAAAAACTATGGACATAGAAAATAAAGAAGCATGAAAGAAAAAGAGGGAAAAAGAGGAAACCCTGTGTGGTCAAGTTGGCTAAAACACTAATTGTTATTGTAAGAGTTTTTTTTTGGTTTGTTTGTTTGTTTTTTTAGTTTTGCCATACAATGACATGATATCGCCATGGGTTTACATATGCTCCCCCTCCAGAACCCCCCTCCCTCCTCCCTCCCTCCTCCCTCCCCCCGGGAAATCTCGATGCACCAGCCCCGAGCATCAATCCTGGGCTGGCGATTGATTACACATATGATAATTAACATGTTTCAATGCCATTCTCCCATATCATCCCACCCTTGCCCTCATCCACAGAGTCCAAGAGTCTGTTCTATACGTCTGCGTTCCTTTTGCTGTCTCGCATGCAGGGTTCTCGCTGCCATCTTTCTAAATTCCATATATATGTGTTAGTATACTGTATTGTTGTTTTTCCTTCTGGCTTACTTCACTCTGGATAATAGGCTCCAGTTCCATACACCTGAGTAGAACTGATTCAAATGAATTTTTTTTTAATGCTGAGTAATATTCCATTGTGTATATGTACCACAGCTTTCTTATCCATTTGTCAGTTGATGGGCATCTAGGTTGCTTCCATGTCCTGGCTATTGTAAACAATGCAGCGATGAACATTGGGTTACACGTGGCTCTTTCAATTCTGGTTTCCTCAGTGTATATGCCCAGCAGTGGGATTGCTGGGTCATATGATACAAGAGTTTTAAAATAAGTTTAAATACTAAAATATTCTTATGTAAAACTAAAACTTAATTTTCTTTCATCTGCTTAGAGAACAAATTTTATTAGATCTATTAATAAAAAGATCTACTCTTTATGAGAAATTTGAAAAGCTTTTCTTTATCTTTAAAACAATCTGTTTAGAAAGCAAAGACCTTGTGTTTTATCAAAATAAATTTTTGTGCTTTATATCTTTATTATCAAGTCTGATTATTTAAGCAAACTGAGTCACCTCAATATTAAAAAGGCAAGGCTTGGCTCAGAAGTATGTAACTTACTGCATTTGCTCTTGAAAAGTTCTATTCTATTCTATTTGAATAATTAAGTGGATAATTAAGTATTGTTTCATAATGATCTGTGATCCTTTTTAGTTGTGTCCATATCTTTTGAATTTTTGGCAGAACTTCCCCAAATCAAATTCTAGGTGAAGTATTTTGACCTGGAAATAACCTTGGGATTTTCCAGAAGTACTTTGGAAAAATCAGAAAAGACATTTTCTTTCTCCTTATAGAAAGAGAGATGTTACACTAATTAAGATTATTTGATATGTTAAATTATGTGGAAAACTTTATCAAACAAGTAATACTAAGCCTTTTTCTTTTTTTTTAATGATTTGAGTGTTCAGGCTTTCTTCTTTTTTAAAAAGCTCACTTTTGGCTGCGCTGGGTCTGCATCGCTGCACGCAGGCAATCGCAGCGAGTGGGGGCTGCTCTCCAGCTGCGGTCCTCAGGCTGCTCAGGCAGAGCGAGGGCTCCAGGGAGCACGGCCTTTAGCAGGTGTGGCTCAAGGTTTTAACGTGTCGTGTGGAATCTTCCCAGAGCAGGGATCGAACCCATGTCCATTGGACCACTAGGGAAGTCCAAACCTTCTTTATGTTATACTTCCATTGGTATATACGTGCTATAGAAATTATATAATATTCCTGGAAATCTTTTATTTCCTGGTATGGTGTTATCAGTCATAATTCTAGTTATCTTAAACATTACTCATTGCAAAAATTACCAAATTTCCTTGTCAATTCCATGACAATGAATTCTTATCAGATATTTAATAATGGGCATTTTAAGGATTTTGTCATTTACAGACAGTTAATTGTTTTCTTCTGATGCTTTTGCAAAAGTGTTCCTACAAAACCATTTCCTCTTCAGAGAAATTCATGAAAAGGACTCTGACAGAAATTCTAGACTATCTGATCATTTTAAAATCATTAAACTGGGTAAGAATTCCAGAATAACAGAAAAACTAGATTCAGATAGAACCCAGTATTAGTTACACTGAACTAAATAAACTGAGGAAATGAAGTGAAGTGAAGTCACTCAGGCATGTCTGACTCTTTGCAACCCCATGGACTGTAGCCCACCAGGCTCCTCCATCCATGGAATTTTCAAGGCAAGAGTACCGGAGTGGGTTGCCATTTCCTTCTCCAGGGGATCTTCCTGACCGAGGGACCAAATGCAATAAACTGAGGAGGTCGATTATAATTTGTATGACTTTCTGTTCTAAAACAGTGCGTATTTCTTAATGATTTTCCAGATTTAAAGAAATGTTTTATTTTAAATAATCTATGACTTACAGCAATCGATAAAGCATACCTTTTTAAACAAAAATGACATTTTTTTCTACGTGGTCTTTCCAGAATTCAGAAACTCTCAATATATTCTTTTCATGGCAACATAGGTAGTCATTTGCATATGTTCAATAAGAATCTGTTTTCCTCATAATGGAACACATTTGGAAACACTGATTACACTACCACGGCTTGGACTGGATTGTCACGTTTGAGAGAGACGTACAAAGACTCAGAGCGTACCTCACTTTGAAGGTTCCAGCATGAGCTTACATGGTCAATCACTATTCTTGCTGTGTTTATGTAAATAATCAAGACAAATTAATTCAAAAAAATTGTTTTACTGGGATTATTCTTATAAAGAATTTTTTAAAAAGCAGGAATAATTGTAGAGAGAAAAATTCTATTTGAACCTTTACATTCCCCATGGACAGAGGAGCCTGGCAGGCTACAGTCCATGGGATCGCAAAGAGTCGAACATGACTCAGTGACTAGGCACAGCACAGCGTATTAGATTCTGGGCTTCCCAGGTGGCGCTAGTGGTAAAGAACCTGACTGTCAATGCGGGAGACACAAAAGATGAGGGTTGATCCCTGTGTCAGGAGGATCCCCTGGAGGAGGGCATGACAACCCACTCCAGTATTCTTGCCTGGAGAATCCCATGGACAGAGAAGCCCGGCGAGGTACAGTCCATGGGATTTGAAAGAGTCGGACATGACTGAAGCGACTTAGCATGCACACATATACCCATAAACTGGACTGGATCCTGAATTTTTCTAGTTTCCTCAAATATCTGGCTACAACCCTCAAAGCTAATGTTTCAATTGTCTCCCACCTTTCCGAATTAGAATCAGTGGGAACAAAGACTGCCCTTGAACTTATTTGGAAGGGACTCTACCAGGTCCTCCTCACTACCCACATGGCAGCCAAACTTTAAGGTCTTCAGCCTTAAATATACATCTCACAGCTGAAGGGGAGTCCACCTGATATCCGGTCTTATAAAATACTGGATCTCCAAATCAACTTGAGTAGGAAGAGAGGCAGCTGACATTGAGGTGGATGCTCCCTTCCAGGACATCAGATCAACAACTCATACTTCAACTGAACATGAAATTCTCTTTTTTTTTTCCTTCCCTGTCTTTCACTCTGGCATCGGCCTGAAAATGTAAACCATCATCTGTGTCTCCCAGGCCGTTGCTAAGGGAGGTAGCCTCTGAAATTTAAAACAACTACGATCTGGGGCTAGGAGGAAGCCTAACTGACGTCTGACTTGAACAGGCATAGGCAACTACCCCTGTGAGTGAACCCACTAACAGTGCTGCCGTGATGGAAGTGATTTGCATCCTGACAGAGTTTATCTTGTCTGTGATGGCTATCATTCTCCATATGTACCTAGACGGCTGGTGCATCGTCATCAGGCAATGTCTCCTAGGTTCTCTAACTGGGCCCCTGAGTGTTCAAAAACAAACTGAGACACCTCATTAGCTGAACTCCCTGGATTTACATCAGTGAGTTAGAAAGGAATTGTCAAGAGGTATTCATGACTCAGGATTCACTTTCTTTAGCAGGTCCATTCTTCTCTGGTTAAGTGAAGTGAACTGAAAGTCGCTCAGTTGTGTCTGACTCTTTGCGACCCCATGGACTATACAGTCCATGGAATCCTCCAGGCCAGAACACTGGAGTGGGTAGCCTTTCCCTTCTCCAGGGGATCTTCCCAACCCAGGGATCGAACCCAGGTCTCCCACATTGCAGGCGGATTCTTTACCAGCTGAGCCATCAGAGAAGCCCTCCCTGGTTAAGAGTGCATGTAAACCAGAATATGATTAGGAAACTTCCCTTAATTCTTGAAAATATTGAAAAATTCATCGTTAGAGCAATAGCTGCCCAACAAAAATCTTAAGACTTTCTGGCCAGAGTTGTTCTTGATATGAGATAGCCCTTGATTCTCTCTCAGCTGAGCCAGGAGGTCTCTATACTGTAGCCAACACCACCTGCTGTACCTGGAGTAACACCTTCGGGGCAGCTGAAATTCTGGAACATCAGATCACTGAGCAAGCCACTTGCCGTCAAAGGGTGACGCCTGCGATGAAGTCTTTCTTTGAATTATTTGCATTTGATTGGTTTGGGTCCTGGGGGCCATGGCTCAAAGGTACACTCCGAACATGAGGAATCATCCTGCTTGTTAGAATCAGAGTACTGTCTCTCACGTGCTGCATTCTCTCCAAAGCTTTAAATACACGCTCACAGCCACTCACCACCAAGTCTCACCAAGACTAAGAACATCAGAAAGGGGACAGAGAGAACGACCAACGTAAAAACTCTAACCCTGAAGCTGACACCTGTGAATATCACAGAGATTAAGTAAAAAAAAAAACAAAAAACCATTATGATCTGTGAAGATCACACAGAAGACCAACAGAAGCAGAAAGAACTAAAGAGTATCTGATAGTGGCGTTTAATGCTTTAAGTTTTGATCACATTTTTCAAATAAGCGAGAATCTGATCAAAATGGGGAAACTGTTAAAGGGCCTCCCCGGTGGCTCATCAGTAAAGCATCCACCTGCAGTGCAGGAGAAACAGAAGATGTGGGTTCAATCCCTGGGTCGGGAAGATCCCCTGGAGAAGGAAATGGCAACCCATTCCAGTATTCTTGCCAGGAGAATCCCATGGACAGAGGAGCCTCATGGGCTACAGTCCACAAAGAGTTGGACTCATTGGGGTTGCAAAAAGTCAGATGCAGCTGAGCACACAGGCACTTTAAAGAAACAACAGGCCCAAAATAGAATCACTTGTGCTAAACCCCATGTCAGCAACAAAACTTAATACCTAACTTCCTGAATTCTCAAGCCCTGCTCGAGGAATGCAACCTTAACCAGTCAACCTTGAATCTGGTCAGTGCCAGTGAGGAAATCCACCCAGTAGGCCCTTTTGTTCCTCCTGGGAGGGCAACCTTGTCAGAAATAATGCATTCTTCACCAATAATTTCCTTTTTCCACTCCCATTCTACCTTTAAAATTCTTTCCTTTTCTACACCTAGGTGGAGCTCCTTTCTATTTGCTAAATGAAATGACACTTGATTTATGAATTATTTAGCAAAGCCAATTTGATCCTTAAATTTACTCCATTGAATTTTTGTTGTTTGTGCATACGTGAATTTTCGCATCAAGAGAGGTTATGTAGCTTATGACAGAGTCTCAAAGGTACCCATGACCTCAAAAAGATGAAGGAACCAGAGAAAAGCTCAAAAAGCATGTTATAGATTCTGGGAACTGTGCTGTTTTATTCACTCTTCCAGGCCTGGAGGACCCAGGATCCCTTGGGGAGCTGTCAGTTCTTTAGCTTTAGTTTGTATCAATTTCTCATCAGTTAAACAAAAATGGTATTTTCCTTTCATGAAGAGGAAAAGCTGACACATGACTGCATTAGCTCGGCCTGCTCTCCCCCAGCATCCGAAAACACCCTCCCCTCAGTCGGAAGCTGCTCAGTGCTGTCCTCTGTGGGTCAGCTTCCCCAAACCCCACTCTGTACCCCCCAATAGAGGAGCTCCACGCCCTCTGTAATCTCACAGTACGAACTCAGGATTCTGATTGTTTGCTTCTCTATTCCAGATCCTTACTGACCATGAGCTCTCTGCAAAGAGGAACTGTATTACATCCTTTGCTTCTCATCACTCCCCTGACAAACAGTGCCCATAGTATGACTATTAGGAAATATAAAAATGAGAAGGTCTTGGTCCTACTCAAGCCCTTGCAGGCTCCAGTGGGAAAGAGATTCTGGAGAAAAATCTTCACTCCCTAGAAACCCTCTCCTCCAGGAACATGCAAACACACACAACATCGCAACCCAATTGATAGTTCAAAAGGAAGATAGAAAATTTCCTCATATGAAAGAGAAAGAATTATGTGTAAAGTCATTTGAGAATCAATTGACTCTTGTTAACATGCAGGATATAAAATTTTGTAATCCAGCTGAGATGTAAAAAGAGAGGTTTTTCATAGAAATAGCATCCAGTGCCTACAGGGTATGACCCCATGATGACCTCTTGGTCACGACCTCATGGTGGGAAAGGGCTCCTCACCCAGGGGAGTTGGGAAGGGGTGTGTGCAAGCTGGAGCGTCTGACTCCCAGGGACTGCCCATCATCTCAGGGGAGGAGGGCAGGGCTGTCGAACTGAGAAAATCTGGTAGATGGAGCAGGAAGGCAGCAGTCTCCAGAGCAAGCCCACTGTGTGGACCAAGGACAAGGCACCCTGTTCCTCGTGGGTCCAGCCAAGCCCAGGCTCAGACAAGCAGCACCGCACTCTGCAGGCTCAGGCAGAGGATGCACACCCCATCCTTACATCAAACAGGTCCTAAGTTCCTTCCCTGGCTTTCTGAGCCTTTCATGAGGCCACCAGAGGAGAGGAATAAAGAAACGAAATGGTGTACCTCCAAATGAGGAGCACCAAGAGTTATCAGGACAGACAGTGTGACCTGAAAGAACAGAGCGGTGATGAAGAAGACGGTGCGAGTCAAGCTAAGAAGTGGACTTGATCCTTGATGAGCAGAGAGAGGTGGTGGGTGACTGACAAGGTGGGATTTGTGTTGGAGAAAGTTAACTCTGGGAGCCAGTGGGGAAAGGGTGGGTTTGAGCTCATCTGACCTGGGCAGGGAGGCCCGTTAGGAGAGCATGTCAGAGTTCCTTCAACACTTGCTGAATGGAAGTAACAGCTTGCCATCAGTCAGTCCACTTAACTTTCACACCAGGAAAACACACGGGACCACATTTTCCAGGAATAAAAGTAGAACTGGAAGATACTGAATTAGCAAGTGATAATCATCAGAGTTTAGTCAAGAACAAGCTTTGTCAAACCACGTGCCCCGTCTTTCACGACACGGGGATATGCCTGCAGAGTCAAGTCAAGAGACCCTCATGACCTTACTCATCAGGGAAGCAGAAAACACACTCATGCCAAAATCCCACTTCCATACATGTCTGCTGGAAAGGTCAACCCCATGATTTAGATTCATCCTGGAAGCAGAGATAAAGTGCTAAAGGAAAGGAGCTGAGACCAGGGACATTGAACATTTTCATCAATAATCAGTGATGAGGAAAAAATGCACATTAGTTTTCCACATGATACTCTAGCTGCTTAAAAATACATCATGTACTGAGAATTCAAAAGGACCAGCCACAATGAAGAAGTGACAAAATTCGTATCAAAAAAAAAAAATTAAAGCCAAAACAAACCTTTGAATTTCAGCTTCAGGAGAGTTATTGATGAGTCTGACAGGGCTCAGAGAAATAGCCTTCCTGGCTCCTGATACCTGCTTGGCCTCAAGAATATGTTGATCTATCACACAATAGGCCAGAGCTCAGGAGGGCAGTAAAGACAGGGAGGACAGAAGTTCTAAAACGTGTTTATTCCCAGGCATCACTTGGGGCATAGGAATTAATAGAAAAAGTCTATCTTTGTCTTTTCCTCTGGTTCCTCACACTGAGCATCTAAACCCCTTGCAATTTCCTGGGTGATAGGAGTGCCTTTTGTTCTAATGAGGTGACTCTTGGTGGCTCCTTGGATGGTTTCAGGACAGGGGCTGGTTACCAGACCAAGACCAAGCCATAGTTAGAAGCGTGGAATTTTCAGCACAACCCCTCCCACATCCCAGGAAGAGGAGAGGGGCCGGAGACTGAGCTCATGATCAATCATGTCTACATGATGAAGCCTCAATAAACATCCCTCAGAGTAAGGCATTCAGAGAGCTTCTGGGTTAGTGAACACACCCACGAGCTGGGGAAGTGACACACACCTCAACTCCATGAGACCGAAGCTCCTGCCCTTGGGGCCCTCCCAGACCTCACCCCATGTTTCTCTTCAGCTGGCTCCCCAGCTGGATCCTCCATCATATCCTTTAGTACGTGATACACTGGTAGACAGGTTTCTGCGAGCTCTGTGAGCTGTTCCAGCAAATGTTGGAACCTAAGGAGGGAGGCATGATCTTTGATGCACAGCCAGTCAGTCAGAAGAACAGGCGACAACCTGGGACTTGCTGTTGGCTTCTGAAGTGGGGTGGGAGAGTGGGACTGAGCCCTCCACCTGGGGGGCCGGATGCTGTCTCCTGATAGCTAGTGTCAGAACTGAGTTATGCTGTAGGACGCCGGGCTCCTTAGAGAATTGACAGGTGTGTGGAAAACCCACACACCTGGGATCCACTGCGAAGTGCAGTAATTACTCAAGAGGAGAGGAGAAGGACTTCGCAGGGCACTCGCTAAAATGACTGATCTCCAGGCCCTCCCCAAGAGAGCCTGAATCGGCTGTCCCGGTGGGCACCATTTGACTCTGGGATCAGGCAAGTTTGGCCCCCTTGGCAAGAAGAGAAAACGTCTCATCTGTCCACAGCCAGAGTCCTAGCTTCTGCCCTCACTCCAGTTAATCAGAATTAAGGAAATGCTGAACATTTATGAAGTTGGCTACCACCTGCTAGGCGCTGTCTGAAGAGCTATGTGTGTATTTCTGCAGCAAATCCTCCCAGCTCTGCCATCTCGTAGAGGGGTTGACTCTAACTTGTAAGCCTGACCTCAGCTTGTTGATGGGACTGTTTCTGCCTCCCTCGAGGTCAGCGTGAGAAGCAAAGGACTATGTGCAGAAGTGCTTCGTGAAGAGAAAGGGGCTTCAGCTGTGGAGTGTGCGCTCCTCAGAGAATTTTCCCGGTTGCCATTTGCACATTTAGGTCTTCCCTCATAGCTCAGGTGGTAAAGAATCCACCTGCAATGCAGGAGACCCTGGTTCGATTCCTGGGTCAGGAAGATCCCCTGGGGAAGGGATAGACTACTCACTCCAGTATTCTTGGGCTTCCCTTGTGGCTCAGCTGGTGAAGAATCTGCCTACAATGTGGGAGATCTAGGTTCAATCCCTAGGTTGGGAAGATCCCCTGGAGAAGGGAAAGGCTACCCACTCCAGTATCCTGGCCTGGAGAATTCCATGAACTGTATAGTCCGTGGGGTTGCAAAGAGTCGGACTCAACTGAACGACTTTCACTTTCATTTGCACATTTAATTCAGGTGAACAGGTGCTGATAGAATCATGACAGCTTATACTGGGATTTAATTTTTTTTTAGATGACCAATACAATGGTTCTGAAACAATGGAAAGCTTAATGAGGAGGGACTAAGAAGTAAGGCTAAGTTATGCATGAGAAACCATATGCTCAGTCACTTCTGTCGTGTCTGACTCTTTGTGACCCCATGGACTGTAGCCCACCAGGCTCCCCTATCCATGGGATTCTCCAGGCAAGAATACTGGAGTGGGATACCCTACCCTCCTCCAGGGGATCTTCCCAACCCAGGGATCAAACCCAGATGCTTCCTGCATCTCCTGCATTGCTGGCAGATTCTTTACCACTGAGCCACCAGAAAAACCATATCATAGGGTCTAATTTATCTAAAAAAAAAAAAAAACCTGAAAACTGCACAAACACATCTGTCATGGTGAGGACACATATCCTAGGAGCAGTTGGCTGACATCCAGGGTATCCTGGTCAAGGATCCACACCTCTGGGCTGGCTGTCACTTAGCATTTGAAAGATCCCAATCAGAGCCACACTCCAGAGGCAGCTGCTACAGGCTCTGAGCTAGCACTATCTCAAGCTACACTAGAAGGTTTGTTAATTAGCAAAGTGATCTTACAAAGAGGTTTTTGTGATATCAGTGGTATTCAAGACGTGCAAGTTGGTGGAGAAGTACATTCTTGAAGAAGAATCTTCATCTGGCTAGTCCGGCAGCTTATACCCTTCAGAGTTCCAGGACTCCAGTTCCGTTCTATCGTCCCCTTTTCTGCAGACAGTCAGATGAATCCTCTCACTAGACTACTGTGATCACAGTGCCTGAGGGACAGAGAGCCGGGACAGCACAAACCTAAAGCCTAAAGCACAAGTTGAATGCTGGTTTTCAAACCTGCTTGTTATTAATTGCACACAGGACAGATTCAACTATGTATTCAGGCAACCAAGATTTACTGAACCTCCACTATGCAAATATTCTGGACACTTGACATATAGCCACAAACAAAATAAGGATGTGACCAAGATTTTGACCAGAGGCCTGCTGTATTGGAACACACCCCCTCATGTCGCAGAAGGTATGGGAAGATACTTAGAGCCCTCACCTACTGCAGATTATCAAGGTTGCCAACTTTTCCCTATGGGTGCCCGTTAGCCACAAATGGTCAAATTAACTTATGTTAGTTCACAATGAGCCACCATGAAAAGTTATTGACATTCATACTGAAATGGACAGGCCTTTATTGTCTCTTAGACACTTAGAGGGTGCTGGTCCTGGGGAAGGATGGAAGCTCTCTGCCCCTGCCTCCTGCCAAAGGACCAAGCCTGCTGCCTGGACCACCCACTGCAAACTCGGGGCCCTGGCCTTTCCTTCTGGGTTCTTCGTGTCCATGTAGGCAGCCATGAATAGAGGGGGAGGATGAAGTGGCACCTTTTTCAAAGGTCAGACTCACACAAAATACTATTGGCTTAAGTAGGTCCATGCACAAACCTGACAGCTGAAACCTGGTGAGGCCCTTTGTCAGAGGCGGAGTGTGTGGTCAGAACGGTACCAGAATTCTGAGATTCTGCTCCAGGGTTTCCTTCAGCCTCCCAGACTCTCAGCATTCAACCATGTCTGCAGAGTCTCTATTGTTGTAACTCTGATCTCTTTTAAATCTAAAGATATTGGGGGACATTGAGTGCTGGTTCCTGATGAGTCATCTGATACACAGTTTACATGCATGAATGAGGCAGCCAGGGAGGAAAGAGTCAAGCTTCAGGTGTATACAGTAGAGGGATAGGGGTAGACTGAGCGAAGAATGGGAAGACCCTCTACAAAGCAAGTATCACGGTAATCAAGATTTTGGCTTCCAGACTACCCAGTGCTTACAAAGGGAGAGACGATGCAAGAGCCAGCAGACTTAGCAGCATCGTAAAAGATGAGAGAATAAACTTGTTTATTATAACTTGCCTATTAAAGGGGACCTACCAATTTCCAGTTATTATTATAAAAAGGAGCCTATGGCTGGTCCACTAGAATTAACAGCCTACATCCTAAAGGGTTCATGGGACTCATCTAGTCTAATACCTCACATTTGCAAAGGGAAAAATAAAGCCCTGAGCACCACCTTGCCCAAGATTTAGTAAATAAAAATAAAGGATGCCTGGTTAAATTGGAATTTCAGATAAACAGTACGCAATTTTTTAGTATAAGCATGTCCCAATTAGTGCGTGGGACATACTAATACTAAAAATGATTCATTCTATAATTTTTATGAAAATCCTACCTCCCTCTGCAAAGGTTACTTGGTCAGCCAGTGACAGACGCAGAGCGAGACTCCTGGCCTCTGTCCTTCACGAGGACAGGAGGGACTGAGGGTGTTCCAGGAGTCCATCACATGCCTGAGAGGTCACTGTCAACTCATCACCCCTGCTTACAGGTCCTCAAATGGTCCTAAGGACACTAATCTATGAAAAAGACAAAGTTCATTCAGTTGGCGATTTACCTTTTTAAGCTTGACATATCCAGTATTGGTCTGGGGATCTGTTTCAATCTCCAAACGTCCCTCACTGTCTCCCTGTGTAATTCGATACAGGATTTTAGAGCTCCCGGTGTGTGGCTCATCAGCGTCTGTGGCCTGGATGGTTAAGATGACAGATCCAACAGCTGTGTCTTCAGGGAAAGTTAGGTTTCCATACTAAGAAGGAAATAGGGGAAGGAAACAATAAGAACGTCCACCGTCACCAAGCACAATCGTCAACAAGCAGACTTGCCTCTGGTTTCAGAACGGACGCAAGTGATAGTTTACATCAATACTTACCAAGCGTGTTTTTCCTGTTGATGAGTCGGTTGCAGTTGCTTTTGACATCAGTCATACTTGTAGACTGATATCCATTATACCAAGAAACAGCATCTCAGAGAGCTACTGGTAGGATTCTAAAACAGATTCTCCCACCCACATCCAATATATTTAATAACTATAATTATCATTATAGTTATTAGTAATGAGACAGATAAATAGCTACTATATATCGAGTACCTACAATGTGACAGACACTTCACATATATCATTTTAATTAATTCTTAATCAATCAGAGAATAGTTGTTAAGAGCCTGAACTTTGGAGTCAAATGGCCTCAGTATGAATTCTAGGCTTGCCACTTATTACCTGGGTGAATTGAAATAGGTTATCTGATTTTTTTAAAGTCTCAGGTTCATCCTCTGTCCATTGGATATAATAAAAATGGAGGCTATTTTACGTTTTCTGTTTGGATTTACAGAGATAATACATATAAAACCTCTGAATGCCTGGCACATAATAAGTGCTCAATAAAGATAAACAACAAGACAAAATACCCTACTGAATAGCTGTGTTATCATCTCCATTTGACAGAGAAGCAAAAGATTAGAGCGGTAAAACCCACTCAAGACCACACAGCTAGTTGGTCACAGAACTGGGATTCAAATCCATGCTTGTCCAACTCCACAGCAGGTGCTGTTCATCTCTCACTCCTCCACTGAAAATCCCCCAGCTCAAGCCTCTTGGCATCACAATCACAAAGATGATAACAGGCAGGGTCCAGGAGTGGACTATGGCAATGAAAGAAGTGGACTCACACTTTCTAAAGCCCCATTTGCTTTTCAAGCTCTGAGATTCCTAAAGCAGAACTTCTGTCCTCAGTCTAAAAGCACTGTCTAGCTGTAATGCGAGGAAACTCTAACACACAGACAAGATCAAATACCCAAGAGAAGGGAGGCAGAGAAGAGACAGGCTCTTGGTCTCACGCTCACTTAACCTCAGTGTCTGCTACACAAGTTATACTGTCATACCTTTTACCTCTGCAAACCCTCCTGTAAATCAGTTCCCTTTCTTTGTCACAGCTTTAGCCTTATTTTGATTTATGAACATCATCACAAGGCTCTGGGCTGCCTCATCACTGACTTCAAACATAACAATCTAGTCAAAACAACTTCTCTCTCCTCCAGAATAAATAAATAGAGGTATCCATTTTAAGGGAAGCAATGATAAAACTACCGCCAAGTTCAAAGCCCACATTAACAATAAATTAGCTTCAATTCTTCTTGATAAAGTTAACTGATCTTCTTCCTCCTGCTCTTTTTGCCTGGTTCTTCTCATTTTTGCAAGTGTCCTGAGCACATTCTTTTGGCATAAACCAGAGATTAGCTTTTTCTTCGCCTTTGTTGTTATTCAGTTGCTCAGTCATGTCCGACTCTTTGTAACCCCATGGACTGAAGCACGCCATGCTCCCCTGTGCTTCTCCCAGAGTTTGCATTGAGTCAATAATGCCATCCAACCATCTAATCCTCTGTTGTCCCCTTCTCCTCCTGCCTTCAATCTTTCCCAGCACCAGGGTCTTTTCCAATGAATCAACTCTTTGCATCAGGTGGCCTAAGTATTGGAGCTTCAGCTTCAGCACCAGTCCTTCCAATGAATATTCAGGGTTGATTTCCTTTAGGATTGACTGGCTTAATCTCCTTGTAGTCCAAGGGATGCTTAAGAGTCTTCTCCAGCACCACAGTTTGAAGGCATCAATTCTTTGGCACTCAGCCTTCAGATACTTTCACATCCATATATGACTACAGGACTCTTATTCAATTATTGCAAGGTGAGTTTAAATTACCAATATTTTGCCAGATTTTAATTTTGACTAGAAACTCTTATTTGAGAGCCTAGCAATAATCTATTTATTGTCCTATAACATAAAATATATAACGGCAAACTGCAAGCAGCTACTCAATTCGCCTCAATTTGACAAAGACTGTGCTTGTAGCTTTCAAGCAGTCCTTGAAATAAATGAGCTGTTGGCAAAAGTTTATAAACAGATGCTCACAGATACTGTAACCATGAATGTTACTGTTCCCAGAAGATTTCCACTGAAGACGATGCCTGAGTTTACTACCAGTGCATTAACTAAGATATTAAATCTGGCATTATCCCTAACTACTGTTTGTGTCTCTATTCCAGAAGTAGGGGTCAGGTAATATAAACAAAGTAAAGCAAAAACAAGGTGACAACTACTTACATCTGACTTTTCAAAGATGGGGATCTGATCATTGATATCAATAATGTTGATTAGCACAAAGCAGAGGGTCTTGAAATCTGAAAATCAAAAGCACATCACAAAAATTTTCATTGAAAATCATACATTGAGATCAGGAATCTGCAAGAAAAACAACTGGCAAGGACAGTGGCAGTCTTCCCACAATTTGACTGTTGACCTGCGATGCACGTGGCAAGGAGTCTCTCTGTTCCCCACCAACAACCACGTGTAGGTCACCAAGCTGGGCCTGAAGAAAACCCAGGGAGAGGCTCCTCTGGGCTTCCTGCTCCATCCACCTGCCTCCTCCTCGGTAAAATCTTGTTCCTGAGCCAGGCTTTCTGGGAAGCAGCCTCTTTTTTCTGGCTAGTGAAACTTATGTAGCCTTCAAAGCCCAGTGCAAAACTGTCCTTCTAGAAAGCTTCTCTGAGGATCCCAGAAGGTTGTCTTTCCTCCTCTGAACACCCCCAGCCCTCGCAGTCCTGTATCTCTTCTGCCCCCATAAAGGGAAGGCCCAAGAGAGGGAGGAAGTCACAACTGTGTGTCTCTGTACAAAGTTGCTGCAGTCACGTCTGACTCTTTGTGACCTTTCGGACTGTAGCCTTCCAGGCTCCTCTGTCCATGGGATTTCCCAGGCAAGAGGACTGGCGTGGGTTGCCATGTCCTCCTCCAGGGGAATCTTCCTGACCCAGTATTTCATCCACATCTCTTACGTATCCTGCATTGGCAGGTGGGTTCTTTACCCCTAGCACCACCTGGGAAGCCCACGATACAATTAGCCCTCTTCCAAGGGCATGCCTACCCAGAGGCAGCTCACAGAATCCTGGAAAGTGGCTTTGAGGGGTGGGTTTGACAATTCAGAGACCTAGTCAGAGACAGCAGTTCAACCTGGATCCAAGCTGAGCATGGAGTACCAGTGGAGATGGGATCCCCAGGAAAATAGCCACATGAAAACAAACAGGATGGGATCTTTTGTTGAGGTTTCCATTATTCCAACCATGAAGCCTGTATTATACAATGGCTAAGACTCTGGGCTCTGGAACCCCACCACTGGAATTCTGTCTCTGCTCCTTATCAGATGTGTAAGAGGTTGGGTATGTTACTTGAAATCAGTGTGCGGTAGTCAGTTTATAAAATGTAGATAGCAACAAAATCAAGATTCTCATCATAACAGACGCTGCTGGCACTCTCTGTGTATCAGGCACGGTATTAAGCGCTTTGCTTACATGACTCATTTCATCTTCATTCTGACTCTGTGATGTAGGTACTGTTTTCATTTTCATTTAGTTCACACCTAAGGAAGCCAAGGGTAACTTGCCCAACGTCCCACAGCCAGCTCGTGGTCGAGCCAGAATTCGAATCCATGTGCTCCCTAGTCCTCTCCATCTGCTCCCCGCCCTTCACCCTGCCCTGTGCCCTGGAGGCTGACCGTAGGAGCAGCGTCACTGGGCATCTGGCCCTCTGGGTAGCAATTGAGTTCTACCAGGGGGAGCCCTGGCGGGAGGTCTGAGTCAGAGTCTGGTTCCCACTGCCAGCAGCTTCCTCTAGAGTCACAGGCCCAGGCCCAGCGCCTGCTTCTTCAGGGAAGGGCCCTTCCCTTGCCCCTTCTCACCTCGGGGTTAAAACGACTCCACTGTGCTTCCCACCTCCGGCTGGTTTCCCATAACCCCTACCCACAGCTTTACAGATGAGAATCCCTTCTTCACTCTCTTTTCCTCGGATGCTGACAAACATACGGAGGCTGCCTAGCTCCAGAGCTTGTCCACACCAGACACAAGGCCGGGCATGAAACCTAACAATAACCATCTCATAAATAAGTGGATGCTAATCACGGCTGGGTCCAGCCCCCAGGACGTTTGCAGACAGCAAGAATGGCTGGAGATTTGGAGAGGTCCCAGAGCCTGAACTCACCACTTGTCTGTTCCGCGTAAGCCTCATTTGGACCAGCAGTGAGCCTCGTGGTTTTATGTAAATAAAAGCACTTTCCTGAATTTACATAAAACTATGCTAATTATAGCCTACTGAGTAATTTTCTGTAGTACACAATTGAATGTTTAACTTCCTCAACACACATACACACATATATTTACATATAAATAGATTGCATAATCTGGTCCATATCGTCTATAGATGCATTCATGTATATAGACAACTTGTAATCTGATTTCCACTTTATGCCCTTATGGCATCAAACTGCTTTGGGTCTCCGTGCCTTTGCACATGGACTTTCTTCTCCTCTGTAAGCCTTTACACTGTTTTGTAACACGTCATATTCACCCATCGAAACTCAGATTAACGACACCTCTTCCAGAAAGCTTTATCACTCCTCTCTCCCTCTCCGCTGAGTCACTCATTGCTTCCATGGGCTACCTTGTACATATTTCTTAGAATGTATTTATTCACTTGTCCATCTCCTCTACCAAAAAGTGCTCCTTGAGGACAGACACCAGGTCTTATTCATTTGTGCATTCCCAGTACCTTGAATGGTGCCTCAATCAAGGTAAATGCTCAGTAACCACTGGAAGAGTGGCCGGCTAATGGTGTGAAATTGTCAGTCACCACAGACAGGGATGATTTATTACACCCACTTTCACTGTACCTCTTAGCACAATGCTAAGCATTATCTTAGGCCCTCTATATTTGCCAAGTTACTATGCCTTAAACTTTCTGCTTTGGGGCCTGGTAAACCTCAGTACTCTCAGCTCTCTTTAGTATCTCAACATCTGGATAAAGAAAAAAAATATGAAGCACAGTGTGAAATGATGCTCTTTACTACAGCATACCTATATAATCCTTCTCTCCTAGCATAATGATTACTGAACTACTTGGTTATTTAAGACTCAGTATCAGTTAGCTCGAAGAAAGATTCTTAACTTAGAAGTATTAATGACCCTAAAATAAGCCTGTCTCTGAGCTTGAGTATGTTTGTGTGTCTGTGGAGTTTATCTGAGAATGTATACATTTGTTTAGGAATTCATAGTTTCCATCAGATTCTCAAAGGGTCTCATGACTTAGCAAAGACTAAAAACCACTTGCTTTGAAATTGTATAAAGTTTAAAGATGAATGCTTTTTGATATCGTCAAATGTCCAATTAGAAGCTAATAGGAGAAGACAAAACTTTCCAAAAGTTCCTTCACTGTCATACAGTAGAAGCCTTTGAGTCTGAAAGGGAGACTTGAAAAACACAACTAACTGTCTTGTTTGCGATCACGGTGGCCACGACAACGAGGCTTGCCAACAGCTTCTGACAACAGGGATCTTAATGGACAACGGGCTGCTGGGCTCTGAAACCCATCGCCATGCGTGCACCAAGACCTTGCTTCCCACTGGCTGCCCCAGCAGTGCCTGAACAAGGCAGGCAAGCTAAGGTAGGCCTACTTTTGGAGACCACAGTCTCCTTCAACAGCCGACCTTGGACCTCTGATGACCTTGCTGAACTTCCCTTTGACCGGGCCTTTCCCCAGCACTTTCCTTCCTTCCCTCCTTCACTCAGGGTCAGGCTTGTATTGAGGTCTGATGGCTCCTCCAGCCTTCTCTGTATCCTTTTCCGTTGTTTCTCATAGGCAGTTCCCCTAGTAAAATCCTTATATACTTAATCCCCTCTTGGGCCTCTGCTTCTCAAGAGACAAACATAATCACATTTTCTGAGCTGCAACTCTGACTGTTACCGTGTTGGCTTCTGGTCTTGTTTTACGTGGGAAGCAAGACCTTTTTCACTGGCAGCCTCCGTAACACACCCAGGCATTAGAGCAGCCTAACAATCACAGCTAGAAAGAAAACAAGTATTTTCCCTCAACACCGTGAAGGTGATACTAACCTTTGTCAGACACCTCTACTGTCAGGTTGTACTGTGGAGCGTCCCGCTTATGCAATGACGGTACCACTAACTGGAGTGTTCCGGAGTATGCCTGGACCAGGAAGAGTCCATCTTGAGGAACTTTGGGAGTTTGATCCACAATTCTGTATTCTAAAACACTGTTGACAGTGTTTCCTTCATCCATGTCATGAGCAATAAGGGTTCCAATACTGCTCCCTGTAGGGAAGGAAAGAAGGAAACCCGTCCATTATTCTTTTTAGCCTATTAGAAAATGGCTCCCATGGAGAATGGGGTTCCTAGAAGGCACCGGAAGTAACCGTGAGAAGCAGAATAAAGTTCTTAGACTGACGCTGGTGCTTCTAACCTTTTCAGCAGTACAGACTGTGGGGCAGAGTCTTAGTTGGCTGTGTTAGTCGCTAAGTCGCATTCAATTCCCCGCGACCTTGTGGACTGTAGCCGGCGGGCTCCTCTGTCCATGGAACTCTCTAGGCCATGATACTGGAGTGGGTTGCTGTTCCCTTCTCCAGGGGATCTTCCCAACCCAGGGATGGAACCGGGGTCTCCTGCATTACAGGCGGATTCTCTACTGTCTGAGCCACCAGGGAAGTCCATTTTAGCTGGCTGGGGCTTGCCATTAAAAAAAAAAAAATGACCACACAATGGACGGCTTTAACAACAGCAATTGATTTTCTGTTTCTGGAGGCTAGAGGCCTGAGAGCAAGGGGTGAGTAGGACTGATTTCTTCAGAGATCGCTGACTTACAAATGGCCATCTGCGGCACGTGTTCTCCTGTGGTCTTCCCCCGTTCTGTGTCTACCTAGATTTTCTCTTCTCAGAAGGACACCAGTCATACTGGGTTAAGACCCAGACTAATGACGCTGAAGACCTTGTCCCTAAGTGACAGTTCCTCTTTGAGGTGCCGGGGGCTAGACCTCACCATATGAATTCGGGAGGACCCAAGAACCATCCCGGATGTGGAGTGGGCCCTAAATCCAGAAGAGACGACAGAGACACTCACGGAGGAGGAGGCAATGTGAAGAAGAGGGCAGAGGCTGTGGTGAAGCCACCACAAGCAGCCAACAAATGCCAGGAGCCACCAGGGGCCAGGATTCTCCCCTAGCGGGCACCTTGATTGCAGACTTCTAGCCTCCAGAACTGTGTGCGAATACATTTCTGTTGTTTCAAGTCTCCGAGTTGGTGGTCATTTATTACGGCCGCCCTCAGACACTAATACACAAGGCAAATGGTAAAACTAAACAAGGACAAGCCAGCTGTGCTGAATGCTAAGCAAGTTTCTGAAACAACGGCAGAGACTGACTCCACCCCAGAGATAAAGACAGCACCGGGCAGAGAGCAGGCAGGCGTCCTCTCTGCCTTGCTGCAGTTTATGGACCTAAGTTTTATTTCTGTGAGCGTCTCAGTCCAGGGAGTTCCAGAAGTCTGGCCACAACACAGTGCTCTACCCAGGTCTGTCTGGCAGAGCTCTGATAGATGCCGGGTCATCTTGCTGCATGAAACGGGAATTGTGTGTTTCTCTCTGCACAGCTGGAACCCCACCTGAGGGCTAGAACTTGAATATGTAGCCCCCTCGTAGAGCCGGGCTTTACCCCCTCGCCCTGTTACTTTGCATCTACTGATTCACAGGGAGAGTTAGAGGGTTTTGTGAGGGGAGGAATGGAAGTACCTATGCTATGCCTCGAAGGGGGTTGCCCTGGCAGACGTGTCTGCTGGCCAGGGGAGGAGAGGCATCAGGACATGTGTCTAGCACGGCAGCAGCTGCCATCTCTGCATCCTCACAAGCAACCAAGTCACCTTCGCAACCGCATCTGCCCTTGTAAGAAAAGCATCTGAGTGCTGGAATGAAAGCGCATCTCACTAAATTCTGTGATGGTTTGATGTCCGAGGGCTTTGCTTGTGGCCCAGCTGGTAAAGAAGCCGCCTGCAATGAGAGAGACCTGGGTTCGCTCCCTGGGTTGGAAAGATCCCCTGGAGAAGGGAAAGGCGACCCACTCCAGTACTCCGGCTTGGAGAATTCACAGTCCGTGGGGTCGCAAAGAGTCAGACACGTCTGAGCGACATTTTCACTTTGGCGTCTGAGCAGCCCTGCTCGGGACCCTTCCCCCAGCAAGTGAGTGTAACACAGGGACAGCGTTCTCCCCTCACTGCGGGGAACCCTCCAGCTATCAGAGACACCAGGACTGCTTGGCATCAATGACAGGGAAATTCGGGTAGGGGGCACCACTCAGTGGGAGCAGAGAACTTTATGAATGAGCCAGGAGTGAAAGCAGTGGCAGCCTGAACTGATTCAGAGGTACATACAGGATCTCCTGGGGCACTGCAAGGTACTCTGGGGAGGTGGGGCTCTTATGAGAGGATAAAGTTCTGGTGTGAACACAAAGGTGTTGGTGGCAAGTGGGATTTCGGAACTGAAGTTGGCACTGCTGAGACTTGGGGACATGAGTCTCACAAGTTTCTGGCAGATACAAGACACCAAACAGGAGAATATAAATATGCTAAAGAGTAATTTAGTATTTTAGTGAGCTAGACAGTAAGGCCCCGAAAGGCAGGGGCATATTTTTTTTTGGTACCCTTTTAGGCTATGTATATTAGAATAGACTCATTCTGTGTTGATTTATAAGAATTCCTGGTCCATTAAGTCCACAATTCAAGACTGTCAAATATTGTCACAAAATAAATTATCCCTTTGGGAGAGGCTGCACCCTTGAACAATCTGTTTTACCAACAATGACATCCTCACTAGTCTCCTAGCGCTGCCCTCCTCCCGAGTAAGGCAGGCCACCACTGTGATGGCCCCAGCAATCACCCCACCCCGGATGGTGATGCCTTGGTGTAACTTTCTCCTTTTGAGTGTAAGCTGGGACTAGTGACTCATTTCTAATGAATATGGCAAAATTTATGGGATGTCCCTTGTGAGATTAGGTTACAAAAAGACTGACTTTCATCTTACTTGCCATTGTTTTTAACTCTCTCTTTCTGAATGAAAGTTACTCACCCCATGTCCAGATCCCTGACTCAGAGAAACTGTGAGATAATAAATGTTTGTTGTTTTAAGCTGCTAAATTTTGGGGCAGTTTGTTATGCAGCATCGATGACTAATACACTAAACGTTGGGCCCTATGCAAAGATACTCGAGGAATCATCCACAGAGGTTTTCAAAGATCTGCACAGTCAATGAGCTCAGCAGCAAGGAGTAATAGGTAAGAGGTGTCCCAAATCCAGTGAAGTCATCAAACTCCCAGAAATCAGTTTCTAGTAGTAGTTGTCCCTGCACAAAACTAAAGCAATCCTGGCACAATACGAAGAAATGAACCAGGTCAAGAACAAAAGGACCAAAAGCGATAGAATCTGAACTTCATCTTCCAGCCCCAATGAGCTTTTATCAGCTTCCTAGAGAGGGTCAATTGCAGGGTATCTGACATGGAGTGTGAATGTTTGTTTAAATTGTTTAGCAAATTTGATGGGATGACATCTGTCACTGACTTTGTTGGAAGGCAAATAAGAACCTACGGGATAACCTTATACATGTACACGGGGTACTGGTGTAAGTGGCTGCGCTGCTCACGGCAGGTGTAAGGGTGTAGCTGTAGGAGTGATGGTAGTGGCAGTAACAGTGCTATGAGTAGGGGTGGTGGTTAGAAAACTCTAATTTTAGAACACTTCTCAGATATTCCCTGAACGGAAATACGGTACCTGTGTGAGTCCCAAAATGCATCCTACCTCTAGGCTGTGCTGGGCATGGACAACCAATCCCCAGTCAGGTTTACCTGCCCACCATTTACCCAACAGGGAGGAGAAAGGGATTACAGAGTTAAAGAAGACAGACACACACTTTCTTACCTATTTGTTCATTCTCCTGGACCTCAAGTACAGTCACTGGAGATGGACACGTAGGTGGATTATCATTAATGTCTTTCACTTTCACTTGAATTTGCAGTGGGATTGAGAGTGGTTTTCCCTGCTCATCCCTTGCAACCGCATAAAAAACATACTATAAGAAGATCAGAGGTAAAACATGACTCCTTCATCATCCTCTTTAAAAGGCAGAGAAAACAACTATTTTCCAAGACTATTTCATTTATCCCCTTATTTTCAATTCATTTAGAACTGGGAAATGAGGAAGTATAAAATGGATCAAATTTGTGGGGTTATTTTCATGTCTTTGAGAGCAATAAAGCACTGGGATTCAGAACACAGTTTGGGGGGTTGGTGGTGGTGGTGTAGATGTTAAGTAAAACCCTTCCTGCACTCAGACATCCATGGGCACAGGATCTTGTCTTGTCCCCCGTGAACCTCCTCTTGGTTTTACTCACTGCGTCCTTCTCTTCTCGGTCCAAGGGCTGAGTCACATAAATATTTCCTTCCTGGTCGATTGAAAATGGAAATCGTGTATTCTCCTTGTCCACTAAGGAGTATAGGGCACCTGGATCATTCCACTGCACCTACAGGACCCACAGCAAAATGTGAGGAAAGACAGACCCAGACAGAGAGAACTGGACAGGAAACAATTTTCTAGCTCTCCATTTGAAATTTCTGACAACCTTGTTTGGATGTCTGTGGTGTCTTATAACTGCTAAATTACATTTTTCATTTTCAATCTAAAATAATCCCTCCTCTTTTTTTTCCTTTTCACTGTTATATTGCTCCAAATAAGCACATAGCAGTATTTCTCTTCCCTAAAGCAATTCTTTGTGAACCCTCTAAAGAGTCAATAGGTTGTTCATTTGGAAGCCTGGCTGTGAAGACTTCCTGTCACGAAACACCAATTTAAGAAACAAGATGTACTTAGTATCTGGCATTATCTGAGGACTAAGCCATGATGAATGACAAGCTCCCAAAACTCCCCAGTAAAGAGAGACACTTTCAATTCTTCACCATGCTGTTATTTAAGACAAGTGATACATAAATAAAGAACATCTCTCCCTTAAATATTTAATCTCATAGACTTTAGGGATAAGAATATTTGCCAACTCCTAGTGTTGTTTTGTAAATAACTTGGCAAAAAAAAAAATCAATAAACTCAATAGTAAGTCCTGTCTACTTGATACAGACAGAGCCTAGCCTATATGATAATCTACTTACTACTAATAAAAACACTTCTATAATTCTAAACACTTTAAAGTATTTCATTTAATCCGCAAACAGTCCCATGAGGTAGAGACTACTGTTATCCCCATCTTATACATGGGGAAACTAGCACACGGAATGTTTAAACGACTTGCCTAAGGTCCTGCCCTTGGGTTTACACTTAGGTCCTCAAAGACAACATGGGAAGGGTATCAAGGAGCCACCACTGTCCTTTTCTAGTTATTTAAGCTCCAAGTCAAAGATCATGTTCTTGGTTGTAAGCAAGCTCCCATTACACGCTACAAATTCAGCCCAGGTTCTTCTGTCTTGTCCCCCTGCACTCTCCTTCCTCAGTTTGAAGACACACCAAGTACTTTTCCCAGGCCTGGGTATTGGCTGTGGCTCTTTATGTTTTCTTTTCTTTGACAGCCCTATGAAAAAATAAGTATATGCATGTTTTTTTTAGCATTTACAAACCCTTATGAAGGCAACCTGAATGATAAATACGAAGACTTTCATAAAGGAACCCAAATTGAAATTTTCGGGATAATGAGTCCTGATACACTCTCTTGTCTCGTAAAGCAGAATACTTCTTGCTTTCATCTTTTTCTTCTGAAGGTGAAATTCATTAATTCAACATTCGATAAGTGGGAAGCCGCTATATAACACAGGGAGCCCAGCCTGGCGCTCTGTGAGGGCTGGTATTGGGGAGGGGGCAGTTAGAGAGGGGCTTCAGAGGGAGGGGATATATATACAGTCATGACTGACTCTCATTGGTGTACAGCAGAAGACAAACACAACATTGTATAGTGATTATCCTCCAATTAAATAAATAAGCAAATTCATAAAATGAGGTGAAACATTTTTCACATTAAAAAACTTCAATAAATAAAAATCTTAAGTTAGATGATAGATATGGTGGGATGGGCCATTCCAGGGCCCCTTAACAACAGCAGTGCCATTAGAGACTAGAACTGCCTCATAACGTTAATACCTTTTATCCACTTTCACAGATACTAATTAACTTTAGTCACACGCCAAAGAGCTGTCTTTATCCCCATTTTATTGGTGAGAAGTTGCCTCAACTCTTCATAAACAATAAATGACTTGTTTATGCTCCCTGGTGGCTCAGACGGTGAAGAGTCTGCCTGCAGTGTGGAAGACCTGGGTTCAATCCCTGGGTTGGGAAGATCCTCTGGAGAAGGAAATGGCAACCCACTCCAGTATCCTTGCCTAGAAAATCCCATGGACAGAGGAGCCTGGTGGGCTACGGTCCATAGGGTCACAAAGAGTCAGACATGACTGAAGTGACTTAGCACATATGAATTCAAGTTGGTACAGTCCAGAGTTCACCCATGATGGCAAACTCCAGAGACTTGGGGCCAGAGATTTTGCTTATTTAGTTTGCTTTATAATGATGCTATGCAAAACCGTCAGTGAAGACCATGAGGGTGGGCCCCTACAATGTGAGTGCATTGATTGGACAGGCTGTTAGCATTCCTTGGGCACTACCTGAGTGATTTTAATGGGGTAAGGTTTAGTCGAGTTTTCTTCAATCTCTATAGGTTCTGGCACTTTCCAAATATTCTCCTTCACCGTAATATCCACAGGTACGCTGTCACTTAAGGAATGCTCAGTCAGGCCTCCCATGTCTTCCACTGAGACCACCAGCTTGTAGGAAGGATTCTTCAAAGGATCCAATTCCTGGGATCCTATGGGAAGTAGGAAAGAAGAGAAAAGGAAATGTCTCTGAAGATGATACAGATCTAGGTCATTTGTATTGATTCGGAGAGTCCCATGAGGGCATCACTTAACTCACCTTGTGGAGTAAGTGAAATTCCTCCTGTTTGGTTGTTGATCTGAAAGTACATGACATCGTTGACCTTGGGAAGCTGCATGAGAATCTGATAAATAAGTTGACCATTGAGCGTGGCTGGATCATCCAAGTCTGTAGCATTGACATACATAAAGGGCTTTCCTGTTTAACACAGTGTACCCAGGAAAAAAAAAAAAAAGATATTAAATGAAACCCAAACCAACCATAGACACATTTGCCTTCCAAGGGGCAGAAATAAAGTGGAGGAATATACCATAATTCATATCAGTGTGGAATAAATCTTTATTCTTCTCCTTTTTCCTAGGATGAAGTTCCTTAAAGTATGGTCCAGGAACCTCTAGGGGTCTTTGAGACTGTTTTTTAAGGTCATACATGTATAAAAGACCCATCCAAATCACAAGATAAATTGATAGATTTTAGCATAAAGGAGTACTCCAAAAAACACTGATACGGTTTCAGATTCCACATTGCAACCAACAATAAAGAAACCATCCCTTGCTGAGTTTTGTCTAGTGTCAAAAACTACTCACAATTATCTGAAAACACTGTTGCAATACTCCTTTTTTCAACTACATATCTGCCTAAGGAGAGTTTTTCTTTAAATGTTTCAACCAAAACAGTATATGGCCACAAAATGAATGCAAAAACAGACATAAGAATCCAATTGTTCTCAAATAATCAAAACACTAAAGGATGTGCAAAGACTAAAACAATGCCATTTTCTTAATAATTCCTTCTATCTTTGAAAATACAGTTCTTTTTTACTAAAATGTGATAATTACTTTAAATCAATTACTAAATAATTTTTTAATTTCTCAGCTTTGATTAAAAATATGATAAATATTGGTAGATACAACCAGTGATAGAGTGGAGCCAACTTGTACAACCCAGTTGAATTTCCAGAAATTCTGTGAGTCAATTATTAACACCATTGGTAGTTTAAAATGGGTTATGGTGGGAGTACTTACACCACAGAAATTGACAAATGCTACAAATCAGAGGGTATTTTTCCGCCCCCCAGAGAGACAGCTATTAAAATTTGCCAGCATACCACTGGATACAAGCCACATGTCCTTGGAAAAGTTCCTTGGAGGCTGTAATAGTTTTTAGGAGAGTACAAGGGCCCTAAGACCAAACCGTTTGAGAACCATTGAACTAGAAAATCCTCCTGGTGAGGAATAAGACCTGCAAGATTATTACTTAGCACAGTTCAGCAGTGAACCTTTGGTATGCAACCTCAGGGACAGAAACACTTGAAATTACTCCACATAATGAAGTGAAAGGAATACTCTTCCTGAGTTACTGGAAGTGGGCATTGAAAAATGAGAGAGAACATTAAGTAACACAGAAGAAGCTTGAGAGTGAGTCAATGGCAATGGCCAAGAGTCTATCTGAGAATGCAAAGTCTAATATTCATGTTTATTTTGTGCACTGTTATGATAAGATGCTCCTTTGTTTCTCTAAATCTTTAGTAAATCCTACCACACACACCTAGGCTTTGATGAAGGGATTTCCTGGAGATAAAAGGTAAGAGAATTGTGAAAAGATGAGCCGCAGCTAGGAGTTGGAAGTAAGAGAAGAAAAAGAACTGGGAGCCAGCAGTGACTACGAGAATGTGGATTCCTGGGAGGATGTGGGAAAGTAAGCTTACCCTTCCAGAGTGTTCTAGAGCTGTGTGTGTGTGTGTGTTGATCACTCAGTCATGTCCTACTCTTGACGATAACATGGACTGTAGCTGCCAGGCTCTTCTGTCCATGGAATTCTCCAGGCAAGAATACTGCAGTGGGTTGCCATTCTCTTCTTCAGAGGACCTTCCCCACGTAGGGCCTGAACTCGGGTCTCCCACTTTGCAGGCAGAGTCTTTACTGTCTGAGCCACCAGAGAAGCCCCTCTAGAGTTTTAAGGTATTCTAAAATCTCACGCTAAAATAGTGGTCCTTAACTGGGGGTGATTTTGCCCCCAAGAGACATTTGGCAATGTCTGAAAACATCTCTGCAATCAAAGCTTGGAAGGGAAGTGTTGCTCCTGGCATCTGATGTGTATACAGATATCAGGGAAGCTGCTAACATCCTATAATGCACAGAACAGCAGCCCCTGACCAAAACACACACACACACACACACACACACACAAAATAATTATAAAGCCTAAGATGCCAGTGGTGTCAAGGGTGAGAAATTGTGCCCTAGAGCAGTGGGGATAATAAAGCAAATCCCGGAGGATTGCTATGAAATTTAAATAAGATAAATATAATTTAAATAAGATAGTAAGCTCTTAATGAATGATAGCTCTAGCTGTTAACCACACACATCTGCCATTCTGCCAGATATCTCTGGGCTCCTGCCTATTACCTGGGCGAGAATTCTGCCTTACTGAGCCTTCATAATGTTGCTGCAGAAACACAGGTCGGTTGTCGTTGATGTCCTTCACTTCAATGATGATAGGGACCGGGCCCTCCACTGTATTGCCCTGAGCATCCAGGGCTGAGACCTGATGTTGACAGGAAAAGGAGACCTTCTTAGTGAGTCTGAACCTCATATCACACACCCAAAAGTCACTTGAAGGAAATTAGAGCCCAAATCATCAATAATCTGATAACTACAGGGGAGAAAGACACCCATAAAAGCCCAAACTGGGGGCTGCTAAAATAGAGGCCCTATCAGTGAAGCCAAGCTAATCATGACTGTGTTTTTCCAGCAGTGGAATATGCTGGACACTAGACATGCTCTCTTCTAAATAGCTACAATCAGTGAAATAAGAATTGAGGGTATGGAAAAGTCATGTGCTGTTACAGAGGCAATTTGTGGTCAACCTGCATATTCACCAAAAGAAAGCTTTTGGCCTGCTCTTTACCCACAATTAGCTCTCTACCACTTCTGTGTATTTGGATACAAACCATGAAATCTAAGGGAGAAAGAGAGGGAGGAGGTCTCTTTAGTCAGACTCTGACTTTGGTCATCCGTTACTTCTTCTTGGAAGGCCCGAAGGTGCGCCATCTCGCACCGATGCCGCCCTCTTTGCAGATCCAGAGCCCACTCCACGGCCAGAGGGAGACACCAGTGAAATATCAGAGAAGTGCCGAGTGGTTGGGATCCAGGGGCCTAACTAGGGCCTTACTTGGATGAGTGATCCATCTGAGGGCCCTGGCAGTATAACATGGGTTACCCTGGTCAAAAAGCCTAAAAACAAGGCTACCTTGACCGAATCATTCTCTAGTTGGTTTAAAAAAATATGTGGACAAATGAGATTCGCAAACACATCATCAGGGTCAGGAGAGTGGAGACAGGATTCTGTGCCGGGGTGAGTGTGCCAGTGATATTTCCAGTGCTCAGAGACCGGAGTTAGTGTCCGTTGTCTGGTGTCAGCTCACCTGGAGTCTGTGAACAGCTCTTGTTTCCCGGTCCAGGGTTTTGTTGTGATATAGAAGTCCGTCAGGTTGTATCTGAAATATGTCACCTGTATCCCCCGTTAGTTTGAAAGTCACAGCAGGAGGATTGGCCTTAAACTTGGAAAAAGCAAAAATTAGATTAAGTCATAAGGAAAAGCAATGTTATAGCATTTGTCATAAGTCACCAATTTCACGTGACATTTCCATCGGCACAATCACCAAAATAAGAATTTCTAAGCTTTTGAAGGGATACATTCTAAAAGTCTGCTTTAATATTAACTAACATTCAAACTACATTTCTCTCAAGAAATAATATATGACATAATTTAATATATTTACAAAAATCAATTGATACTTTACATTATAGCTAGAGTTAGGTGAAATTTTTCTGGGAATATCTGAGAGCCACATTACTACTAGCTTCTAAGAAGCATTAAGAAGTGTAGTTTCATTGCTAGGATGAAAAGATGGCATTTAGTACTTCTAAAAACTGTGACAAAGATTAAGACATATGTTAATATTAAGGAAAACAACTTTAAAGTGGCTTTATTTGATAATATTTTATATGAAAATCTCACTTTTTCAGAAGTGAAGAAAATGTCAATGATCATTCATGGGATAGCTACAGTACTTTTAAGATCACAAAAGAGAAAATTCACTTAAAATAGAGCAGACATAAAAGTCATTCAACCTCATTAACAATTTTAATATATTTTTCTATATTCACAAATTAAAAATCAATAATAGCCAATGTTGTAAAAGCTCTTGTGAAGAACGTCAGTTCAGTTCAGTTCAGTCACTCAGTCATGTCCAACTCTTTGCAACCCGATTAACCGCAGCACACCAGGCCTCCCTGTCCATCACCAACTCCTGGAGTCCACCCAAACCCATGTCCATTGTGTCAGTGATGCCATCCAGCCATCTCATCCACTGTCGTCCCCTTCTCCTCCTGCCCTCAATCCTTCCCAGCTGACTCATTTGAAAAGACCCTGATGCTGGGAAAGATTGAAGGCGGGAGGAGAAGAGGACGATAGAGAATAAGATGTTTGGATGGCATCATCGACTCAATGGACATGAGTTTGGGTAAACTCCAGGAGTTGGTGATGGACAGGGAGGCCTGGCGTGCTGCAGTCCATGGGGTCACAAGAGTCAGACACGACTGAGCGAATGAACTGAACTGAACTGAACCAAAATTGACAAAAGAATAAAAGAACTATAGCAAGTAAAGAGATTGAGCTAGCAATTTAAAAAATTCCCACAAAGGAAAGTCCAGGTCTAGATAGCTTCACTGTTGAATTCTGCCTAACAAGTATGGGAGAATTAACACCAAATTTTCACAAATACTTTTCAAAAAAAAAAAAAAGAGTATGGAACACTTCCTAACTTATTCTATGAGGCAAGTATCATCCTTATATGTAAACCAGAAAAAAAATACAATAAAACTGCAGAGCAATATCTCTTATAAATACAGATGGAAAAATTTTCAACAAAATGCTAGCAAACTGAATCTAGCAACTATAAAAAATTATATGTCATGACCAAGTGACATTTATCCCAGAATACAAGGCTGGTTCAACATATAAAAATCAATTAATTTAATACCCCATATTAATAGAATAAAGGACAAAACCAGATGAGTATCTCAATAGAGGCAGAAAATCATTCCACAAAATCCAATATCCTTTCATGATGAAAAATATGCAACAATTCAGGAATAGAAGATAAATTCTTCAACCTGATAAAGGATATATACGAAAAACCTAAAGTTAATATTATACTTAGTGGTAAAAGACTGAAAGTTTTCCCCATATGATCAGGAACAAGAAAATGAAGCCCAATCTTGTCACTTCTATATCATAAGTCCCCTTCAAGTTGTGAGCACTCAAAGGTTTGAATATGCGTTTGTATGTCTCAAGTTAGTTCACTTATCTGGCACACGTTATCACGTGCGTGCATCCTCTACAAGTGGTTGTGCATTTGTGTACTTTACAGTTCTGTAGAGAATGGGCTTCTCAGGTGGCTCAGTGGTGAAAAGAATCTGCCTTCCGATGTAGGAGACACAGGAGATGCTAGTTCAAGCCCTGGGTTGGGAAGATCCCCTGGAGGAGGAAATAGTAACCCATTCCAGTATTCTTGCCTGGAGAATCCCATGGACAGAGGAGCCTGGTGGGCTACAGTCCATGGGGGTCGCAGACAGACACGACTGAGGGATTGAGCATGCGCACACTGTATAGAGCATAGTAGTATAGTGTCTTAATTTCAAGCCCAAGATACCATCTATGATGAGAAAAAAAGAGGCACTATCCAGACAGCACTGGATCATTTTATCACAAGGGCAGATAGACTTGAATCCAGCAAGGAACCAGAACCTGTGCTATCAACATCAGGCGGGAGTGAAATTGCAGCTCAGCCTCCGTCTCCTATTGCTGACAATCCTTCAGCTCTACCGTCTCCCACCTCCTCTCCTCCAGGTCAGTAACTCTTCTTGCCTACTCACTCTGTACCAGCCCCTGTATGCCAGGTGCTGTCCTGTACTTTTCAAGGTGCTATTCTGTAAGGTTAGAAATGGTTTCCTTATTTTTTATATTTGTTTTTGCATATTATTTGTGTGAAAAGTATTATAAACCAATTATAATATGGTACACTATAGCCAAATGTGTTAGTTGGGTACCTAGGCTAACTTTGTTGGACTTATGAACAAACTGGATTTAAGAATGCACTCTCAGAACAGAACTCATTTGTATGTAGGGGACTTCCTGTCTAATACTGTACCTGAGATCCTAGGCAGGAGGAGAAATAAAAGTCATCCAGATTGGAAAGTAAAAGTACCTCTATTCAAGAAGACATGATCTTATATATGGAAAATCCTAAGGAATCTAAAAAGAATTTTATAGCAAATAAACAAGTACAGTGAGGCTGCAGGACAAAAGATCAATATACAAAAATCAATATTATTTCTATACACTAGCAAAAATAAATCTGAAAGTGATATTATGAAAACAACTCAATATACAATAAGATTAAAAAGAATAACATACTTCAAAGTAAATTTAACCTAAGAAATACAAGAGTTGTAAACTGAAAACTACAAAACATTGTTGAAAGAAATTAAAGATCTAAATAAATTCAGAACATCCCATGCTTAAAGATTGAAAAACAGTATTTTTAAGATAATAATATTCCCCAAGTTGAGATATTGATTCAACACAATCCCTATCAAAATTACCTTTGTCTTATTTGTAGAATTAACAGGATGATCCTAAAATTTAGGTAAAAATGTAAAAGACCCAGAATAACCAAAACAATCTTGAAAAAGAACCAATTTGGGGGACTTAGCATTGCCTAATGTCAAACTTTACTACAAAGCTACAATATTATAGAACTGTATAAGAATTTCTTTCTTTCTTTTTTGGAGGATATGTCAATAACCCAAAGATCAACCTCATGGGGCAATAAGCTTATGGCACTGGCATAAGGATAGACATATAGACCAGTATAATCAAAATCAGGAGTACAGAATAAACTTTTGTATTTATTGTCAAATTAATTTCCAACAAAAGTGCTAAGATAATTCAAGGGGAAAAGAATAGTATTTTCAACAAATGATGCTTGAACAACTGGATACTCACATGCAAAAGAAAATAAAGTTAGATTACTACCTTGCACCATGAACAAAACAACTAAAAATAGATCAAAGGCCTAAATGAGTTAAAACTATAAAACTAAAAAAACTATAAAACTTTAAGAAGAAAACACAGGCATAAAACTTTATGACTCTTGATGAGGCAATAGTTTTTTAGACATTATATCAAAAGCACAAACAGAAAATAAAATAAATAAATTGAACTTCAAAATTAAAAGCTTTTGTGCTTCAAATGACATTACAAAGAAACTGAAAAGATAGTCTAAAGAATGTGAGAAAGTATTTGCAAATTATGTGTATGATAAGGAACTTTATGAAGAATATATAAACAGCTCTTATAATACAAAGACATAATTCAATTTAAAAATAGGGAAAAGATTTGAAGAGACATTTCTCCAAATAACAGATACAAATAGTACATAAGTACATTAAAAGATATTAACATTAATCATTAGGGAAATGCAAACCCAAACCACAAAGAAACCACTCTACTCTACTAGGATAACTTAAATAAAAAAAATGTTTTTAATGGTAACAAGTGTCGCCAAGGATGTGGAAAAATCAGAACACTTATACAAAGCTGATGAGAATGTAAAATAGTTCAGTTGTTTTGCAGATCAATTTTACAATTATTCAAAAGGCTAAATATTAAATCCATCATGACTCAGAAATTTTACTCTTAGGTATATATCCAAGAGAAGGGAAAACATATGTCCTCACAAAAAATTGTACATGAATGTCCATAATACCATTACTTTGTAATAGCCATAAATGTCCATCAAATGATAAATGGATATTCAAACGGTAGCATATTCACACAATGGAATATTATTCAGATATAAAAAAGGACTGGGGTACTAATACCTGCTACAATATGGATGAACCTTGAAAATATTATGCTAAATAAAAGAAACTATACACAAAAGGTCACATGTTATATGATTTCATTTTTATGAAATGTCTGTAAAGGCAAATCTATAGAGACTGAAAGTAAATTAGTGTTTGCCAGGGGTTGGGAGGAGAGGAAAGAGTGCCTGCCACTGGGTACCAGATTTCTTTGAGGCTGGTGAAAGTGTTCTGGGATCAGACAGTGGTGGTGGTTGCATATTTTTACGATATATTAAAAACAAAGGAATTGGCTATTTTAAAAGGGCAAATCTTAAGTTATGTGAGTTACATCTCATACATTACAAAGAGAAAAGGCAAAAAATGAGCTATCTCAGAAATGTATCATACAATTCTTTCATCGGGAAGCCCCTGAGAGTACAGAGCTGGGGACAGTTGCAAATCTTCTGAGAAAGAAGTCCGTAGATGTGTAGTTCCTTCCTTCCATCTTCCCTTTTCTTTCTTTCTTTCTCTTTTTGAGGATATGTTAATAATGCAAGAATCAGCCTCATGGGGCAATAAGCTTGCTTTTTGCCTCCCTGACTTCAGGTAAGAAGTTCTTCCTGTGGTACAGATGAGGGGACTGGGACACTTCTTGCTACTGCTGGAATAAAGAGCTCAGGGTACATCTTACTGAGGCTGAGTTTTCCACATCACCTCCACATCCAAAGATGGAGAGTATGATATGCTTTTTTTTCCTGAGATGTCAAATTTTCTTTTATTTTTTTTTGCCATGTAACCTACTTTTTTATTTAAATTGAAGCACAATATTACATGGGCTTCCCTGGTGGCTCAGATGGTAAAGAATTCACCTGCAATGCGGGAGACCTGGGTTCGATCCCTGGGTTAGGAAGATCCCCTGGAGGAGGGCTTGGCAACCCACCCCAGTATTCTTGCCTGGAGAATCCCCATGGACAGAGAAGCTGGGAGGACTACAGTCCCTGGGGTCTCAGAGAGCCGGACAAGACTGAGCAACTAACCACAGCACAGCAGAGCACAGCACACAATATTACATAAATTATACAGGTGCAACACAGTGATTCACAATGTCTAACGGCTGTATTCCACTAGTAGTCACTACAAAATCCTGGTTCTATTCCCTGTGTTGTACAATACCTCCATGTTGATTATTTGCTGTTGTTCAGCTGCCAAGTCATGTCCAACTCTTTGCGATTCCATGAACTGCAGCACACCAGGCTTCCCTGTCCTTCACTGTCTCCTGGAGTTTGCTCAAACTCATCTCCATTGAGTCAACGATGCTATCCAACCATCTCATCCTCTGTCGTCCCCTTCTGCCCTCAATCTTTCCCAGCATCAGGGTCTTTTCCAGTAAGTCAGTTCTTTGCATCAGATGGCCAAAGTATTGGAGCTTCAGCTTCGACATCAGTCCTTCTAAGGAATATTCAGGGTTGGTTGATTTCCTCCAGGATTGACTGGTTTGATCCACTTGCTGTCCAGGGGAGTTTTATACCCAATGATTTGTACCTCTTAACCCCCTACCTCTATCTTGGCCCCTCCTCTTCCCCCAGCCTGTCACTGGGAACCAGCAGTTGGTTCTCTGTGCCTAAGAGTCTTTTTTGTTGTAGTCATTAGTTTGTTTTGATTTCCAGATTCCATATATAAACAATTTCATACACTATTTCCCTTTCTCTGTCTGATTGATTTCACTTAGCATAATACCCTCAAAGTCCATCCATATTGCTGAATATGGCAATTTTTCATTCTTTTTATAAAGTGAAAGTGTTAGTCACTCAGTCACATCTGACTGTTTACAACCCCATGGTCTGTAGCCCGCCAGGCTTCTCTGTCCATGGGATTCTCCAGGCAAGAATACAGGAGTAGGTTGCCATTACCTTTCCAGGGGATCTTCCCAACTCAGGGATTGAAACCAGTTCCCTTGCACTGCAGGCAAATTGGTCTTTATGGTCTGAGCCACCAGGGAAGTTCTTTTTATGGCTGAGTAGTATTCCACTGTGTATGTGTGTGTCACATATTTTGTACCCATTCATCCACTGATGGACACTTAGGTTGCTTCCATATCTTGGTGACTATAAATACTATTACTATGAATATTGGGGTGCATGTATCTTTCTGAATTAGTGTTTTCATTTTTTTCACATATACTCAGGAGTGGAATCACTGGGTCATATGGTAGTTCTATTTTTCGAGAAACCTTCATACAGTTTTCCACAGTGGCTGCACCAATTTATATTCCCCCAAAAAAGTGCACGAGCAGTTCCCTTTTCTGCACATCCTCACCAACCTTTGTTATCTGTGTTCTTTCTTAGGATAGCCATTCTGACAGCTTAAGGTGACATCTCTCTGTGATTTAAATTTGCATTTCTCAAGACTACACTTTCAGAATCATTTTAGAGTTTATTAATTTACATTTCTCTGATGATTAACAATGTTGAACATCTTTTCACGTGCCCGTTGGCCTTCTGCATGTCCTCTTTGGAAAAATGTCTATTTCAGTCTTCTATCCATTTTTTAATTAGGTTGTTTTCTGATGTTGAGTTGTATGAGCTCTTTGTATATTTTGGATATTAACCCCTTATCGGTTATATCATTTGCAAACATTTTCTCCCATTCTGTAGGTTGTCTTTTCATTTTAACAATTATTTCCTTTGCTGTGCAAGAACTTTGGAGTTTAATTAGGTTTAACTTGCTTATTTTTGCTTTCATTTCCTTTGCTTTAGGAGACAGATATGATTTATATCAAGATTGTTCTGCTTATGTTTTCTTCTAGGAGTTTTACGGTTTGGGTCCTACATCTAGGTTTTTCATCCATGTTGAGTTAATTTTTGCATATGGTGTCCCATGCATGCTCAGTCTCTTCAGTCGTGCCTCACTCTGTGTGACCCCATGGACTATAGCCTGCCAGGCGCCTCTGTTCATGTGATTCTCCAGGCAAGAATACTGGAGTGGGTTGCCACGCCCTTCTCCAGGGGATCTTCCCAATGCCAGGGATTGAACCCACATCCCTTATTTCTACCTGCAGTGCCAGGTGAGTTCTTTACCACTAGTGCCACCTCGGAAGCCATATATGGTGTTAGGTAGCATGATATACTCAGGTAGAACATGAGAATAGCAGTGGGATAATATCAGTTATGCCATTAATGTATTTAAGCCTCAGTTTCCGTATCTGTAAAACAAGCAGTTGGTACAAAAAGTCCCTAAGGTGCTGTCTAGCACAAAGACTCTGAGATTCTAGAAGGAAATCCCCTCCATCTGCTACTTCTCCACGGTAACACACACACCCATACACAAAAACTTTCAGCCATGACAACGGGGCTCTCGTTCCCTGCCTACGAGAGATAAGCTTTGTGGCATGACTGATGGAAAAAGAACAGAAAACAAAGTGGAGCAACCCAAGGAATGATTTTACTGGCTGGGATCCTCAGAGGCTGTGGGAGGATGCTAAGAAGCAATTTCTAGGTCGGAGATGTTTGTAGGTTGGAGACTGTACAGTCCAGTACATCAGAACTGTGTACAGTTCTGATTCTGTTCAATGAGATGTGGATATGTACTCACAGACCATCCATTCCTTTCTGCCCGAAGAAGTGATGGCAGACTCTCTGGCCCACAGATACCTTTTGCTTTGATTATAGGATGTTTTTGTTTTTGTTTTTGTTTTTTACTGTGCCACCATTCTTAGATTTTGATTCTTAGGAAATATTTAGATGCTTAGGAAATTCTACATAAATTCTACAAAAATGTCTGACTTTTGTGGGAAAATCATGAAATCCTGTAATACCATACACAAGTTCTTATTTGAGAAATTATCTGGAATTGCTCTGAGCCTTTGCTCTGTGAGGTACCCTCAGTTAGTCATGCTCCCCACTGTTCCCTGTGTCCCACAGGCTGAAACCAAGTGTCAGAAGACTTCTAATTTCACATTCGCACAGTTGGGGGGTTTTCTACATCCGTTTTTTTGCTATTGCCTTTCTTATCCCAAGATAGTACCGTTCATCATCTACCTGCCCCCTGTGGGTAGTTGAGGTACTCACTACAGATGAGCTTTCAAACCCAAGCCCCAGATTAGCAATTGTGAGAGGAAGACTCCCTGGCCTACAGCTCCAGACTCACGTGGCCACTGTCTCCTAAACATCTCCACCTCGCTAACCATACAGATTAAATTCAATAAGCCTAAAACTTGTTTTCCCACAAACTTCCCCTCCCCTCCTTCTCTCTCTCTCTTTGAATGACACCACGAACCAGCCAGTCAAGCAATCCAGAGACCCCAGAGTTACCCACAACACCTTCTCTCACTGCCTACACTCACTCAGTAACCGATTCTGGCATGTGGGAACCCCCTGGCATTGCCCCCCTCCCCTCCCCTCCACTCCCGTTTACACTTGCTTAAACCAGACTTCCATCAAGTCCCACTGGTTCTATGGCCAACAGTGTCCCAAAACCCTTCCCACCTCCAGGCTCACTCCCCCCATCACACACTCACACTGATGGGCAAGCACAGCCTAACCCCTTCACCCCTTCCTTAACGTCCCAGTGGGCCCTGCCGCCTAGCACAGGTTAAACAGTCTGGACCCCCGCACCGGCCCCCGCCTCAGTAGTCTCACCTTCTCCTTGCACCCTCTCCCACCCTAAACTACCTGCCATCTTTCCTTTTCTTGCTAAATGCATGCCCCTATATTTTTTCCCATCTAGTCCTCAGGGCCTACTTTCTGCTTGGGAGTGCCTGGTCAACTTTAAATACTCAGTTCAGGGCTCCAACAAAACCTTTCCTGTTCAATGACTACCCTCCACTCTTAAAATCGACTACTCTTTCTCAGCTTGCACTTGGTCCCCTCTGCAGCCCACCAGACTCCAATCAGAACCCCCCACTGCATTGTTCCCTTTCTTGTTAGTCTCCTTCTGCTACCCAAGAGCTCTCCGGGAGCAGGGATGCTGTGGGTCTCATCCTGCACCCCCAGGACCCAGCACAGCATCTGGTAACAGTAGGCACTTTCTGCACAGTTCATAAAAGGAGATGAACGTGTGCCCAACCCACAGCGTTCTTACCAGCTTATGAAGAATAAAAACGCACAATGAAAAGGACTTTCCAAATGTAAATGAGAAATCTCTAACTAAATGCTCTCTGGCGAGGGAGACATAGTCAGTTAACAAGGAGATCTTCCCCTAAGTGAGCCCTCGCCAGAGACTCCCCACCAGTTTCCTGGCATCTTCTCCCATTTCCCAGGCCCTCCACTTTGTAGCCCTGAATGGAGATGTGATTCAGGCCCACTCCTCTGGGGGCAAAATCTAAGAACCTTAGAAGGCAGGGTCCTTCCTGTCTCTGCAGCCTCTGCTCCTACCTCCTTCTCCAGGCTTGCGGCTTCCCTGCCTCACTGGCCTTCTGCCAGAACCCCAGGCACGCCCTGCCCTCTCCCAGCACAGGGCAGGTGTCCCAGCTGTGCTTTTGCTGGAATGCTCTTCTGTCTAAGCTCTCAAATCATTTGCTCCTCCCTCAGGGCCTGGCTCCCCTGACTGGAGAGGTCAGAGCCTCTGTCACACCCCACGGCGGGGGCACAGACATCCCTGTGCACCCCCACCAGCTCATACAGTAGGGCCACTTGGCACTGATCTGGAACCAAATGAGAGAAGGTGGGAGGAGGCAGCTTTCAGGCCCTCCTCTGTGCATGGGAACTGTCCATCAAAAGAGATGTGCGGCTCAACACTGGGCATACCCACCTCAGACAGTAGTTTCGCAGCCCCTGTTGCTCCCCCAGTGCGTGGGGCAGGGGGCCACGGGCACCCCCTAAGGCCCAGCAAAGCCTCTTCAACCACTCCAGGGCCAAGCAGGCTTCCACGGGGGGCTTCTGACCAATGCAGTAGTGTGTTTTTCTCCCTCCCTCCATTATGGTTCCAAGATTAGTTCAGTGCCCTTAAAGCTGAAGTCTCTTGCCCCTCAAGCCCCTGCCATCCGCCCTCAGTCTGAGGCTTCTCTCAGTTAACTAAGTAAACAAAACGACTACCTCCCAGTGTGTCTTGGCCAACGCCTGGGTGAGGCCTGGAGACAGGCTCAGAGGAGGCAGTGGGGAAGGCAGGCTGTGTGTGTGTGTGTGTGTGTGTGTGTGTGTGTGTGTTAGTTGCTTAGTCGTGTCCGACTCTTTGCAACCCCATAGTCTGTAGCCCACCAGGCTCCTCCGTCCACGGGCTTCTCCAGGCAAGAATACTGGAGTGGGTTGCCATTTCCTTCTCCAGGAAGGCAGGCTCTTGCAGCGCTAAATCAAAGAATCCGCATCTTAAACTCTGCAAGCAGCCAGCTCACCAAATAGACCAAGACTCAGACAACCACTCACTTCCGAGACTGGTTCCCCCACCACCTCCGGGAGGGGCGGAGCCTATAGGCTCTAAGGTCCCCACCTCAGGGATGGGAGATAGCCCAGATTACCACTGAGGAAGTCCAAATGATGACATCAGGAATGAGGACGTCGGGATACCAAGGCTGCTCATCTCTTGGCTCCTGAAATCATTCTCCGTAATGAGACCTACTAGGCCTCTATTTTATTTCTGAGTGTCCAGTAGATAAAGGAGTAAAAGCCCATGGAGAGAGCCTGCAAAATCAAGATGACAGGGACTAAGAGTAGCCCTTACCTGGAATATGAGTCGGTTCAGTTCTTGGCCTTCAAAAATTGAAAAATTCATGGGTTTTAGGGGTCCACTAAACTTTCCCTCTTGGCCATATCCAGTGGTCTGTTAAAAGATGAAAGAAAAACAGAAAATTAGCAACACCATGTACTATGAATGTATATGGGCCACTTGATGATTTCCTTATGGTTCCAGGAGTGATATATGAAATCTAAGATTCTAACATGGCTCAAAAAAAAAAAAAAAGTGAAATCAAATCAAAATAGGCAGGAAGGGTTCTAATATTTGTTGAGGCTCCACTACGTTCAGATGGTTTGCCAGCAGCCTGGCACTGCTTTTCTCATTCAAGGTGATTCAGGCAATCACCCTGGGGGTGGAAATCAACACTGCCATGTTTTCAATCAGGCTCACAGAGGGTTAGTCACTTGACTGGGGTAGAACCCGTGAGCAGTTGCATGGCACACACTAGGTTCTAACTGAAGGAAAACTGGTAATCATTGTCCCACAATGCCACTGTGCCATTCAATTCTACCTGGTTGACACCAGCTTCTTAAAACCCCTCCGTCCCACTTTTGTTCGTTTATAAGGAAATCCATGGCAGGTTCCCAGCATGCTAGAGTTCAGGCACCTCAAAGACAATTGAATCCATTAGGGGGAAAAATATATGGACCTGTTTAATACAATGTTTGCCTGGCACACAGCAAAAATAGCTCGCATTCACTATATCAGTGTATGCTGGGCTTTGTCCTAAGCACATTTAACCAGGTTAACAATCCCACAGGGTAAATTATCATCACTAGCTCTGTTTCACCAGTGAGATGAAGAAAGGTGGGGTCATTTGCTCACAGTGCAGGAAGCAGGATTCGAACCTACAATTCCAGACCACTCTTAGCAGCTCTAAGCCACTGCCCCACTACCCACTAGAAGGAGCACAAGTGGCTGAGACAGCCTGGCAGGAAATCTGCAGCATGGGGGATATGCAGGAGGGCACACTCAGTGATAGTTCCTGCCATCCCTTTGTCTCCCAGCAATGAGGATCACTGAAGGAAATCTCGAGGCAGGGCAGCATGCAGGAAAGGATGGCCAGCTATAAACCCATCACAATGGGCACCCCTGGAATGAGGTACCTAGCATGACACCCAATGCCAGTGCCCCTCCTGAGTGGTCCTTCTGCTCTCCTCTTGTGGTAGGAGTCAGGGGTGGGATAGATTAGTATGATATGGGAAGTTAATGGTTTGGGATATTGGACAGGTAAAACCAAAAAAAGAAGAAAAACTGGGGAGAAGAGATTTATTTTCCATTTCTTTATATGGAGCAAGTATACTCTTGCCGCAGAAACACTGGAGATAAATAATCCAAAAACAATTAGGATGAAATGATGGGGAAAAAAGATCTTGTACTATGGCTCATTAAACCTTGACTGAGTTGATCTGGGTGTCCAACAAAAAAGCAGTAACAAAGAAGAACACAGAGGTTTTGGAATTTGCAGTGAACCCTTGGGTTATCTGCCCCTGCAGCCATTATCAACCTCTATCCCTTGGAAAGACAAATGATCTCTTTCCCAGACTCCTTTGCAGGAAAAATCATGGCCAAGTGAGTCAATTCTGGTTCATGAAACAAAAGGTGGAGTCTGCTGGGTTGGGGTGTGGATGGGGGGATGGTTCTAGTCAAGCTTTTGTTCTCTTGATGAGAAGGGGATGACAGAGGATGAGATGGTTGGATGGCATCACCGACTCAATGGACATGAGTTTGAGTAAACTCCAGGAGTTGGTGATGGACACGGAGGCCTGGTGTGCTACAGTCCATGGCGTCGCAAAGAGTCGGACATGACTGAGCAACTGAACTGAACAGAACTGATAAAAAAGGACAGATGTGGGTGGCATGGCCCTTTCTCTTTCCTTGTTCTTGTTCAGGCAGTGGTCCACTGTCTGTAGCTGTGGCAGTTGTCATGAAACCATGGGGGATTAACCAGCTCAAATAATGGTGGAGCCAAGATAAAGAAGCCCAGGTCTCTGATAACATCACAGAACTGCTAACCCTGCCCAGGACTGCCCACTACAGGATTCTTGCTGTCTAACACAAAAGTAAATCCCTGTTGACTGGAGACACTCTAAATTTGCTCGTAGCTAAAAGACTTCTTAACTGACACAATAGCTATACAGACTCCTAACTTATCAGTTCCTTTCAAGGCATATCTTCCTCTGAGGGCTCATCTTCCCTCCCACTTCTTTCCACATCTTCTGCAGCTCAGTTGGCCCTTCTGGAAGGCAGGGCATGAGAAGTGGGTGCCATGGTGGATACAGGATTAGGGCAGTGCCTTTTGAGGGGCTACCGCTTAATAGCACCCTGCTTTCATCAGCTTTCTGCTCACATCAGTAAGCAGTCTGTCTTTCAGCTGATCACACCAATGATCACATAGGAAAACTACATTGGTCAGGCAAACCTCACCCACAAGCCTGCATTTTTCCTCGGTGGACAAGCTGGCTCACCTATCAGGCAAAAAGGAGAGGTCTCAGTGGCAAGGTTCAAAGTAGGGTTGGGTTCTCATATCAGGGCTATTTGAGCTATAAAGATTTCAAAATGCATGAGTCAACAGACCATACTGCCAGAACTGGGAAGAATGTTACGGTGAAAACTTGTGAAAGAGTTGGAGGAACAAAACCCACCATCTTGCATAAAGAGGTGAAAGTAGGAAGCGGATGCAACTGATATTTTTGCGTGTTTCCTGCTATAGAATGAGACTCTCCACATATGTCATTTCTTAAGATTCTCATCAATATCAGGGAAGTCTCTCAAGAAAATCCCCCTAGCAGAGGCACAGATAGTTATGGTGGGATGGTGCCAATGGGGATGGACTACCCAGCCCCAACTCTCCACCAAGTTGCCCCACTGCCTTCCAGGCCAGCAGAGGACGCTTGTAATTGTCAGGTCTGCCCGCCTAGTAACCACCTTCATTGCACTTTACAGCAAGAGTTCTCTGCATTGGTTACACAGTATTTCAAGCTCTTCTTCCTTCTGGAGGAAGCAAAGTCCCAGGCACAATTCTAAAACAGTAGGCTTCCCTGCATCCCTACTCAGCACTCTCCCAAATCCTCTCTTCAGTGCCCTTCCAATGTATTCATACAGTGTTTCTAATCCCCTAAGAGAGCCAGTTCTCCGAAAAGAATGGACGAGTCACAGGCGTACAGAATAAATGGTAAACAGCCTCTGCTAAATAAAAGCCTGATGCTGAAAGAAAGAAGCACCAAGTGAACTTCACAGGAGTCTTCACAGGAGAGGGTCTGGGCGTAGGGGTGAGGGGGAGCAGAAGAGACGTGGCTCCTCCCAATGCCCCTGAGACCGCAACCCACAGGTCGCAGCCTCCCTCCTTCAGTCAGAGACAGCTGTGCACGTGGCGGTCTCCCCGGCAACGCTCTTGCTGCCAGCAGTGGTTTGGGCTGTGTTTCTTACTCCAGGTAGAAACCCCAGTAGGGTGGGAGTAAGGAAAACAAAAGTAAAGAAAAGGAAAATTTATTTTCACCCTCTATCTAGAAAGAAAAATGTATATCCTCATCTAAGATCAGAAGCTATTGAACCTGCTAATGTTAAATTATCATGATGGAATCCTCTCTCTTGGAGCTCACTGTTGTTTCCTAATATAAATCCATAATTATGTATTTAATTTCTGCCTTGTTCCTAGCATTGTGCTATGTGCTGAGGCTGCAAAGATGACTAAAACACAGTCTTCCTCATGGAGGTCAGGGTCCATATGAATGTAATTACTGAATATTTAAAAGGTGGTAGTCATAATTATAGCTAATATTTATCAGGTCCTTAGACTGTGCCAGTCACTGATCCAAGGGCTTTAGATGATCTCATTTAGTTGCCACATAAGGCAAGTCCTCTTGTTAGACCCATCTCACAGGGCAGAAAACTGAGGTTCAGAGCGTAGTAACTCACCCAAGTTCCTATCACCGTCAACAGCAATGCCAAGTTTGAACTAGGCACTGATTCCACCATCCTGACATAATATAGATAACAAAGCACATATAGGAAGGTGGGAAGAGGAGAGAAGTCAGGTGGTGCTTTTTGGCAGTCCTAGGGACGCGCCCCAGGCTAGGAGGATGCCCGGTGCTCATAAGGTTCAAATCGCCGCTTTTCCCCTCAAGAGCAGTGCTCTGGTAAGTTTACAAGTATGGCTGTACGTCACTCTAAATATTTTGAACTGTGTAGACTCCCAGGGGCTCTCTGGAACTTGCAATTCGATGTTATAGTTGAGTTTTCAAAGAAAGGAACCAAGATTAGAGGTAAGAGGATCTAGTAGCTTCTTTCTAAGGAGAAAGCAAATGCTTCCCCATAATTTTGCTTCATAACACAACCAATCTGGCAAGTGTATGACCCTTATGAACCGCATGACAAAAGGGAAGACTGCATCCCTCTGTCTACCTGAGGTCTGGGCTGGTCTCCCCACGTCCCATTCAGCTCCAGCTTCTAGAAGCCTGAGTCGATCGGGTTAGCTCAACAAGTGACTAAGGGCAAATTTAGCCAAAAAAAGTCCAAGCCATATATGGGAACAAAAGTACAGAGCAGAGCAAAGGCAAAAATGGAGAAAATGCTTTTCTTAATTTTGGTGGTAACTTAACCATGGTTAAATAAAAAATAACGTCAAGACTAAGGGACGTAGACTAACACATATATCAGTATATTTTTCTTTCCAGATTCCCTGAGCTGTATGTAAAGGTCTAAAACTGAGTAGATGAATTGTTTAAAGCTTGCCTGTGAATGGGGCATTGGCTTTTAAGAGCTGAGGAGAAAGCATCTCCCTGGTTGAAAGTTAGACATATAACTTATAGCCATTTCATCAAAAATAGCCCCATTAGGATAAGCTGTGTGCTTTTTTCACAATAAGTTAATTTAATTTGATATACTTTTTTTTTAAGTGGTGACAGCTATTGCTTCCCCAGTATGGGCTAGAAATATTCCACTAAATACAGAAAGAACATTTCTCTTCTCTTACCAAGTAAAGTGTAAGGAGACACAAGCAGTGTAGCTGGGCTTGCATTGTCATAATTTTCCTTATTCAAATTCCTGTGAATAAACCAGAGATAAGTTGATTAGTTCCCATCCTGTTAAAACCATGTTTATCCAATCACAAACGGTCACTGGACGATATTCAGTTATAAACCTAGTAGGATGGCCTCCTTGAAGGCCAGCGTCTCCTCTGTGGAACAGCCTGGTCTTCCCCCAAGCTCCCTGATACCAAGTCAATACCCTGAAATAAGCTTGTGCTAACTCCGTCTTTACCACTTCACTTTATCAGTCTTCTTCTCCTAAGAGTCTTAAATAGGGACTTCCCTGGTGGTCCAGTGGTTAAGAATCCACCTTCCAATGCAGGGTACGAGGGTTCAGTTCCTAGTCGAGGAACTAAGAACCCATGTGCCTGGGGGCAAATAGAGAAGCTGCAACTACTGAGCCTCTGGTCCACAACTAGAGAAGCCCCGTGTGCCACAATGAAGACACTCATTATATGGATGGAGGAGATGCACAAACGCCAAAATAACGAGATGCTAAAATTTTAGTGGTTCTGATTCACAGCTGCAAATATATGAGATTCTTCAAGGAGGAAGAACCTAAGAATGTTCCCAATCCTTCATTCAAAGACCTCACCAGCCACCTCTTTGGTCTTCTAAACCTTGCTATTAACTGTACAATACACCTAAGGAAAAAAATGAATTTATTACTCCCAGAGCAGCCCAGTAGGAATCTCCCAGTAAGAATTCTCTCTGACTCAATATTATCTTTCCTCCTTCCTTGCACTTTCACATTTCACAAAAAGTGTACCTTTCACCCTAAGATACATCAGGACCGACTGATTTTTTTCCTATTCTTATTTTTTCATGACTAACTGATTTTAAGAGTTGACACAAATTTTCCACATGGTCTGTAAAGCAGGACTGTTGCCTATCATAATATTGGACTGCTAAAACAAAACAACAAAAAAACAAGGAAATGAAGAATGCATTCACTTCACTAAAATTCCAGTTATTTTATTGCCTCGAGGAATTGTAGATGATCTTGTTTTACTTCTTTTTTAAAAAATTTTTTAAGTTTTCTACATTTAACTTATATCACTAATATAATTGGCATGGGAAAATGGTTATAAAATTCTAACTATCTAAAAATTTAAACCCTGAAAAATTTTAATTCCTTACCTTTCGACAACTTTTATTTGAAATTTAAGAAAAGTCAAAGTACTACAACAATTTAGCTTCACAAATGCCCTGGGAAATAAAGATAGAAATTATTGTTTATTAAGGATTATCCCTGGTGGCTCAGATGCTAAAAAAAGAATCTGCCTGCAGTGTGGGAGGCCTGGGTTCGATCCCTGAGTTGGGTAGATCCTCTGGAGAAGGGCCTGGCTACCCACTCCAGTATGCTGGCCTGGAGCACCCCCACAGACAGAGGAGCCTGGCGGGCTACAGTCCATGGGGTCACAAAGAGTGGACACGACTGAGCGAGTAAGCACAGCACAGCACATAGGGTAAATCAGGGAGGGACCTTTACAGAGGCCGGGAAGGTGTACGCTGAGTCGGAGAGTCTGGACCGGAAACCCAACACTGCCTTTCATTAGCTGAGTGGCCATGTGGGTGCTACTTAATCTCACTCTGTGCCTCAGTTTACTCAAATGGAAAACACACAGCGATTGCTCAATAGTGAGCGAGTATCTTACGAGTTTCTCACAGACATAATAAATTAGGAAACGTTGCTCTTATTCTATATGTGAGGATACTGAAGTTCAAAGTTAAGCCATTCATCTAAAGACTCACAGCTAGGAAGTGACATTGCCCTGTCGCCAACCAGATCGGTCAGAGGCCAAAGTTCAAACTTCTCTCTTTCTGCTCTACCCTGTACTGTGTGATAGCTGAAGAGACGTGGATATAGGTATAGAGATGTACATATTGTTTGTACATGCTGTGTAAATGAAGCAAATTGTCCCAAGGCTACAGCTATTTTAAGAAAGAGCTAGGACTAACACTCTTCAAGACAGTTAGATTTGTAAGTCCTGCGAATGTTTAGAAATGAGCTTTGGCAACAAATTAGTCTGGTCTATGTGTCCAAACATCATTTTAGAATTTGCTCCTTGTCAAACACAAACAAAATATTTTTTCTGCTGGTTTAGACTGCTTATGTGGTTTGGAAACATACAGCAACAAATAAGAAGCCCAGGTTTTAGCATACATACAATATATCTAAAGTGAATAAATGAGTATTATTAAATCTAACTAGTCATTTTTTTATATTAGTAAAATGAACACAATCAGCTATCAACAAATATTTGCTTAAGAGAAGTAAAAATACAGACAGTATAATATAGACATTTGGGGATCTTTCCCTCAAAAAGCTTCAACATCAAGATCTTTTAAATGTTGGTTCCCAGTTGCTCTTCTGGGCTTATCTCCCACACCCGCCCCACCCAGGAATGCCGAGCACTCTACGGACTTTGCACCTAGCTTCCCTGTCTCCACGCTTTGGCACAGGCTGTTCTTCCCACCCACCAAAGGGTCCCACCCAGAGTAAACGACAATTGATATTTGCTGAATCAAGCTGGATTGAGATAATGTGTTCTCATTTTTCCTTACATACCTGACCATCTAGGGCCAACTTATTGATTTTAAAATCACTGAATTTAACAATTCTGCTATGTTCCAGATACTGGGTTAAAATCTGGGAAAACAAAATAAGGGGTATAGCATCTGCTTCATGGAGCTAGAACTTATGTCCTTCATGCACTCTCTCTGATTTCCAGCCAGAAGCTCTCAAAGCCCCTCCTGTCTGCATTTTATTTTTTATCGCTTATTTACATGTCTATGTTGCTGCCTCTACTAGAAAAGAAAATCCTTCGAAGCAGAGGCCTTATTTTCAAATTATATATTTTTAACCTCTCCCAGCTCTTCGTACTATGGCTTGCATATATTAGGCTCTCAACAGATGTTTATTAAATTCTAAAACATTTGTGATTGTCTAACATTGGTATTCTATGAATTTCTCCAATTAGTAAGAGCTTTCAGAATAAACAGAAACCATTAAAGGAAACTAACTTGAGATCTAAAGATTTATTTTGATGCACAGTAATAAATTTTTATTGTTGATGAAAAGGATTATTTCTCTTTTAAACACACAAACAGATTTCTTCCCAGTAAATAGGTTAAGAACTGATTGATATGTACCGTCTCCACTTGAAATGATTTTAGCACTTCCAGTTTTCCAAAGACATGTAAGTTGAATGACAGAAAAGCAAATTAAAATAAATGCTTATTTTAGCTAGATGCTCAAACAGGCCACCGTTTGAGGGGCTTAATGAAACCTAAAAAGTAAACAAAGCATTAAACTCATCCTTTATTTTGTCATTTTACCACCCCTCACAGAAAGGTTTCCAGCGGGAAACAGAAGTAATTGCTTTCCCTTCCCATGCCTCGGGTCTCGTGATTTCTCTGTGGACGAATCGGTCACCAACATCATTGTCAGACTGGCTGGTTGGGATCCTGGCTCCTCCACTGACTCGCCTCTACTCATCTGTAAAGCGAGGATAATAGTACCTACTTTGGGGACCTCAATAAGTGAATATTTTGAACAGTTAATATTTTTGTCAAATGAAATTTTCTTCTGCCACCTGAGTCTGATTAGTCAGAACTTTAAATGTTGTCCCACAAGACAGCTCCTGTCACAAGTCCCAGCTTTCAATGGCCCTGGCCACCAGAATACTCAAGACGAAGCCTTCACAGCAACGCCCTCACAGCCAAATGAAGTGGCCAAGCAATGCCTTTGTCTGAAGGAGCCAAGGCAAAGTATACCACTGCTAGGATTCTGTAAGAGGAGGATCCATCCTCACAAACAAGTCTTGCCTATCTTGCCTCTTTGCACAGACATAATTTCGCTAATGACTATTACATCCTGGCTGGAGGGAAACAATGGTTTGTAACTGAAACTGCCTAAAACCACCAAGCCATACACACTTGATAGACTACTTCACCAACCCTACTTGGCAAAGGATTAGAGTAGATTGCCAGATAACTTAGTGACATTTTATCTCAACTATCTGAAATAGTTGATCCAACCATCTGCTAGGAATTTTTGCTATGTGTCAGAGTTTCCCTCAGGCACAAAGACTAAATTCACACAGTTTCTATGTAACCATCTGACAGGCCGAATACATCCTTAGCGACGGAGGTTAAAGGTCTGGGAGAATTTTGAAAAGCCACTACCAATTGCTTTAACGGTGGACCATTTTCAAACGCGAAATCGGGGCTGCTGGTCTTGACGATGAGGGCTGATGGCTTCGTTTAATTTACCACAGCCCAGAAAACATTGAAACCCCTCCAAGTCCTGAACCTGTCTCCAGCCAGGATAGTGACACAAAGGAAGGTAACATTTACTGGAAGCCCTTTGTCTCAGCACATGCTGAGACTTTTATATGAATCACTGACTTTTCGTAAGAACCCTATGAAGCAGGCACTGTTAAAATTTATCTCTTAAAGAGGCTTCCCTGGCGGCTCAGTGGTAAAGAACCCATCTGCCAATGCAGGAGACGTGGGTTCGATCCCTGATCTGGGAACATCCCACCTGCCTGTCTTGGAGCAACTACTGGGCCTGCGCTCTAGACCCCGGGAGCCGCACTACTGAGTCCAGGCCCTAGAGCCCGTGCTCCACAAAAAACGAAGCTCCTGCCATGAGAAGCCTGTGCACCACAACTAGAGAAAAGCCCGCACAACAGTAAGACCCAGCGCAGGCAAAAATAAATATAAAATTATTTTTTAATGTAAAAAAAATTTACCTCATAAAGATCAAAAATCAAAGAAATTACAAGACATCGTCCAAGATCACACTGTCTGGCTAACTTCACACCTATGCTCTCATTCATACATTACTCTCTCTGAAAGCACGAACATCCTTACAAATAAGACGCCTAGTGTCACTGAGTCTGTTACGTATCTTGCTAAAATGTCAAAAAGTTTCATTTTTTGCTCCATGGCGGTGCTTCCTCTTCAGACGCTAACACGTGTCCACCTTCTCAGAGGACCATCAGCCTCGGAGATCCGGCTCCTACCGCACAACTATTTGTCGATCGTACCCTCTCTGCATTCACTCTCTGACCTTCACCCCCATAGTTTCTTAGCTTTTAATCGAGCTAAGTGTTACCAGTTGAATAATAGTGCCCCTTGCCTCAAAATTCATGTTGGAGTCCTGACTCCCAAGTACCTCAGAATGTGGTCTGATTTGAAGACGCAAGTCTTCACAGAGGTAACGCGATTAGAATGAAGTCGTCAGGGTGGGTCTGCTCCGATAGGACTGGTGTCCTCATCAAAAGGGGGAACTTGGACGCAGAGACACACACAGAGGAAAGACAATATGAAGGGCCACAGGGGAAGACCCGCCAAGGGGACAGCCTCAGACCTGCTCTCGTGGTCCTCAGAGGGAGTCAGCCCCGCAGGTGCCTTGATTTGGGACTTCAAGCCACCAGAGCTGTGAGATAATACATTTCTGTTGCTTGAGCCACTCTATCTGTGGTACTTTGTTACAGCATCCCTAGCAAGCTCACACATCAAGGGGCCGTCCCAGGACAGCGGTGGCCTCAGATGGGGCCTCAGCCAGTTACTAAGCAGGCAGTGGCCCCTGCCCCCCAGGGGCTCCACTCCGAGCTGACTGAATCTCCCGCGGGGCTCCAGGGCCTCCAAGAGGTATTTTTAGACCCCCCTGTCATTTCCCCATTTATCTGAGTAAAAACGAGGAATTTCTAGGTCCCCGGTCTCAAAACCTGCAAGTAGATCGATACACAAGCATTGATTTTTTTTTTCCCCTCTTACAAAAAGGCAAGTGATAGGCAAACCTTAAATCAAGTCCGTCATACTCATCCTTTTTGTTTAAAAAAAGAAAAGTTAAGGGCTTTGAATTAAAGTAATTCACCATGCTCTAAGGCTGAACCATGCATTTCCAAAGAACAATGAAGGTACAGAAGGAGAGGGCTGCAAAATTTGCTCTCAAATATCATAGGTGATGTGGCCAAGGAAAGAATGTGACTAGAATTTGTAACACCATCAGGACCAAATAATGGAGCCAAATATTCTGTGTGCCATTTAATTCACCTCTGCAGTGTATATTGCTAAGAGCAGCATAAATTGGACAGCAAGGCCCGATATGAATAAAAATCAGATTAAAAGCTTGCTCACATTGTTCATCAAGTAATGTTCAGATCAGTCATGCCCATCTTTGTGGTCTTCTTGCTCACAAATCTCTGGCACCCGTTACATCATTTAAGGTTTAGAAAAAAATCACAGGAGGATCTGACTATTTGCATTCTTGGCAAATTAAGGACCCAATTAAAGCTGCTAGTAATAATCTAGAAACAAACAGGAAGGTGTAAAATCTGGGCTGCTGCCTTCCACTTCAGGCTGATTAGAAAGGAGGAAGGAAGGTCCAAAAAAGGAAAAGGAAGGGTGGTTTGGCCTCTCCCCACCCAATGCACACACAAAGGCAGGCACTTTGTTCTCTCACTGAATTTTGCAATAGAAATATGCCCATCTTCAGCATACGAAAATCTGGATTTACATGTATGCAAAATTGAGGGTGATTTCTTACTTAATCAGTAGGTGAATAATTGGTTATATAGTCTTATGAGAGGGTAGAGGGCTCCTCTTAAAATATATTATATTTCTCTGGTTGACTTAAATACAAATTTTAAACCTAATTATTCAAGAAAGTAATAATGAGTTCTCAGGGCTATTTCAGGAAGTGTGCTCACGCTTGCTTCCACCCAGCACTCTCCTCAGAGTGAGCTAGGGAAGGGGCAGCTGGGGTGAGGAGGTCAGAGGGAAGGGAGGCCCTCGCACGGGGTCACAGACGGCTACTCACCCCCATGGTACTTCTCCAACAACTTAAGTGGTAAGGACAACAGTGTTGAGTTCTCTAAGGTGTTCGGGTTTCCACCTCAGAAACCCTACAAGGGTGGCAGAGAGAGGACTTCTTGCCTCCATATCTAACACAGCAACATCACAAGGGTCTTTTCTAGCCTAAAAGGAGGGTTTTGTTGTTGTGTAGTTGCTCAGCTGTGTCCGACTCTTGTGACCCCGTGGACTGTAGCCCACCAGGCTCTTCTGCCCATGGACTTCTCCAGGCAAGGATACTGGAGGGGGTTGCCATTTCCTTCTCCAGGGGACCTTCCCGACCCAGGAATCGAACCTGGGTCTCCTGTGCTGCAGGTGGTCTCCTGCACTGCAGGCGGATTCTTTCCTGACTGAGCCACCAAAAGGAGAGTAGAAATCAATATTTCTCAAAAAAGCAACTTGTTTCTTCATGCTTAATACAACATTTCTTTGTGTATTAAGAAGTGCACAGGTGAATACTTTGTCAAGATAATACATTCTGGCCTTAGAAATTCAATATGAGGTAAATCTAAATTAGATCCCATCCCATATGATTTAAGGGCTTCCCTGGTGGATAGACAGTAAAGAATCTGCCTGCATTGCAGGAGACCCAGCTTTCGATCCCTGGGTCAGGAAGATCCCCAGAAGAAGGGAATGGCTACCCACTCCTGTATTCTTGCCTGCAGAATTCCATGGACAGAGGAGCCTGGCGGGCTATAGTCCATAGGGTCGCAAAGAGTCGCACATGACTGAGTGACTAACACTTTTAACTTTCATGTATGGTTTAAACACTGAGATTTAAAACAAAACAAAAGACTTGCTATAGTACAAGGTGAATTTCAGGTAAAGATTCTGAAAACAAAAACGTGCAGTCCTCCTCACGTGTGGCAGGCTAACTCTCTGATTCTGTAATAAGTCATGAGTGACAACTGGGATGGGCAAGAGAGTAAGGGGGAAATAGATTGAATTCTATCTTCATAGAGCGTGTTATACCACTATGAAAATTCACTCATGAGTTGGTTTTTTTATAATTGAAACCTTTATATACATATATATTAAAATTTTAAAAAAGCTAGCATTTAGTGGATATTTACTAAGTTATGTACTTTGGATGACTTTTTTCATTTAGTTTGACAATGTTCCCATAAGGCAGGACCTGTTGTCATCCTACAGGGCAGGAAACAGCTCAGCGAGGTTGAGGGAGGAGGGTCAGTCCGATCGCAGAGACCAAGCAAGGAAACCTCTGCGTGAGGAAGACGTGCTCATCCTGATTTTAACATTCCTTAAGGGCACAAGTGTACCCTTCCGATTTCTCTGTCTCTCACTCAGAAACATAAGTCCTATGCTTTAAAATAACTAAAATGCAGTAAGAAATCATTGATTCAGAATATCATGGATGAGAGAATTCAATGTCTGTCTTACAGAATATTAAGACGAACTAGGTTTTATTTGTGTCACATACACAATAACCATGGACAGCTTGGTCTGTTACACACGCGTAAGTGAAAAGCTCAGCTTGAGTGTACAAGAGTTTAAACCTCAACCACTGCTTTTGCTAACTTAACATTTCTTATGCCTAAATAAACATCTGTTTGTTCTCACAAGTAACAACTAGGTAGACTGATATTCCCCTAACAAACTTCAGTACTCTTTTCTTGTTTAATCACTGAGAACACAGAACAACTAGTGCCTGCTAAATTCGACACCAGGGATTTCTGAAGGAATACAACTTTATGCCAACAAATAAATCTGCATATTTCTACCCGTGTAAATGAACAGCCATAAAGGCACTTGTCTGCCTTTAAAGGAGCACAATGGTGCTCAGCTTTCCTCCTGAGCAGAGTCACCTCTCTTGACCTGGAAGAAAAGTGGGAGCCCACTCTCCTTTCCAGAGAGTTCCTTTGACAAAGGAACAGGAAGTCGAGTTGTTGTCAGGGTATATTTTGCCTTTTATAAAAGAAGGGAGGAGATGCTGGAAATGCAATCTTCATCCTGAACGACAGGAATGACATTTCCCAGGGGACATCTTAGCAAGTCTCCAAGGATACCACACCCCCTTCTCACCGAAGATGTATGTGAAACATCAGACATGCTTTAAAATGCTTCATTTAAACAAAAAGCAAAAGTCAAGTGTTTCTTTGTTATCTCAAATTTGGGGACCCTAATTCTTGGGCATAGAATTAGTTTCTCCCTCGCACAAGGGTAGATGTAGGTACTGCAATACTACTGTTGGTTTCTTTCCCTAGAGGTTGAAAGAGCAACTTCTCAGTCTGACCTGCATCACCTACTTAAAAGGTAGAGTTAACATCTTTTCTCATGGAAAGTAGAGTTAGCATTCATTAAACGTCTATTGTGTGCCAAACAATGTACTGAGTTCTTGACGTGCTGATCTAATTTTTAACTTACTCTCACAACTACTTTGGAGAAGGCAATGGCACCCCACTCCAGGACTCCTGCCTGGAGAATCCCATGGACGGAGGAGCCTGGTGGGCTGCAGTCCATGGGGTCGCACAGAGTCGGACACGACTGAGCGACTTCACTTTCACTTGTCACTTTCATGCATTGGAGAAGGCAATGGCAACCCACTCCAGTGTTCTTGCCTGGAGAATCCCAGGGACAGGGGAGCCTGGTGGGCTGCCGTCTATGGGGTCGCACAGAGTCGGACACGGCTGACGCGACTTAGCAGCAGCAGCAGCACAACTACTTGGTGAGGCAGGTATCTCCATTCTGTAGGTGAGAAATTTAAGGTACAGGAAGCTTAAGCAATCTGCTTGGCGGTGTCCGCTGCTGGGTAAATGATGAAACTGGCCTAACCCATCTGCCCAACCCTGAAGACTCATAAACCATATACTCTATAGTCCATGATAAACCCTCACTCAGCAAGACTCATTTCATTTCCTGATGAGGGCTGAATGCCATCCATTTTCCATGTCATCTAAACATACGCTTTCTTCTTCTTTCAAATTATTCCTCTCTTGCTATCTGAGTTTGTGAAGAAACAGAAAGACAAGAAAATGTTAGAGAATGCATTGCCCATCTGCTGCTTGGCATCTGCCAGCCCAGAGGGCATCTGTTTCAAAGTCACTCACAATGAAGAAAAAACTGAAACAGAGACAAGGACTGGACCTTTGAAGACGCTAAGCTGTATATGTCTTGACATCTCAAAATAACCACTCATCACTCGTTAGCTGATGTTACATCCATCGGTGTGGCAGAAAGAAGGACCAGGATCTGACTAATACATGCACCGACCTTGCTTTCCCAACTGGGAAGGCAGATCTGTCTTTCTGTTTTCAATTCCTATTCCACTACTTTTAACAAAGGACTTTTTTCCTCCTACACATTTCCCTTTTCTGCTCTGTCCCATACAGTCCTATGAATCCTAAATTGAATTTTGCTCTCTAAAAAGTAAATAAAATGCACAGTTTTAAAAGACTACCTCTGAGAAATGACACTTTGTGAAAATGAGATTCTAGCCCTGATTTCTAGAGTATGCGAGTCCCAGGGACTCTCAGGGCTGGGCACTTTTTTATATTTTAATTACAAATAATGGGTGTAATCCACAAGTAAACATCCAAAGCATTATGCTCTCCTTTAATTTTACTCCCAAGCTTAATTTAACCCAAACCACTTCATGTAATGGATTTACAGAAGTTATAGATTAATCAAAAGAACCTGCAAAAGAAATTATGCTCCAGAAGCATAACTTATTACATTAGGAATAAACTTTCCTTCCCAGCAAATGCTACCCAGCACCCCTCAAGGAATAAATTTGTCCAGCAATTTAAGTAAGCCCCTTCGCCATCTATTCTGTTCTTCTTAAAAGAAATACATTATCAGCCTAGTTAAGACATACCAAAGCTTACCTTTCTGTAAGTAACAAAAATGGTGATTAAAGGTTATTTTCTTCCATTCAGCTGCTGGACCCTTGCTGGGGCTCAAGTATCTCCCCCAGAGGCCACACCCAGTCCGCAGCTCTGCTTCCCCAGCCTCTCCCTTCCCCTTCAGTCAAACATTAACCATCGACTGGTTTTATTGATTTTCATCAGATGTCATAAATGAAATTGTAATCCAGGAAAGAAATGTGTTTGTACCAAAAGCAGTTTGTTCACATCTAATACATCTCAGAACAAGTTACTGAATTTCAGAATGTAGACTAAATAAAATAAAAGACAAGGAGAAGTTGGCAAGGAATAACCTTCTCTGTGTTCAAGTGTCTGTAGAGGGCGAGTTCCCTGACATCTCTGAGTTTCATCCATATCCTGCTCTCCCAACCCTTGTGCGCTTAGTCACTCAGTCATGTCCAACCCTTGGTGATTCCATGGAATGCAGCCCCCCAGGTTCCTCTGTCCATGGGATTTCTCAGGCAAGAATGCTGGAAGGGGTTGCCATTTCCTTCTCCAGGGGATCTTCCTAACTCAAGGATTGAACCCACATCTTCTGTGTCTCCTGCATTGTAGGTAGATTCTTTACCCAATGAGCCAGAGAGGAAGTCCTCTCTTCCATCACTTGGCACAGAAGAATAATTGACAGATATTTGTGTAGATTCCATCTTAAACCAGATGAGTACAGGGTGTCGTGTGTGAGCAGCGACTCAGTTCACTGATAACCAGGCACAAGCGACAGGGGAAATGACTCCGACGGTGCAACCCAGGACGCAATCTGACAGCACCTGCTCCTGAAGCCCCAGGGTCCTTCTCAAAGTCTTCCTGAAACAGCCAGCAGTAGCCTTCCCCCAAAACACAAGCCAAGTCCTTTTTCTCACCTCTCTGAAAATGGACTTACCTAAGAACCAGTTACCACTTCTTCCACTCAAACTGAGGTTTCCAATTAAACAATAAAAGCCCATGGCTCAGATTTCTTAAGTCAAGGGCTCTTTTTGATGGATTCCTCTTTCCCACCCCTCAGTCACTTCAGAAACCTACACTAAAGATGCAAATCAAGGTCACTCTTATGTCAAATGTGATAGTCATTCTGATACTCATTTCTGGGCTTCTTCTGAGTTGCATTATGTTCTCCATCTGTCTCTAGTGTGCAGCTAGCACAGTCAAAACACAAGAACAGAGCCCATTGTCTAGATGGGCTTCTTCCTTCTCGATCCCCTGAGAAGACTAAGCCTCACCTGTCTTGGGGACCCTGAAGTGAAACTACATGGTTGTGTGCCCGCGGTCAGCATGCTCGGTAGACCAGCAGGCCCAGCAAGGATCCTTATTCCTCTGTCTCACAATATGGCTACATTTAGAAAAATGAGGTCAGTGAAGTCAACTCTCACATTCTTAACACCTCTGCCCTCCTGTGAACCGAATAAAATGACCTTGTTCCACAAGATCAAAGAACTTTCGCTTGTAAGTTTTACTTCCTGAATCAATGACAAGAATCTCAAGATGTTGCTCTGAGTTTGCTTCTTCTTTAGACACTTGTGGTACTTTTTAATTATGTATGCAAAAAGTACGTTTAAATCTATCAGCATTTCTTTAAAAGAATGTGTATATATGTACCACTTTTAATCACTGATTCTTAGCAATGATCAAAGTTATAGAATCAGGACTCCAGCCTTGGTCTGTCTGATTCAAAGTCTAACCTATTCACCACCACAACTGTTGAATTTGCCAGATTGTTTTTCTTCTGGTTCCATTTAGGAAGAAATCCATTTGTGTGATCCTGTTCCTGATGGGAGATGGCCAGGTTCCTAAAGTGGGCTTCCCTTTATATATTTTATGTTCTAGGTTCCTCGCTTCTCAAGTCAGAGAATTAGGTTGATTAAACTCTAAAAAGGTCAAAACCACCCATCAGAGAAATTAATGGGTTATTATTACATCTCTGTATTATAAAGGCTTCTCCTGTGCTCACCATAATAGGTTAGCATAGTTTTCATAGTTGTGTGTTTGTCATTCACACATTAAATTTAAATTTATAGGTTCTAAAATTATCTGGTTTTACAATTCTAGATTAAAATTGTTTGGATTTATAATTCTAGATTAAATTCTGCCCTGTGTTTCAGGGTGAACATCTTTGCATTTGAGGAGCCTATTTTTATGTAAAAATGAGGCATTTACAGTTCAATAGTTTAATACTGACAGTAATAATAAGGAAATTTTAATCAATAAAGATTACTAATTCCTTTACCAGAGCAAAGTAGATATAAATTGTTTATATGATGGAAACAAGTGAACAATTGGAAACGTTTGGACAAATACTTCTGACTAACAGCTTCATGGTATTAGATATATTAACAACAATTAATACTAATAGTGTTTTAACCATTCTTCTAACATTAGCCATAGAAAATATATAAGCAGTGTTTGATCTCTGGACTGTGCTAGTTAACTAGTTAACAAGGAATAAAGTTTGGATAGCCTCCCAGACAAAAGCTTAATGAAAATTTGAAATGACCCTTAAATTTCAAAGTATGTTACATTGTTAATATTATTATTTTAAGCTCAAAGTAAATAAAATTTATAAATGCTAAGGTTTTCCATTTTTCATTCACTTGCACTTTAACTTAGACTTTCTTTGCATTACATCTCATGTATTTTAAGAACATTTTATCATGCATCTATCAACATAGAGCCTCATCTAACAGGAGTTATATAATACATATATATAACAATACTTTTAAATACTTAATATCTGTCTTACTCATGTTACTTATGGCAGAAACTGTCTTCCATTAGCACTGAGTAAATTCTGATTATTTTATTTATTTATTTTTTGACCGAGCTGTGAAATTTGCAGGATCTTAGTTCCCAGACCGGGGATTGAAGCTAGGCCCTCAGCAGTGAGAGTGTAATGCCCTAAACCACTTGCCCACCAGGAAATTCTCAGCAAATACTTTTTAAAATTAAACTCTTTCGAGTTATTTAATTCAATAACTCCAAATAGCCAGGATTGCATGCAGGCTCAACCAAAGCTAATGGGAACCCAGATAAGTGAATGATTTTGTATCCCCTCAAGGCTATATTTCACATCTTTTGTTCCCTATTTATTTAGTGGGATGACACGAAACTAATTTTCTGCTAGTGAATGTTTTAGACCAAAGCAGAATGTTCTCTAATTCCTTTCACTGGCCAAGGCAGTGTCCATTTTCTGATAGATGTAAGCGACATAGCCCCCACTTTTATATTGCCCTTATACTTGTCCTTGAGTTTGGGTTTTTTATTGTTTTTGTGTTATTATTTCAGGCAATTTCCCAAACCAGAACACTTTAAGGAATTATTAAGTCATTTAAGACTTAGATATTAAAATAAAACACTAATGCCAAGTAAAAGACACTGAACCATACATAATGAAGTTTCAAAATCTTAGGTATCACCTGTGCTCATCCTAAAAATATTCAAAAAAGACAGTGTGAAGCTAATGAAAGGCTATTTCCCTGTTCTCAATTTTGACAGAAGTGAATCTGATTTGCAGGTGTTTATTTCAGGAATATCTTAACACCATCTATAGAGGGTTGCTCCAGGCAATTGCCTAGTAGGTAATTGGTCCTAAGAGGCAATAGGTCCTTAACCTGGATCCAGTTAGCCCTATCAGGAAACTGCTGAAGAATCCTATGACTGGAATGGTTAGTAAGTATCCACATCAGACATACATTGGACAAATGCTTTCTAGAGTTTTCTAAATCTGGACAGTTTATTAAAACTGGGCCTCCTATGATGAGATCCTGACTCAGGGGGTCATGGTTGCATCCCAGGGATCAGTATTTTTTAAAGCCCTCTGGATTCTTGATGCAGGTAATCACATTGACCCTTCTCTGAGAAACACAGCTTAGTGATTCTGTGCTCTATCTGCAAGTAAATATTCTTTAACAAGGTGTGTCCTTGATATTAATTTATCCCCTCCAATTCTGCAGGACCTGTCTCAGAGAACACTGCCGTTGAGCTGATATTGTCCCTGCAGACTGAATCTGGCAAACCTTATCTCGCCTCAGACATTTTTTTTCACAGTCTACTGAACATTTCATTTGAGCTCAATTTTTTTTCTTAATTCCAAGCAGTTACAATGATCTTGTTGGTTTTCTGAGGCCAATCTCTGTCTCTCTTACCAGATTTCACCAGCATTGGTCTCTGCTCACATTCAGTTCAATGCTCAGACTATTGCATCTTGTTTCCACCTCCAATATCCCATGGAAGCTGCACTTGCCAAGGTGATCACAACCCCGTTTGATAATCAGAAACGCTGCACCTTACCAGACCTCTCACAGCATGGGACACTATCAATAGCCTTCCCCAAACTGCCCTTTATCCTTGGCTTATTTGCAGATACTCTGTTCTGGTTTCCTTTCTACCTCTCAAGCCAGTCTCTGGCAGTCCCATTTGTAGCCTCACCAGATGCCTTGGGTCAGTGCTGGGTTATCTCACTTTGTCACTCATTCTAGGAGGTTGGATCTGTTCCCATCTGTATAGCAAAGTCTCAAGACTGTCAGCCTAGATCCCTCCCCTGGCCTGGGTTTCAGTCTTTTTAAACCAACCAATTATTGCCAAAGCTCCCTTTATATGTCCCAAACGCACTACAAACTCAACATATCCAAATTAACCTCACCATTTCACTCTCTCCCAAACTGATCTTCTTGGAACACTACCCCTTCATGTTAGCCCTGGTAGTCACCAAGCCTTGGCCAGGGTGCTGTGACTGGTTGGTCATTCCTGTCATGGGTACAAATAGGAGGCTGCCAGTGAATATACCTGGGAATCACCAACCTTGCCTAGGAAGGACTCTGTGACTTGGACACGAGGACTCAGTAAACTCTGATTTCCCTTCTCTACTTATGGGTCTCTCACTAGAAAACAAAACATTGGAACTGCCTCTGAAAATGTTGTCCTTAAGAAGTATTTCCTGAAGAAAAATAGTATTTTTAACACATGGTGATGAAATAACTGCTTACCCACATGCAAAGGAATGAAGTCAAACTCTTACATCATACCATCCAGAAAAATTAACTCAGAGTGGATTAAAGACCTGAAATTAAGGACTCTATAAAACTCTTAGAAGAAAACAGTGGTAAATCTGGGATGTCCTTGGATTTGGCAATGGTTTCTTAGCTATAATAGCAAAAGCACAAACAACAATAGAAAAACAAATTGGACTTCATCAAAATTAAGAATTTGTGCTTCAAAGAACACTATTAAAAGTGAGGGACTTCCCTGGTGGTCCAGTGGCTAAGGTTCCATACTCCCAGTGCAGGGGCCCAGGTTCAATCCCTAGTCAGGGAATCGAATCCCACATGCCACAACTAAGAGTTTACATGCCACAACTATTATCAGATTGCACATGCTGCAACATAGACCCAGTGCAGCCAAATAAATAAAAATACATTTTAAAAAAAAAGTGAAAAAGCCACCCACAGGATGGGAGAAAATCACATATCTGAGAAGGGAACTGTCGCTAGAACACATTTTTAAAAAATAAAACTCCTAGAATTCAAAAATAACTAGATTAAAATCCATCAAAAATGGACAAAGGATAGGAACAGACATTATTAAAGAAGGTATACAAATAGTTAGCAAACCATGAAAAGATGGTCAACATTATTAGGCATAAGCAAAATGTAAATCAAAACCACAATGAGTTACTACTTTAATACCATTAAGATAGCTATAGTAAAAAGGACTTATAACAGCAAGTATTGGAGAGGATATAGAGAAATCAGAATCTTTGTCTACTCAATGGGAATGTAAATGATAAAGTCACTTTGGAAAAAAAATCTGGAAATTTCCTCAAAAACTTAAACCATCTGACCTAGCAATGTCATTCTTAGGTATGTATCTAAGAAAAAATGACATATGTCCACATAAAAATCGGTGCATGGAAGGTCATGGCAGCACTATGCATAATAACTAAAAGTAAAAACAACCAAATGTCCACTCAACCAACAAACGGATATACAAAGTGTGGCATATCCAGGTAATAAAGTATTCTTCAGCCGTAAAAAGAAAAGGAGCACTGGTGTATGCTGCAACGCAGATGAAGTAAAAGTAGACAGACAAGAAAGGCCAAACACTGGATGACTCCATTCATGTGAAATGCCCAGAACAGGCACGTTCATAGAGCTAGAAAGTGGGCTAACGGTTGCCTGAGGTCAGGGAGTGGGTCAACGGGTCAGAAGTTTATGTTAAAGGATGTGGGGTCTCTTTTTGTAGTGAAGAAAATGTTCTAAAACTCGTTGCAGTGACGGTTGCACAATTCTGTAAATATACTAACAACAACTATCGAGTTCTGTACTTTAAATCGGTAAATTTTATGCACATTAATTTTTATCTCAGTAAAGCTGTTACCAAAAAAAAAAAAAAAAGGAAGAGGTAATTCCTGCAGCCAAACTCACCCTGATATGAAATACAAGACACAGGCTTAAACATTTCCAGTTACCTCAAACCAGGAACTTCAGAACAAATTCATTTTGTTCTATTATCATAGATGATTTGAGGGGTTTTAATCATGTTAGTCTCACCTAAATATATTTGTTTTGCTTATTTTGCTTATTATTTGATCTCATCTTTTAAGTTTTACTTTTTAAAATGTACACAAGAACATTTCCATTCTTGAAAGTTCTCTGCCCTGAGCAAAGAAGGAAGGAAGAGGACCAGGCGACCACAGGCCTTTTCATCTCCCTCCGAGTGTTTCAGGTCGGTTAATTCAGCACTGGAGAAACTCTTTGAATTCACTGCCCCCCAAAAAAGGAAGTCTGTTTTCTTTCGACATGACCAAATCTAGTAACTCAGAAAATAAAAGAGAAATTTTTTTCTTCCTTTGGTCTTCCGGCTCAGGGTAATATTAAGCCTAGGGTCACGTACGCACACATGCAGGAGAATTTCTGGAAAAGCTCTGTCATCTTAAGCCTGAAATTTCCCAGTTGCTACGGTGAGAAAATCCAGGAATGAAATCTCACACCTGAGATCCACTTCGCTGTTCTTCAGGAAAAGCCTGAAGGAGGAGGGAAGAGGGAAGCCATGGGGTCACCAGTGAGAGCCAGGTAAGGCCAGGTCCCCTCACAAAGCTTGGGGCAGGCCCCACGGACCGTCTTTGATTAAACTGTTGGAGTCCCACTCCCACCACACCCCATTTTAAGGCCAGTGGTCTCGTCCGGCAAGTCCCAGAGTCAAGGCTCCAGAGAGACTAATGTCCTCCCATGTCCTCCCAGTTCTGCTCCTAAGCATGAGAAGCAAAAGGGAATGCCTGGAACCAGGACTATCTCCAATCAGATTGACTTGCAAGACAGAGGTGGTTGTACCTTCTCCAAGTTACCACTTTATACAAAGAAAACTAATGGCAGTTACAACACAGGACTTGACTAAAAGTTAACCAGAACCCACCGCTCTTTTCTATTCTCTGAGCTTTCCAAGAACAAACCATTAATTTTTAGTACTGAGCTTCTTAACCCTGGCTGCGCAGAAACCAAGTGATTCTGACTGGACTGGTGTTTGATGATCTGACAACAACCATCTCTATGTTCTCCTTGGTACCGAAGGCTCAGCTGAGATTGAGACTCACCGACCCAAAGCCTGCCCTTAGGTCAGGCACTTTCCTAACTGGTCTCAGCGTATTACCCTCACAACAATGCTGTGAGGTCATTATTTTTATTACTTTGCAAATAAAGAAGCCGAGGGGAAAAAAGAAGATAAAAATAGACTCACCAAGGCTTGAATCCAGGTGTGAATTAAAAAGAAAAAATATATATATATATATCAGAGCACTTCATAGCTACGCGGGGCTGAGCCCCTTTAATAGCCCACAGGGTGTCTCTCCTGTGCGGCTCTACTTATGCACCAGGCACCCACAACAGCTCACAGAAACCACAGCCCAAACATCTACCCTCCTATACCGACAACATTCCCACCAGATATCCCTTCGCTCCAGCTTTTCTGAGAGTTCCTTCCCTGGGGATCCTGCCCTGGCCTCGAAACCTGCCCTGGTGTCATTTCCATTCACAGATAACACCAACTACTTTACCCCCTAGAGCGCCTTCTACCCAGATCTCCTCCCCAGCTGGTATCCTCTTAGACATCCCCCTGACCTTTCTTGTCGTGGAGTGAGAGCATCACCTGGCCGACTTGGATCCAGTCTCTCTCTCAGCTGATCTGGAGGAAGGTCACCCTGTCTCAGAGCTAATGAGGAAGTGGTAGCTTTAGTGGAGTTCAGCTCAGACCAGCCCAGCCCAGCAGCCAATATTGTTCAAAGAATTAGACACGAGGCCAGGTGCACTTTGCCCCAGCAGCACTCAATTATCCCTGACTTCCTGGGCTTTTTACATATTGTTTGTTGTTTAGTCACTCAGTCATGTCCAATTCTTTTGCAACCCCCTGAACTGCAGCAGGCCAGGCTCCTTCGTCCATGGGCTTTTCCAGGCAAGAATACAGAATGGGTTGCCACTTCCTTTTCTAGGGGATCTTCCTGACCCAGGGATCCAACCACCATCTTCTGCTTGGCAGGTGGATTCTTCACCGGTGAGCCACCTGGCAAGCCTCTTTCCCCAATAACTGAACATCCTCTGCATTACTTGGGTATCACATGGCTCCCGGTACAACAATGCCAATACGCTGGCCTTCCTTCTGGAATTTAACAGGGACCTTGGACTTGGACTTGGGCTTCCCTGGTGGCTCAGCTGGTAAAGAATCTGCCTGCAATGCAGGAGACCTGGGTTCAATCCCTGGGTTGGGAAGATCCCCTGGAGAAGGGAAAGGCTACCCACTCCAGTATTCTGGTCTGGAGAATTCCATGGGGTCGGAAAGAGTTGGACACAACTTAGCGACTTTCACTTTGGACTTTGAAATTTATTTTCTTCTGTCTTTGGGAAAGAGGACTGTTTGGTCTTCTGCTTTGTTGATCATGAGGAAAAGAATGGAGCGATAATCCGGATCCAGTCCCTGGGGTCTCCGTGTCAATGACACATTTCCTGAGCCTGACATGGGCAATGAGAACGTGTTTCTCCCCATTTTTAGTCAGCTTCCTAATAAACTATTAGTCTACTATTCTTTGTGGAGAAAGAAATGGCAACCCACTCCAATATTCTTGCCTGGAAAATTCCATGGACAGAGGAGCCCGGCAGGTTACAGTCCATGGAGTCACAAGGAGTCAGACATGACTGAGAAACTAACACACACACACTGTTCTTCAACTCAGAGTGTTTAAGACCACAGCCTTTGGGGGCTGGCAAATTAGGATCTGAACCCCAATTCCAATGCTATTCTTTGACTCCTATATTTATCACCCACAAGGATTTGGAAATCTTAGACTAGACCTTCCATAACTGAACCACCTACTCTGTGCTCATAACAGCATTGGTACAATTAAGGGGTTAAAAAAAACTAAAGTGCAACAGGGGTGTTTGTAAGGAACTCTGAACTCTGCCTAAAAATGGTGCCAAGACATGTAAGAATATACTGAAGGTAGAAAGAGGAGATTCCAACATCTTCCACTAATTACTTATCTAAGGAGCCTTTCAACTCTACCTGCTTTGAGAGTTTCACCATCTGCCTCCCAGCCTCACTCAGGAACCAAGAGCAATTAACCTCATCTACCACAAACCTAGAAGGCTTAATCATCCTAATCTCGTGGTGTTGCAAAGGCTGCTAGGAAACTAAAATTGGTGTTGTTAATAAGCAAACCAAATACAAAGGGAGCCACAGAAAGCTAAGTTCAAATTCTCATTTAAGTTTCTATTTTAAAAGCTAAAATAGAGCAAACATCAGTGAGAAAGCTTGAAATAAGTCATTAGGCATCTCAGTGGACACAATTTGGACATATTTCTCACCAAATGACTTCTGAAAGCACAGTGAGAACTCTGATTTCTATTGGTAGCTGACTAGAGAGTTGCCCTGATGTTATAACCCTGCAGCGATGTCTTTATATTTGGTGGACACACAATTCTCCCCAGTAGGAACCTCGCATAGTTTCAAACGTAGCCCATGTGATTGCTCCAGAAGTTGTTTTGCCACCCAATGTGCTCAGCCCTGAATTTAGAGATGGTTCCCAATTCCTGCGTAACTATTTAGCCTGGTCATTAAGCAGTTCCTTTGTCTTTCTTCCATTTATTTGTTTACTTGTGCCTTCTCCTCCCCCCGGACCCCCAACCAAACTTTCAGTCCATCCCTCTCCCACCCCACCTCCCGGCTGGGAACCACAAGACTATTGTCTGTGAGTGTGCTTCTGTTTGGTAGATGAGTTCATTTGTGTCATATTTTAGATTCCACATATAAGTGGTATCATATGTTGTTTGCCTTTTTCTGAATTACTTCTAAATGATGATGATGTCTATTTAGCAAGTATCTGTTCTGTGCCAGATTCTGGGCAAAGTGCTTGGCTTATCTTATCTCTAATGTATGCAAGACTGAAAGGTAGATCACAGTCTCCAACCACAATTACAGAAACTGAGGTTCAGGGAAGTCAAATACCTTGTTCATAGACACATAATTGGTGGTTACAGAGCTAAGACTTGGATTCAGATGACTCAGGATCTTTGTCACTGTGAACACTGCTCCTGATTTATAGACATGTCCGATCACAGCTTCTACCCTGGACTTCAAGACCAAATCCTTTCTCCTATTACTTGGCCTGGAGTGGCTCAACCAATCAGAGGCGGCCTTAGTATACAACTAACTGTTTCACACAGTCAAAAAAAGTTCTGGAGAACTTACATCAAAGCCAAAATTGGTGCTTTGGGCAAACTCAGTAATATTGAAGTAGGCAATGTTAAACCAGCCCTGTTTGTTCATCTACTTCTATATTCCCTCCAGGACATATTTATATGAATTCATCCAGACAGCTCTGTCCAAATAAAGTCCTCTCCATTTCAGAAGTTTATTAAGGTTCTGCTGAGGTTGAGGAAGGCGGTAACCACTCTTAGCATTTGCCAGGCTTAAAGCATGCCAGCCATTCTGTGAGGAGAGGAACTCTAGGGTCATAAGAAAACATTTCTCTTATAGATGTCTTTCAGCAAACAAAGGAAGTAACAATGATATAATTTGAATATTGTGTGTGTGTGTGTTAGTCGCTCAGTCATGTCCAACTCTTTGTGATTCCACAGATTGTGGCCTGCCGGGCTTCTCTGTCCCTGGAATTCTCCAGGCAAGAATATGGGAGTGGTTTGCCATTCCCTTCTCCAGAGGAACTTCCCAACCCAGGGATCAAACCCTGGTCTCCTGCATCACAGGCAGGTTCTTTACCGTTTGAGCTACAGGGAAGTCCTATATGTTTGAATTTGAATGTTACCATTTTACAAATGCCTAGTGAAATAATGCTTCTAAGTAAAGACTAGACTGCCCCATCACAAGTTGGCAAACTGGCCCCTAGATGCCTTCTGGTAGAAGTATGCAACACCATTTATACAGGATTATTGCTGGGAAAATGTACCTGAATCAGATCAAACCTCTATTCTAGAGTATACATCCAACAGCGTAATATCTTTTTGCATTGACTGTATAAAAGATGTATGTTCACTAAGGGTATCTCTTACATCCATCATTGATAAAAGCAAAGGATATAACATGAAAAAGTAACTTATTAAAAAGGCTTTTCCACTGGAATTTAAATTAATGAGGTCCACCTAGGATAATCTTTCTGCTGGTGATTAATTTGATTCAAAGATTGATGTAGAAGGCCCACAGGAGTATCTGTAGTCTATAGTTGGATACCAAATGCTTCAGTCAGGCTGTGTGTGTGTGTGTGTGTGTGTGTGTGTGTGTGTGTGTGTGTGTGTGTATGTGACTTGAATTCTCTTATTGGTAACATTTTGCAGTGGAAAAATTCAAACATAAACAGACGTAGAGAGATTAATGTAATGAACACATGCACCACCCTCCCATTTCAGCAGTTAAGAGCTCATGTCCAGCTTTGTTCCATCTGTGCTTCTCTTGAAACACACAACCTGATCCCTCACCCTAGAGCATTTAAACTGACTTTTTAGGAAAAAAGAAATAGTGGTCTTGCCTGGAGGCAGACTTTTGGTCAACTCTGCTAGAGGTGAAACGGTCCTGCATCACCTGGACTATAGGCCAAGCTTCTCAATTCATAAAATTACATCAGCTTTTCTCTCTACCTGTCTGGCATCCAATGAACAGAAGCTCTTCTACTTTTGAACTGGCTGGGCTCTTGGAGGCTTTTTCCAAATCTGTTTGTGCTAGGGTCTGAAGAGGCACCATGCAAGTTACTCTTAACATCATTTATTTGTGGTAGACAATTTTGAGGAACTTTTGCTCTCTGAACCACAGAAGTTCATGAGTTGAAAAAATGACTTATAGCTGCCTCTAATCAACAACTGAGAGGAACTGACTTTCAGGCTCTAACCAAATAGCTGAGTCTTTGCTTGGCTGCTGCTTCCCAGAACACTGCTATATTTAAAATGGTTAATCAACAAGGACATACTGTAGAGCACATGGAACTCTGCTCAATGTCATGTGGCAGCCTGGATGGCAGGGAAGTTCAGGGAAGAAGGGATATATCTATATGTATGACTGAGTCCCTTCACTGTTCACCTGAAACTATCACAACATGGCTTGTTAACTGGGTATACTTAAAGACAAAATAAAAAGCTTAAAATAAAATAAGTAAAACCAAAAGAAAGTGTATATATTTAATAGTATGCTACCATCACTCATCTAGAGCCAGACATCCTGGAGTCAGAAGTCAAGTGAGCCTTAGGAAGCATCACTATGAACAAAGCTAGTGGAACTGATGGAATTCCAACTGAGCTCTTTCAAGTCCTAAAAGATGATGCTGTTAAAGTGCTACACTCAATATGCTAACAAATTTGGAAAGCTCGGCAGTGGCCACAGGACTGGAAAAGGTCAGGTTTCATTCCAATCCCAAAGAAAGGCAATGCCAAAGAATGTTCAAACTACTGCACAATTGCACTCATCTCACACGCTAGTAAAGTAATGCTCAAAATTCTCCAAACCAGGCTTCAACAGTACATGAACTGTGAACTTCCAGATGTTCAAGCTAAATTTAGAAAAGGCAGAGGAACCAGAGATCAAATTGCCAACATCTGTTGGATCATTGAAAAAGCAAGAGAGTTCCAGGAAAACATCTACTTCTGCTTTATTGACTATGCCAAAGCCTTTGACTGTGTGAATCACAATAAACTGTGGAAAATTCTAAAGAGATGGGAATACCAGATCACCTTTCCTGCCTCCTGAGAAATCTGTATGCAGGTCAAGAAGCAGCAGTTGGAACCAGACATGGAACAATGGACTGCTTCCAAATCAGGAAAGGAGTATGTCAAGGCTGTACGTTGTCACACTGTTTATTTAACTTACATGCAGAGTACATCATGTGAAATGCTGGGCTGGATGAAGCACAAACTGGAATCAAGATTGCCAGGAGAAATATCAATAACCTCAGATATGCAGACGACACCACCCTTATGGCAGAAAGTGAAGAGGAACTAAAGAGCCTCTTGATGAAAGTGAAAAAGCTAGCTTAAAACTCAACATTCAAAAAACCAAGATCATGGCACCTGGTCCCATCACTTCATGGCAAATAGCTGGGGAAACAGTGGACACAGTAACAGACTTTATTTTGGGGGGGCTCCAAAATCACTGCAGATGGTGATTGCAGCCATGAAATTAAAAGATGCTTGTGCCTTGGAAGAAAAGTTATGACCAACCTAGACAGTTTATTAAAAAGCAGAGACATTACTTTGCCAACAAAGGTCCATCTAGTCAAAGCTATGTTTTTTCCAGTAGTCATGTATGGGTGTGAGAGTTGGACCATAAAGAAGGCTGAGTGCCCAAGAATCAATGCTGCTGAGCTGTGGTGTTGGGGAAAATTCTTGAGAGTCCCTTGGACTGCAAGGAGATCCAACCAGTCCATCCTAAAGGAAATCAGTCCTGAGTGTTCATTGTAAGGACTGATGCTGAAGCTGAAACTCCAGTACTTTGGCCACCTGATGCAAAGAACTGACTCACTGGAAAAGACGCTGATGCTGGGAAATATTAAAGGCAGGAGGAGAAGGGGTCAACAGAGGATGAGATGGTTGGATGGCATTACCAACTCAATGGACATGAATTTGAGCAAGCTCCGGGAGCTGGTGATAGACAGGGAAGCCTGGCATGCTGCAGTCCATGGGATTGCAAAGAGTTGGACATGACTGAGTGACTGAACTGAATTGAACTGAATCATTTATCTAATACTGAAAAAGGGGAAGATACAAATTCATATATTTGTATATATATATAATTATGCACATATATAAACACAGGTATACATTTACTTATACTTTAGAAAATAGAAGGATAAAGCACATTTGTTTAATAGTTATCATAGGGCAAGCTAGAGATCAAAATGGAGAGAATAAGAACAGAAGCTAGAACTTCTCTGAATATAATTGATTATATAGATTTGACATTAGAACCATGCAAATTCTTTATATAACTACAAAACAGCCTTGGGTCAAAATTAAAAGAAAGCCACTCTTAAATGGAAAGCAAATGAAAAAACCAAACTTCACTGTATATTGAATGAGAAGCATAGCCTAAGAGTAAATAATTCAAATGATTTAAAAACAGCAATATCACTGTGAACCCTGGTGGGTTAGATCGTAAAGACAAAAATCACCTTAAAAATCTTAAACTGTTTTCAGAAATCATTCTACTAGCAATGCTATTAAATCATCATTCTGAAACACAGATAGTAAAGCCAAAATAATTATATTAATATTGCTTGGAATCAAGATTTTAGGCAGACAAGTGAAAATATACAAATACAAAATCAAAGAAGTTAAATATAAGTCCTGCAATAGTAAGTCCAAATTCAAAATCTTAGCAGGAACTTATGATGTATTATCTCCTAAATAATTTTTATCACTCTGTCCACTGAAACAGCCTGGAAACAATGACCAGCTCATAAGCAATGAGCAGCCCTAAAGCCAGCTTGTGATCTTTAAACATCATTTCTCACAAAAGGAGCTAAGTCTCCTTGAAGAAATTGCTGATTCTTGGTCTGGAGCAGGGAATGTACAAAATGTACCTAGAACATTTGTCATAATGGACAGCAAAGAAGTTATCAAAACCCACTGGAGCTGTATTCCAAGAATTCAGCAAACAGAAAGAGGCTCTCAGAGGCAAAAGATGGCAATTTTTGAAAATCAACAAGAATAATGACTGAAATGAACTGAAACCCATCAAATATGTTAAAATCCATGAGGCTGTAACTATACTCAACAACAAAAGCTCACTGATCACCTTGGAGGATGACCAAGAACAAGGTCATCATTCTGAACAGATAAGAATAAAAGACTTAACCCGCCGTTACTGTGCAAACTGAATCTTGGGGTAACCAAAGAGTTTTAAGGGAAAGTTTCTCTTTATAGAAGACTTCCATCAAATAAATGCAGGAATGATAGAATTAGACTATTATCATTTTGCAACCCCTAGTGAAAAATGAATCTATCAAAGATGATGAACTACAACAAAGAGACAACATGCCGCACCATTGCCCTCTGAGAGAAGTGCACGTATGAAGATTTCTTGATAGAAAATTGTATCTAAACCAGATCAAACTTTCCATTCTAGACTGTAAGTCTAAAGAATTAGTCTCCAGGAAATGCTGGTGATAGGAACAATTTACGGATGAAATGACACTCAAGGTTGCAAAATAGAAAATTTGAAATACAGGACAGATGACTCATTTCTTCCATGTATAAATTGAAAAGGAAAAAAGATTAAACTGTTATAGATTAAAAGAAAATTAAAAGAAGGCATGGACCAATTCTCTGTTGTGGTTTTGTTTTGTTTTTTTTCTTTTTGGCTGCATCATGCAGCCTGGGAGATTTTAGCTCCCCAACCAGGGACCGAACCCAGGTCAGTGAGAGTTCAGAGTCCTAATCACTGGACTGCCAGGGAATTCTCCAAACCAATTCTTTTAAAAAAAATTATAGAAATAGGTAAATTCCATTTTGGGGTGTGAAAATGGTAATGTGGTTTCAGTTCTTTAAGGATTCTTATTTAGCGATATGTATAGAGTTATGGATGAAGTGATTTGCTGTTTTAGATTTGCTTCATAAGAATCTATTCTGGTTGTAGGGGAAGGTAGTGTGGTACAGGGCAGCAGAAATGAAACAAGACTAGGTACAATCTAAGTGCCAAAGCAGTTGGGCAATGATGGCACATGGGAGTTTATTGCATTATTCTATTTTTGTTGATTTTGACATGTTCTATTCGCAAACTTTAAAATGAGAACATTATAGTTACACACACACGTGCACAGCCTGACTTTCCCTACCTTCTTGTTCTTGTTTTGAGCAAAGGATCTGGGTCAATAAGGGGTGAGTGGTCTTTTTTTGGCTCAAACCACCAAGGCATTTGTTTGTTTCTTTCTTTTTTTAAAAAAATTTTCTTTACTTTATTGTGTTAGTTTTGCCATACATTGACATGAAACCGCCATGGGTTTACATATGCTCCCCCTCCAGAACCCCCCTCCCTCCTCCCTCCCGATTCCCTCCCCCTGGGTCATCCCAGTGCACCAGCCCCGAGCATCAGCCCTGGGCTGGCAGTTGATTTCACATATGGTAATTAACACGCTTCAATGCCATTCTCCCATATCATCCCACCCCTGCCCTCTTCCACAGAGTCCACGAGTCTGTTCTATACATCTGCATTTCTTCTGCTGTCTCGCATGCAGGGTTCTCGTTACCATCTTTCTAAATTCCATATATATGCATTAGTATACTGTATTGTTGTTTCACAATTTGTATGGAAATACAAAAAACCTCGTATAGCCAAAGCAATCTTGAGAAAGAAGAATGGAACTGGAGGAATCAACCTACCTGACTTTAGGCTATACTACAAATCCACAGTCATCAAGACAGTATGGTACTGGCACAAAGACAGAAATATAGATCAATGGAACAAAATAGAAAGCCCAGAGATAAATCCACGCATCTATGGACACCTTATCTTTGACAAAGGAGGCAAGAATATACAATGGAGAAAAGACAATCTCTTTAACAAGTGGTGCTGGGAAAACTGGACAGCCACTTGTAAAAGAATGAAACTAGAACACTTTCTAACCCCATACACAAAAATAAACTCAAAATGGATCAAAGATCTAATCATAAGACCAGAAAGTATAAAACTCCTAGAGGATAACATAGGCAAAACATTCTCCAACATAAACCAAAGCAGGATCCTCTATGACCCACCTCCCAGGATATCGGAAATAAAAGCACGAATAAACAAATGGGACCTAATTAAAATTAAAAGCTTCTGCACAACAAAGGAAACTATAAGCAAGGTGAAAAGACAGCCTTCAGAATGGGAGAAAACAATAGCCAATGAGGCAACGGACAATTAATCTCAAAAATATACAAGCAACTCCTGCAGCTCCATTCTAGAAAAACAAACGACCCCAAAAAAGTGGGCCAAAGAACTTAACAGACATTTCTCCAAAGAAGACATAAAAATGGCTAACAAACACATGAAAAGATGCTCAACATCACTCATTATCAGAGAAATGCAAATCAAAACCACAATGAGGTACCACTTTACACCAGTCAGAATGGCTGCCATCCAAAAGTCTACAAGCAATAAATGCTGGAGAGGATGTGGAGAAAAGGGAACCCTCTTACACTGTTGGTGGGAATGCAAACTAGTACAGCCACTATGGAAAACAGTGTGGAGGTTCCTTAAAAAACTGCAAATAGAACTGCCATATGACCCAGCAATCCCACTGCTGGGCATATACACTGAGGAAACCAGAATTGAAAGAGCCACGTGTACCCCAATGTTCATTGCTGCATTGTTTACAATAGCCAGGACATGGAAGCAACCTAGATGCCCATCAACTGACAAATGGATAAGAAAGCTGTGGTACATATACACAATGGAATATTACTCAGCATTAAAAAATAATTCATTTGAATCAGTTCTACTCAGGTGGACGGAACTGGAGCCTATTATCCAGAGTGAAGTAAGCCAGAAGGAAAAACAACAGTACATTTGTTTCTTTAGAGACAGTGTTGAGCACATTCTCATTGGACAGTTTCCAGAGAAGGGACTGTCCCTTCATAAGGCCATGTGCTAATCCTCTCATTTCACATTCTGAATCTTGCCTTCCAGAAAATGTAAATGAAGGCTCCTGAATTGGAGTTCAGAGCACTACCGTATTAGTATTGAAACATAAGAACTGTTCTCCTTTGTTAGCATCTCAAGGATATAAGGATCTCAGCCAGTGGGTGCAGAGTGAAATAGAAGTAGCACGCTTGTAGACACAGGAGCTGGTGACCTGGAAGCCAAAGGGCTGTAGAAGGAGGGGGCAGGTTGTCCAACTTGAGGCTAGGTCTCAGTCATCTGCAGGTATCTTGGGGGTATCTTTAGCCCTTCACAGTGTGATGTGAGATACTGTGTCTCCAATGGTCAGAGAAATCTGAGCTGATGGCAGGGTGACAAGCAATTAGATCCACTGCCATTCATGAATTATCATTCCAGAGCACTAAGCATTTTGTATTCTTTTCCTCCGTGAATCGTTCCAGTCTCCCCTCTCCCATGGCACAGGCATTACCACCACAATTTTACAGGTAAGCAAAAGGAGGTTCAGAGAGATTGAGTTATTCTCTCAGGGTCACACAGCCAGCAAGTGACTTCATTTGCCCTCTAACTTAGGGAATTCTGCCTTCAAAAGCCTCCCCCACTGTCTGGGTTTGGCAGGCTGCAGGTGACATTTTGTGGACACCGATTCCCAGAGCATTTCCTGGGTGAAAATCCTGCCAACAGCACCACCAAGGAAAGGAAAAACACCTGTTACCAAAGGCGAATGCGTTCAGAAGACAGCTGATGTCTCTGTCGCTTATCTGGGCAGCAAATCCCGGACAAAAACACCCAGAAAACCCAGCAAGGGTTTTCTTTTTCCCATCATCTTCTATCACTTTTAAATGAATTGACCACAAATAATATTTTATAGACACAGGCAGCCCCTCGTCCCTTGTGGCAAGCAATGCAGTAAAGGCTCATTTATTTAGCGTCCTATTGATTAGCAAGCAGTTCACTGCCATGGGTGAAACAGACAGCTGTGGGAAGCTGCTGTGAGCACACGGGGCTCAGCCCGGGGCTCTGCGGTGACCGGCTACATATAGCTGATTCATGTCACTGTACAGCAGAAACCAACACAATGTGGTAAGCAGCTACCTTCAAATTTTTTTAAAAAAAGAAAGTAGCGATTCATACAGTGAGAACTGATGACTGTGAAGATGACCCAGAGGCAGCGAGCTATCCTCCAGAGGTTTACGACCCACCAAAACGCCGTTACATTCCAGAGGCAGAGCATTAAATACATCCTATTGAATTAGATTTATCTGACAACTGTTCAGCCGCATCCAGTTACGTGAAATCTATATAACCAGAACACTTGATTACCCAGAATAAACATGCTCTCTGACCATGCTGGCTTTTCTGCCATTGGATAACGATAAACAGCCTCCACTGTACATAGTTATTCTACCACACGAAGAGTAGAAGACAGATAAAACTGAACTGGAACGAATCTGGTAGAAAATAACCAAGAAATTGTCCTTTCAAAATGTATCATTTAGGACTTCCCTGGAGGTGCGGTGGTTAGGAATCCGCCTGCCATTGTAATAGTCACAGTTTTGATCCCTGTTTCAGAAAGATCCTACGTGTCTCAGAGCAACCTAGCCCAGGCGCCACAACTACTGAAGCCCGAGGGTCCTAGAGGCTGTGCTCAGCAACGAGAGCAGCCCCCTAAATAAGAAGTCCACACACAACTAGAGCAGCCCTCACTCGCTGCAACTAGAGAAAGCCCAGGCACAGCAACAAAGCCCCAGCACAGTCAAAACCTAAAAATAGATAAATAACATTCAAAGAAATGTATCATTTCTAGGGAGAAATTAAACACTAAAATTTAAGGGCCTGCAGTGATTCTCCAGTACATTTGGGAAGGCCTCCCACAACTATTGTCATGTTTAAGGAAATGATATATGTAAATTCCTGTTTATGTCCAATAATTAGTAAGTGCTTCTAAGTGTCGGGCTTCCCTTGTGGCTCGGCTGGTAAAGAATCTGCCTGCAATGCAGGAGACCTGGGTTCGATCCTTGGGTTAGGAAGATCCCCTGGAGAAGGGAAAGGCTACCCACTCCAGTATTCTGGCCTGGAGAATTCCATGGACCATATAGTCCTTGGGGTCACAGAGTTGGAACGGACTAAGCAACGTTCACTTTCATTTTCTTTCTAAGAGTCAGCTATTGTTATTACTATCATAATTATTAAAATGATCCTTGCTTTGCAGGTCCTTATAATGGAACTAAGTTGATGGAAACTGTCTTGTATTGTCTTTTGTCTTCAGGAGAGGAGTGGGTGTGTGTCTTTTGTCTTAGTTTGAGTGAAGATTCCCTTGAACATAGTACAATCTAATAATCACCATCGTATTCCCTGGAATACGAAATAATGAAAAGCAGGCACAAGACAAAAACACTACAGTATTTCTAAAATGCAGAATCATTGTGAATAAAACAGCGCTATGAGCAGGTTTGTCAAGTGAAGTCCCTCAGATGATATAAGCCAGCAGAGAATGCTGATACTCTTCTTGTCTCACCAGAATCAGTCAGGGTTCTCCAAGGAAGTAGAACCAATAGAAAGATTTCTTTTTAAAAAAATTGGCTCATGCAATTATGGCTCTGGCAAACCCAGTGCCTGCAAGGTGGGTCAGCATGCTGGAGAATCAGGAAGAGCTAATGTTGCAGTTCAAGTCTAAAGGCCATTGACTGACGGAATGCATGCATGATCCCGGGGGATCAGTCTTGTTTTATTCAGGCCTTCAACTGATTGAGTAAGGCTCACCACATTAGAGAAAGCGATCTCCTTTATTCAAGCCTGCTAATTTAAATTTTAATCGCATCTCAAAACAGTCTCACAGAAGCACATATGTTTGACAACATATCTGGGCAGCATGGCCCAGCCAAATTGTCCCTTAACTGTCACAATCTGTCTCTCTCTCTCTCTCTCTCTCACACACACACACACACACACACACACACACACACTTGATCATGATTCATCACAAAGTAAGAAAAGTAATACCTAGGTCATAATACTAATCACCAGGGTCTTCTGGAACTCTCCAAAGAGGCTACTTGTCTGATGAGACCATCAGCATATCAATTTCAAGATACGATTTTTTTTCTTGTTTCATGAGAAAAATAATCCATCAATTCAGAAAACAGGCACTATTTATCTAAGATGCTTTTTTTTAGCACCTCTGAGGTAAATGTTGCTATATCCCCATTTCATAAATTCTTCAGTTAAGTGCCTTGCCCCAGCATCCATCAGCTACTAGAAGAACCTAAATTCAAACATGGGTCTTCAGCCTCCACATGACTTGTGATTTCTCTTCATGCTGCCCAACAGGTAAGGGGAGAAAGAAGATCAGAAAAAATGCTTCTAACAGAAGAAACCTGTGACGGTAAGTGTGCAATATTCCATGCTATTCCCTCATTTCATCTCTGTTTAGGGGTCTTATGGGGAGGAATACTCGTTCAGGTAAACAACCAAGCCTGTAGACTGCAACCCATACCTCCTCTTCTAAAGGGATTTGGGGGTGCCTTTGGTAGCAAGACATGCCCATATTTCCAGTCCATTACACCCTCTTGACAATTGTCAGTTGCAGATTCTTACTGAGGCCCTGGAAAGGCTCTCATCCAGGCCATCTGCCTGGCCTCTTATCTCTGCCAGCCCCAAATTTAGACTAATCGGTTGCTCATAGTTTGTGGCAGAGCTATTCCAAAGAACTGCTTGCTCAGAGGCAGGCAGCCGGTGGCAAGGCTGCATTTTGATCTCTTGCTGGCCCCTTCTAGAGCCTGGGTGACCTACATCAGGGCCTCATCTGTCTTCAGCTCATGCTCAGAATCACCCTTGTTTGTGGCTGGGTGCTTTGAACGAGGAAACTCTGAGCTGGAGTTACATTACAGGAGGATAGTGAGAATCATGTGTGCTGTTCACTCATAAAAATTTGTGTTGGACCAAGGGGGATGGGGAGTGGGACTAAATTGGGAGATTAGAATTGATGTATACGCACTACTATGTATAAAATGGGCTTCCCTGGTGGCTCAGACAGTAAAGAATCTGCCTGCAATGCAGAAGATCTGGATTTGAACCCTGAATCAGGAAAATCCCCTGGAGAAGGGAATGGCAACCCATTCCAGGATTCTTGCCTAGAGAATTCCATGGACAGAGGAGCCTGATGGGCTGCCGTCCCATGGGGTCAAAAAGAGTTGGACAAGACTGAGCGACTAACATTGTCATTTACACTTACATATATAAAACAGATAACCAATAAGGGCCTACTGTATAAAACAGGCAACTCTACTCAATACTCTGTAAAGACCTATATGGGAGAATAATCTAAAAAAGTCAGTATATGTTTATGTATAACCAACTCACTTTGTTGTACAGCAGAAACTAACACAATATTTTAAATCAACTCTGATGGCTCAGCGGGTAAAGAATCCACCTGTCACGCAGGAGACAAAGGAGATGAGACACAGGTTTAATACCTGGGTCAAGAAGATACCCTGGAGGAGAAAATGGCAACCTTGCCTGAAAAACCCCATGGAAAGGGTAGCCTGGTGGGCTATAATCCAAAGGGTCACAAAGAATTGGACACGACTGAATAAGCACACATACTCCAGTAAAAGTTAATTTTTTTTAAAAAGTTTGTGTTGCTGTTTGGGCTAGGAAACCAGCCTACCTCTGTATTCTCCCTATGGCCCCCAGATAACTGTATTCCTGCTTTGCTCCAGTGCCTGGTCTCGAGGAGGACTAGGAGTAAGAGGTAGACTGCTTGGTAGAGTCACGAGCTTGCTGGGTGCAGACATGAAAATAAAACACCCGTCTGTGGAGCGTGAACCACAGCCACATGCAGAGCGGGCGGATCTGCCGTGGCCACCTTCTGGTGGTATGAAACAGGAGATCCTGCCTTCTCCCCCTCTGTCGCTGCAGCAGTAGGCCAGTGCACACTGGCCAGAGCTCTGCAAATCATGACTTACGTGAAACACACGCAAGAGCAGCTGGTCTAAGGCAAGGCAATCATGGGGAAGTGGTAAATTTAAGTCGACAAGAGGTAATCCGAGTCTGATGTAAAGATAATAACCAGAAACCAGGAACGAAGTTGCCTTAATTCAAAAAATGTGTTATTAGCAATAAGGCAATAATTCAGACAGGATTCCTATTAAGAGAATCCAGCACTGGGAAGAAGACAGCAAAGCATTAATTCATTCAGATCTCAAAATAACATTATGAAGCAGGAATATATCATTAGCATATTTTCTCAATAAGCAGATAGGCCCAGAGAAGTTAAGTAAATTTACACAAAGTAACACAACTAATGACATGATACTACCAGGATATGAAACCAGAAAGTATAAAGACTTAACCTCTACTCCCAAGTTTAAAGACTTAACCACTCTACTTACATGGCACCCTAATTTTGTAATTTATTTATGCCTATGAAACATTAATAAGGCTGTTGAGATTTTTCTTTTCTTTTTCCCCATCTCATTTTGCATAAAAATATCACATACATTGGTGTATAATATAGAAAATAATAAAATTGCACATTTTCTAAATACTTTATAAGTTGGACTTCTTTCCAGCAAATATGATCTTGTCTGTGCCCTTTCTTCCAGAATTTTCCATATATGTGACTTGTACTGGGGTGGCCAAGTCTTAAGCCAAATTCATTTTTTGAAACATGCAATCACAGTGCTCATTTACCCTATTCTATGTTGCCTCTCTCAGGTCACCTTGAGTTTTAGCTTCTTTCAAGAATGATTCCATTATATCAGAAATTAAAACCTTAAATTAAGCTCTAATTTATTTTTATATATCAGTGAATAAGGTGAGAGGAAACTGAAGTAAGATTTGGGTTTTCAGATCTTGGAAAGAATTTTTTCCCCTTAGGGTCTTCCTAAAATCATACTGTGGAGCTAATCTCATTCTGCCTCTTCAGAAAGGGGAACAGAAATTTTAGAGAAAAAATTGTAAGTCACTCCAGTGGCTTTAAACTGTCTGTGTTGTCACAGGTTAGCTGTATGGTGACCTAACTTTTAATTTAGTTGCAGTAACATCGTAATTTCTTGAAGCTTCAGTTTTCTCAGCTACAAAATGGAGACAATATTCCCTGTTTTCTAAAGCTGTGAGACAGATATAATTGAAGTAGTAAAGATGAAGAGCCAACACAAGCCTGGCACAAGAAAGGACACAGTAACAGTTAAAATCCCACTAGTCTGATCTCTACCAGTTGCCAGCTGTGTGACTCTAGATATGCTTGTTTCTTTTTCCTTTATGTGGATCTAGACATCAAAGAGTCCCACTGACTCTCTTTGTGATTCCATGATGTCTTCTGTCCTACCCACCACTCCCTCAGTGTGTTCGCTGCACCCCACCACCCAGGCTGGCACTCAGACCTGGTCCAGGCTCCTAGCAGATTCTCGCATCCTCGTTCACATCTGTTATCTCCAGGACATCTGAACTGAGCTAAATGTGCTAATTATGCACTCCTCAAGTAACTGCACAAGTTTGAAATTGCCTCCATTAAAATGAATGTTTGGGCTGAAGAAAACTTCAACATGGAAAAGAAAGAAGATTCCCAAGTTTGCCAGAGAATTTTCTAAATGCCACGACTAATCTAGACTTGGCGGAGCTGAGAGAGTCCCCAAACAAGCTCGCTTCTGTGTCTTCCCAACCCCAGCACGCTTCCGTGACACTGCACCGCCACTTCTCCTCACCCATTGTCATCATGTTTTATTTGGAAGCAAACTGGTCCAAAGAGAAAGAAAACTGTGCTTGGGGTGCTGAAAGATCAGTTCAGTTCAGTTGCTCAGTCGTGTCCAACTCTTTGCAACCCCATGAACCGCAGCATGCCAGGCCTCCCTGTCCATCACCAACTCCCAGAGTGCACCCAAACCCATGTCCATCAAGTCGGTGATGCCATCCAGCCATCTCGTCCTCTGTCATCCCCTTCTCCTCCTGCCCTCAATCCTTCCCAGCATCAGGATCTTTTCCAATGAGTCAACTCTTCGCATGAGGTGGCCAAAGTATTGGAGTTTCAGCTTCAACATCAGTCCTTCCAATGAACACCCAGGACTGATCTCCTTTAGGATGGACTTGTTTGATCTCCTTGCAGTCCAAGGGACTCTCAAGAGTCTTCTTCAACACCACAGTTCAAAAGCATCAATTCTTCGGCGCTCAGACTTTTTCACTGTCCAACTCTCACATCCATACATGACAACTGGAAAACTCATAGCCTTGACTAGATGGAACTTTTTTGGCAAAGTAATGTCTCTGCTTTTCAATATGCTATCCAGGTTGGCCATAACTTTCCTTCCAAGGAGTAGGCGTCTTTTGATTTCATGGCTGCAATCACCATTTGCAGTGATTTTGGAGCCCCCAAAAATTAAGTCTGACACTTTTTCCACTGTTTCTCCATCTATTTCCCTTGAAGTGATGGGACCAGATGCCATGATCTTAGGTTTTTAATGCTGAGCCTTAAGCCAACTTTTTCACTCTCCTCTTTCAGTTTTAGCAAGAGGCTTTTTAGTTCCTCTTCACTTTCTGCCATAAGCGTGGTGTCATCTGCATATCTGAGGTTATTGATAATTCTCCCGGCAATCTTGATTCCAGCTTGTGCTTCTTCCAGCCCAGTGTTTCTCATGATGTACTTTGCATATAAACATCTACTTCTGCTTTATTGACTATGCCAAAGCCTTTGACTGTGTGGATCACAGTAAACTGTGGAAAATTCTGAAAGAGATGGGAATACCAGACCATCTGACCTGTCTCTTGAGAAACCTGTATGCAGGTCAGGAAGCAACAGTTAGAACTGGACATGGAACAACAGACTGGTTCCAAATAGGAAAAGGAGTACGTCAAGGCTGTATATTATCAAACCTGCTTATTTAACTTATATGCAGAGTACATCATGAGAAACGCTAAAAGAATAAAACAATAATTACTTAGTACCCACCATTTATTGAACATACACTCTGTGTTGAAGGTCAATCATTAAGACATTTAACCCCCACAACAATCCTGGAGGTAATGAAGTAATAATTTTAATTATGTTCATTTTACAAATGAAGAAACTGAGCCAAAGAGAGAAGTGGTCTGACTTCAGAAACCACATTCCTTATCATCACACTGTCTTATCCTTGATGGCAACAGTAACAGTGATAATAGCTCATATTTAGCGAGTACCTTCAATACAGTGTAACATAAAGAGGGAATTTGCTCATTAAAAATAAAAAAACAGCTTCTAAGATGCCCATATTTTAAGGAAGGAGCAAAATTCATCTCAGAGATGGTGCTTTTGTTTATTCCAGTGGTTTTCAACCTTACCTACATATTAGAATCACCTGGAGAGAATTTTTTAAATACTAACATCCAAAACCTAGCCCAGACTTGGGGGTGGGACCAAAGACATCAGTAATTTTTTAAAGCTTTACAGGTGATTTTGATGTCCAGGTTGAGAACCAGTGGTATACTTTAATCAACACACAGGTCACTTTTTGGTGAGAATGTGACTGGAAAGGAAAACACTGTCAATAAAGAAAAATAAACATTCTGCATAATAAAGTTACAGGAAATCAGAGTCTTCTTCAAGTCAGAAGAGGGATCTGAAGAGGGAGAAATGATCTCTTTGGAAAGAGATCCAGACAGTCCAGGAGGAGGGACTGAAAATCCAACAATAAGATAATAGGAGAGACCGTAAGGGGAAAAGATGGAGCAGGAGATTAAAAAAACATGAATATAGTACTTCACTCTGCCCTTTATCCACACCCTTTGCCATCGGTAATTGTAGCTCTTCACATCCAAAAATATATTTATTTTCCCCTACTTGAATCTGGACTGATTCTAAGAGTTGCTTTGACCAACAGAATGCAGTAAAATAATGGAGTGCCATTTCTAAGCCTACATCTCAGAAACCTTGTACGCTTCCACTCACCTGCCATATGAACAACTAACTGCTACAAGTTGAGAGACCACATGAAATAGAACCAATGTATCCCAGCCAAGCTCCCGGACATGTGAGAATTCAACCAGGATCAGCAAACTGACCACTGGTGACTGATGATCCATATGCGAGTTCAGATGAAACCAGAAGAACTAGATGCTGATCCTCAGTTGCCAATGCACAGAATTGTGACCACTCTGTTTGGGGGTAATTGGTTATGCAGCAATAGCTAACTGATTCAGATGACTGGTGAGACGGCCCATGGAATGGCTGAGACAATAGAAGCGTCCTACCCATCGCTCAGTTTTAGGTTGTTCTCTGGACTGTGTTGTAAACTCTGTTGAACCAGCCCCAACTAGGCCCTGATCTTCAGTAAAAACAAGCACCTGGACTAATTACACTTTTCCTAGTAACTAAAGGCAAAGGAGAGTGTTAAGTCACAAGAAGGTCAGTTACAGCAGGAAAGATGCAGAAGGGGCTTGAAAATTCTGCAGAGACAGGAAACCAGAGGGAGAAATCAGGAGGCAAACAAAATCCCCCAAGAATGCTGAGAGCCCTTAGGGAGGGGAGATGGGAGGAGCCACAGCTTGTGGACTGGACCTCAGGGAAGGCTTTTGGGATGTCAAGGAAAATGGGGAGTCTCTCCGGGCTGGAGGCCTCAGGACACCCCTGCAGCAAACCCCTGAGTAAGCCGGTACAACATGATTCCATCTGACTCTCACTTCAGCCCTAACAGGGAGATATTCATTACCCTCATATTATAAGGGTAAGATAGAAAGTTAAATAACCTCCCCGGGATGACTCAACAGGAAGGAGGGAGGTGGAACCAGGTCTGAATCAAGCTTTCTGAGTAAAATCTGATTAGGAGGTAAGAGTTCTGAACCCTTCTTCCTGAAACTCCAAACTTCTGGGCTTCCCAGGATGTGGCATTCCACTGTACCCCGGTTGAATAAAAGGGACCCCAAACCCTCGCATTCCGTTCAAACGCCATCCCAACCAGCCCTGGGATTTTTCTCTCTAGTGAACAATCTCATTGGCTCCCCGCCTGCTTTCAACAAGAGCCAGTGCTCCAGGGTTCCTGGGACCCCCCTGTCCTCCCTCAGATCCCGAGACCAGCCCAGGGGTCACGTTAGCGTTCCCTGCTCTCTCCAGTGACACAGTTCCACCCCAGGATGGTGGCGCTTCCACCTCAGGGCCCGCGCGGTCTGGAGCCAGCCTCCAGCTCTCCAGCGGGCGAGCCTGACCCTCCGCGGGCCGCAGGGGAGGGGGAAACCAAGACCCCGGTCCGTCAAAGCCAGGAAGTCCCAGAAAATATCAGAAACCCAGGGCTTGTGGCCCCGCCCCGCTCCCTCTGCCACTACAGGGTCAACATCATCTCTGGATGCTGGAAAAATTTTCCCCTAAAACAATGATGCTTTCTTGAGGGGGGAAAAAAAAAACAAAAAACTGTGCCACCTGACTTCTTTTTCAAATTCAGAACAAAAAAAAAATCCACCAGGCTCAATTTAAGCCTCCCCAGGTCTCCAGCAGGTGGGACAGAGGACAGTGATGCTCAGTATTCCCCATCTGTGCCATTTGCTCATCTCACAAACATTGCTTTCCAGTCTGGGAGGACCTGGCGCCACAGCTCCCTCCGGCCCTGGCAGAGAATCGAATCCTTACAGCAACGGGAGCCAAGCTCTGCCTCCAGGAGATCAGGCAGTTCAGATAAAAATTAATTGAACGTGAAGCACCTTCTCTTCATGCTAATTGCAAACCCAGCTTGTAGCCTCCCATTTGTAAGAAGCTTTTGTCATAATTAATCATCTATTTTATAGGAGGGTGGCTCTGGTGACAGCTTGGTGCGGGTCCCTGGGTTTGGGAGTAAGCCTGTGAGTCTCTCCTGCCATGACTCACAGATGCATGCCTCATGCCCAGCTCCATGGAGGCCGTGACCTTTGTCCATTAGCATCTGTCCCCCGCTGGTGACTTCACCAGCTGTCAGAGCCTCCTCTCCTGGGGCACTGCAGCTTACAGATCTAGGCAGTTCTGCTCATTCCCCTTGAGCTGCTGGTTACCTTAAAGGTCCCTCCAAAGCCTCTGCACATCCTACACGCTTCCTGTTGCTAAGGAATGAGTCTAAGCTTATCTTGGCTGCTTGCTGATAATTAAAATCCAGGGCCTGGAGGCTCAGCTATCAGCTGGTAGTTAGTCCTCCGGTTCCCAGACAACCTCCATAAAGACCCATGTGGGCTTCACTCACATCCAGTTTACTGCTCCCTACTGTGAACCCAGGTGCTGGTGGTTGTTCAGTCACTCAGTCATGTCCAACTCTTTTCGACCCCATGGACGGCAGCTCTCCAGGTCTCCCTGTCCTTCACCATCTCCCAGAGTTTGCTCAAACTCATGTCCATTGAGGTGATGATGCCATCCAACCATCTTGTCCTCTGTTGTCCTCTTCTCCTCCTGCCTTCAGTCTTTCCCAGCATCAGGGTCTTGAACCTGAACACAGGTAGCGCTAGTGGTAAAGAACCCACCTTTCTGTGTAGGAGACAGAAGAGACTTGAGTTGGATCCCTGGGTTGGGGAGATCCCCGGAGGAGGACATGGCAACCCACTCCGTATCCTTGCCTGGAGAATCCCATGGACAGAGGAGCCTGGTGGGGCTACAGTCCATGGGGTCACAAAGAGTTGGACACGACTGACACAACTTGGCATGCATGCACTGTGAGCCGGAAGTCAGGAAAATCACAGGGCGGCAGTGAGGGGAGGACAGTGAGGGGCAGCGGAGGGACCCAGAGGGTCCTGAGCTTGAGTCCTCCCCTAGTTCTCTAGCCAAGTGGTCTTGGGCAAGTTATTTAAGCTCTCCAGGCTCGAGGCTCCTCATTTGTAGCATGGAGACAGAACTACTGGCTTCCCTGGGTGGTTGTAGTTAAGTTAAGCGCCTAAAAAATAAACTGAGGTGTGAGCCACGGTTACCCCAGGTTTGGGGGGCCAGCTCTGCACCCTGCCCTTGGGAACCAAGTCCAGGCTTCAGGCCTGACTCCTGCTGGTGGTAAGTGAGTTGAGCTAGTTCCTTCCCCTTTAAGCCCACACGTACTCCCCATCTGTCTACTGGGGTGCACTCTACTACTTTTCAGACTCCCCACAAGGGCAGGCTGAAGCCCCAAGGGGAGGGCACTGCCCAGCTAGAGGTTAATTTGTCCCCAGAGCCTCCAAGCACTGGATGGAAGGAGCGCCACAGGCAGGCTTTAGGAAGAGGAAAGGTCTTTTGGGGTCCTGAGGGTGGGAGGAAGGAGCCCAGGATGGCAGGCCTGGGGGGAAGGAAGGACCTCCACCCCCAGAAGCATCTTCCCCAGCCAGTCCACATAGTCCCCTCTGGAAAATGACAGGGTGCTCCTGCTTTTCAGCTGACTCCTACGGGGGCTTCTGGGTCTGAGACCTGGAATGTCTCTGGGGTCTTGGAAGTCTGTCATATTTCCCCATGAAGCCCCCAAACTCAGGACCTTCAGCCCAGGAGGAGTCCCAGTTTTCTCCAGAGGGAACCAAGGAAGACACAAAGGCCCAGCCTTCAATTCTCTAGGAAAGAACAGGATTCAGGATCTTCCCAGTCTTCTCTCTCAATGACCCCAGAAGGCAATACACTTTAGCAACCCCAGACAGACCCGAGATCCAATGTCTCTGTAAAGCTGTGTGACTCTGTGCAAGGCTCTCAACCTCTCTGAGCCCTGGCTTCCTCCTCTGTAAAATGACAGTAATAATAACTACCTAGTAACAGTGCTGTGAGATTTCCACAAGATAATGCATGTAGCAGGACCCAAAGTAAGCACTTGGCAAATGATAGCTCTTATCTCACTGGGTGGAAAAAAATCTGGAAGGAAGTAGTAGTCACAGACAGCAAGCTAAAGAGCCGAGAGCACAGGACTGGGAAACAGAAACTCGGGATTCAAATGCAGCCCTGCTGCTTCACAGCAGTGTATCCTTAAGTCACTTGACCACCATGCAGTGGGAAGGGTGACTCATCTCAAGTGCAGATGTGATAATGCGTGTGAAAGCACAGTGTTCAAGGGCTGCTGTGAGTAGGCATCGCTCATAGACTCACAGAATGCAGGCGCATCAGAAGACCTTGGAGAGCGTCATTACAAAGGCGTGCATCAAATTTTATTTAATGTCACATCCCTCCAGCACAGAGCCTAGCACATCATCAAGCTCAGTAAATGTTTATCTTTGAATTCACAGATTTGGCCCAGCCCTCCCGCTTTCTAGAGGAAAATATCCTGAAGCAGAGAAGTTACCACCAGGCATCAAGTTTTGGAGTTAAAAAGCAATCATTGCCCCCTTTCCTGAGCAGAGGGGGTTGCTGGAGTCCTTGTGGACAGCCATTCATTCCTTGAACACCAGGATTTATGAAACAACAGAAATACGGATGCCTGCCTGGAATTTGGAGAAGAGAGGGTGCTGGCAACAAAGTAGAAAGACACCCCCTCTGAAAGTCACAAGAGGTCCCCAAATCAATGACAGATTCACAACTGTGCCCTGGGGCAGACAAGCCACACCCAAGCTGGCAGCCTGTCAGACGCTAAGAGTTAGCAACCCAGGCACTCAGCCAAAGTCCTGCCATTACCTGCCAGGCTTCAACAGAGACACCGAGACATGATAGAAGCACAGAGACTCTCTTCTCTGTGTTTACGGGGGGTTCCAAAACACAGATCTGCAGAGGTGAGTTATGGCAAATTGGCTGCCGCTGCTGCTAAGTCACTTCAGTCGTGTCCGACTCTGTGCGACCCCATAGACGGCAGCCCACCAGGCGCCCCCGTCCCTGGGATTCTCCAGGCAAGAACACTGGAGTGGGTTGCCATTTCCTTCTCCAACCAAATTGGATGAGGATATGGAAATTTAACCATATGGGTTGTTTTGATATGTTGCTCCTTTAGGAGCATACTGCCCATTTTTAGAAGCTGGGAGACCAGCTCTGACTTCTCCTAAGACTGACCTCTTTCTATTCTACCCCCTACCCTTGCCCAGGAGACTTGTCTGGCTTTTGTCCCCAGGTTGAGGCCAGAGCCGCTCGAGTATGGTCAGAAGATGTGCTGGATCAGACTTTCTGACAGTGTGTTCTGGTCCCTGCTGCTCTGGAACTGAATCAGAACCTCTGCAGATAGTGCCCTGGGAGCTCCAAAACCCCCAGGAGACTGAAATTCCATTCCTGAGCTACACTCCCCTTACCCAAATGCTGGATCACTAAGAGCCAGAGGAGGAGGAGATGGAGGTGTTGACACTTTGAAGTAAGAAAGAGAAACAACTCAATGTCAAGTGGAGTTGAAATCCCATATCCTGGGGAGGGGATGAGCCTTCCATGGGACTACCCCAGCCTTCCATTGTGCCGCCCCACATGCAAGAGGACTTTGGGTTTAGCTCTGCTTGTCAGAGGCAAATACTAAGAGATTTGGGAAGCCACGCTGAGAGCCCCAGGCCAAGCATGAAGTCAGCAGAGAAGAGCATTATTGGGGGTGGGGCACCTCTCAGGAGCCCACCTAGAGCATCAGCACCCAATACGAGGGGGACCAGCACCCAGTTAAGGCACCCAGAAAGCACAGCAGTGATGAAGGTGACCATTCCCTAGAGACCAGCTATTTGGGCCTTGAATAAGTCCCGTGGTGTCATGAGTAATCCAAAAGAGTGGTGGTCTCCCAAAAAGACCAGCCCTGCTGAGAAAGGGCTTGACGAAGATTTAATTTTATTTTTAAAAAATTAAGGAACATGTCATTTCTCACATCACAGTGTCACAAAGAAATGTATTTCCATCACATAGATAATATGTGCACTAAAAAATATTGTGGATGATATTTCTGCTTGGCTTATGTGAAGTCATCTTTCCTCTGTGAGTGTATGAGAGAGGGTTACTTGAATCTGACCCCTAGCTTCCCAGCACAAACTTGGAAGTCCAGACCCACTTCAGCTCAGTGCTTTGGTGTATGTGATGTGTGTGTGTCCTTGCTCTTTGGGTGAGCTGTGTCTAATTTACAAACTGAAGGAAAGAGTCAACCCGGATTGAACTTGCCACTGTACAAGTACAGAGTTCTTTTTATTAGCATGTAAAAGCATTTCCCAAAACATGTTCTGTGGAACATCAATCCTGTAAGATGCACTTAAAAGTATCTTGGACAAATAGGTGTGGGAAACAAGGCATTCTCTGTTGCTGTCTACTCAAGATTCGCAGTGCATTATCAATCAATATCTGAGAAAGTTTTCAGTGAAAACAGGTAGTGAGTATCTATTGTTTGGCCTAGCTAGTATTCCTTCCCACTTCCTTTTGTTACTGCATTCTGGTTTTCTTGTGGGGAGTCCCTTCCTCCCTCCTCCCTCTCTCCTACTCATTCAAACCCTACATTTCAACTGATCTTATCTGTTGAGATAATTCAGTAACAGTGCTGCCTCATCCTCGGCACATACACACACACACACGAACACTTTTACCTATAGGCCTCCTAGCCAAATATGATATCCAGTGAAGTACACACACACACACAAGATCTTTGGAGCTAAGTTTCTCCGATCACAGCATCATTAGAAACAGTCCATGATTAAGATTCCTAAGTCACTCCCATATTCTTTACTTAACAGAGATTTTACCATTCAGAACTTCTTTTAATTTCTATGAACTATCTAGAATTATTCCAGTAGTTAGCCTCTCAGTTTCTGTTGCTTCCAACCAGTGAACCATAGATGATGCAAGAACCCTATTTCCCATGTGCAAAAAAAAAAAAAAAGGTGTAACTTTACCTTACACCACCTACAAAAGTTAACTCAAAATAGATCAAAGACCCAAACATGAGTTAAAACTATAAAACTCTTAGAAGAAAACATAGAGAAGAAAAGTTTCATAACACTGGATTCAGCAAGGATTTTGAAACTGAAGGCAATAATCAATTAGATCTTTTAAACCATAACTTGCTTAATAAATAATATCCTATAAGGTCCATATAGTCATAGCTATGGTTTTTCCACTAGTCATATATGGCTGTGAGAGTTGGACTGCAAAGAAGGCTGAGGGCTGAAGAATTGATGCTTTCGAACTGTGACGTTAGAGAAGATTCTTGAGAGTCCCTTGAATGGCAAGGAGATCAAACCAGTCAGTCCTAAGGGAAATCAAGAATACTAATTGAAAGGACTGAATATTCTTTGGAAGGACTGGTACTGAAGCTGAAGCGCCAATACTTTGGCCACCTGATGTGAAGAGCCGAGTCACTGGAAAAGACCCTGATGCTGGGAAAGATTGAAGGCAGGAGGAGAAGGGGATGACAGAGGATGAGATGGTTGGATGGCATCACTGACTCAATAGACATGAGTTTGAGCAAATTCCAGGAGATGGTGAAGGACAAGGTGGCTTGGCATGCTGCAGTCCATGGGGTTGCAAAGAGTTGGGCATGACTGAATAATCACAAAAATCTGCCTTCACCAATCAAGTTTACCTTAATTGTTCTTGTGAATTACATACCCTTCAAGCTTCATGGAGCCTAGACAATATGTCACATGACTTGATTAACTGCCCCCTAGAGATAACACCTCTGATGTATGGGCTTCCACAGTAATAGCTGAATCATTTTTCAGGAACATGGAGCTAGCTTTGCTCAGATCAAACCGATCAAGATGACCAGTATCCAACTGAGACTGTGCAAGTGTCCAATGGATGACCTTTTGACGTTAGAAGGCCCCAAACTCCACCCTTAGGTCATGCTAATGCACCATTTTCTGAACACACATGCTATGAAGAAGCATGTAACTCAGATACGCCTGCACAGAACACAAATTATTTCACCTTTTTCTTGCCTCCAGTCATCTTTCCCCACTCCTCAGACCACTTTACTTCCTTACCCCATAAATATCCCAAGGCCCTCTTGCCTTTGGGGAGGTGGCCTTGAGACTTGTTCTCCTGACTCCTCTCTTGGTTGCTCTGTGAACATATCCTTTCTCTGCTACAAACCTCTCCATCTAGATTTGACTTGCTGCATGTCAGGCAGATTAAACTGGTTTGGCAACAATTTCTTGGATATGACATCAAAAGCACAGGCAACAAAAGAAAAAATAGATCAATTGGACTTCATCAAAATTTAAAACGTTTGTGCATCAGAGGACACCAGAAGCAAAGTAAAAAGACAACCCATGAAATGGGAGAAAATATTTGAAATTATATTCCTAATGAGGGATTAATATTCAGAATATATGAAGAACTCCTACAGCTCAAAATAACCCAATCAAAAAATCAGGACTTGAATAGACATTCCTTCAAAAACAGTATGTAAATGGAAAAGGAAATGGCAATGCATACCAGTATTCTTGCCTGGAAAATCCATGGACAGAGAAGCCTAGAGGACTACAGTCCATGGGGTCTTAGAGAGTCAGACACAACTGAGCGACTAAACCACCACCAAATGGCCAATAAGCACGTGAAAAAACTTTCCACATCACTAATCATTAGGGAAATACAAACCACAATGAGATACTGCTTCACACCCAGTCAGCTGGCTATTATCAAAAAATATATATACTATAGGAAGCGTTGGCAAGAATGTGGGGAACTCAGAACACTTGTACATTCATTGCTGTTGGGAAGGTAAAATGGCACAGTCACTGTGGAAAAGGGCGTGGAGATTTCTCAAAAAGTTGAAGATGGAATTACTAAAAGATCCAGCAATTCCACTTCTTCTCAAAAGAATTGAAAACAGAGACTCTTACAGATATTTATACATCCATGTTCATGACAGTATTTTTCATAATAACCAAATGGTACAGACAATCAAGTGTCTAATGATAGAGGAACGAATATAGAAAATGTAGAATTCATTTCTAGATGCATAAAATGGAATATTTTTCAACCTTAAAAAGGAATGTGATTCCTTTGTGGCCAGGAAGTTTGGTCCATCCTTTGGCCAGGACATTCTGGCTGGACCTCCCTCTAGAGTAGAATTGACTGCCAAGGGGAGATGACAATTTAGATAGCCCTTCCCTGCTTCCAGACTTCCCACCTAGGTCTAGTCTCTGAAGGCACTTGGTTTTCATATGAATAAAGAAAATAAACTTTGCTAGAAGCTTTAAGCATCATGTGCCAGGAGGATGTACTTTTTCTGCACTTTTCCATTATTCTCTGTAAAAACCTAAGAAATAGATAATCTTAATTCATTTACTCGATTTCTTCCTTCTGATGATGAAACTGAGTCTGGTAAAGATTGTTACCCACTCGGGTTACCTACCTGGGATAACCCAGGGGGAGCCAGCATTCAAACCCAGGCAACCCATCCTCACCTTGGGTTCATCTTATGTTTTCAGCTACTCTCTCACGGAGCTGCACAATCTGCTTCTTCCTTCTCAGTCACAAAGGAGGTTAATCCCATGTGTCCACTTATGTCTTCTTTCCTATACTCGTTATATACTTCTTTCCTATACTTGTTTCTGTAGTTATAACCCAAAGCAACTGCAACACCCTCAGTTCAGTTCAGCTCAGTCACTCAGTTGTGTCTAACTCCTTGCGACCCCATGGACTGCAGCACGCCAAGCTTCCCTGTCCATTACCTTCTCCCAGAACTTACTCAAACTCATGATCATCGCATTGGTGATGCCATCCAACCATCTAATCCTCTGTCATCCTCTTCTCTTCCCACCTTCGATCTTTCCCAGCATCAGGGTCTTTTCCAATGAGTCAGTTCTTCGCATCAGGTGGCCAAAGTATTGGAGCTTCAGCTTCAGTGTCAGTCCTTCCAGTGAACATTCAGGACTGATCTTCTTTAGGATGGACTAGTTGGATCTCCCAGCAGTCCAAGGACTCTTAAGAGCCTTCTCCAACATCACAGTTCAGAAGCATCAGTTCTTCAGTGCTCAGCTTTCTTTATAGTCCAAATCTCACATCCATACATGACTATTGGAAAAACCCTAGCTTTGACTAGATGGACCTTTGTTGGTAATGTCTCTGCTTTTTAATATGCTGTCTAGGTTGGTCATAGCTTTTCTTCCAAGGACTAAGCGTCTTTTAATTCCATGCCTGCGGTCACCATCTGCAGTGATTTACTCACAGTTATAACCCGAAGCACCTGTGACACCCTAGGGCCTCAGGGTCTCATTTATCTGTCAGGCAGAACACTGTTCCACCTAAAAGCAAAGAAATGGACAAGGTCACTATCAATCTGAAATTTTACGAGTCAAATGTCCTCATCTTTAACACCTAAAGTAGCATTTCTCATTGCCCAGTCTGTACAGAGACTCTCAAAAATACAATAAAGAAAATCAAATTACAAGTTCCCTCCTGCTGCTGCCAGAAGAGACTGGCATTTCCCCAACTGCTAATGCATTTTAACTGGCTTCAGACATTCCAAGGGAGAGCGATCAAGGCCAGTCCAATATGTCAGCAAAGTAGGTGAGTGTCTGTCTGGGATGGTGGAGGGGGGAATCCGCTGAGGGTGGGCACTGAGAGACCCACCTGTGGTTCTCCTTCAGACACTGCTGAAGCCATTGACGGGCAAACAAGCCTTTATGCCACCTCATGGGTGCGTAGCACGCTAATGACTCTGTAGAGGGCTGAAGACTCTTCAGAGATTGCAAAGCACTTTTACTTACCTCATTCTGTCATCTCAAAAACACTGTAGTTTTTTCAGAGTTATATGCCCAGGAATAGGACTGCTGGGTCATATGGTAGTTCTGAGTTTCATTTTTTAAGAACCCTCCATTTTGTTCTTCATAGTGGCTGTACCAATTTATATTCCCAGCAACCGTGTAGGAGGGTTCCCTTTTCTCCACCTCCTCTCCAACATTTATTGTTTATAGGCCTTTTGATGATGGTCATTCTGATCATGTGAGGTGATACCTCACTGTAGTTTTGAGAGGGGTGAGGTTGTGGGGGGAGGCTGAAGAGGGAGCGGGTATATGGATACATACAGCTGATTCGGGTTGTGTAGTAGAAATGGACACAACGTTGTAAAGCAACTATACTCCATTTTAAAAGATTAAAACAATTTTTAATTAAAATAACACTGTGAGATCAGTAGTATTTTTCTTATTTTATGCATGAGGATTTTAAGATGCACTGAAGTGAAGAAGTGAAGAAAGTGTCTGACTCTTTGAGACCCCATGGACTTAGTCCATGGAATTTTCCAGACCAGAATACAGGAGTGGGTAGCCTTTCCCTTCTCCAGGGAATCTTCCCAACCCAGGAATCAAACCCAGGTCTCCCACATTGCAGGCGGATTCTTTACCAGCTGAGCCACAAGGGAAGCCCAAGAATACTGGAGTGGGTAGCCTAACCCTTCTCCAGGGGATCTTCCTGACCCAGGAATCGAACCAGGATCTCCTGCATTGCAGGTGGATTCTTTACCAACTGAGCTATGATTAGCAAAGCCAGGACAGTCTTTTAACTCAGGTGGCGGGGCAGTGACTCCTGTGGAAAGAGCATTGCACTGAGGTCTGGAACCCTGGGTTCTGGCCCAACTGGGTCACTGAGAAAAATCACACTTTCAGGGTCTCAGTGTCTCTCTGTGCAAAAAGGAGGCATCCTCTGCCATCTGAGGCCCTCTCAAGCCCTAAACTGGAGTCATCTTTTGGAGTCAACAGGTCCGCATGTACTACTGTGGGACCAAGAGAGCTCAGCGAACATCAAGAGTCCAGAGTTTAGCTAAAGCTACTCTATTCCCGGGCACTGCTGCCTCTGCATCCATTTTATTTGACCTGGTGACCTGCAGGAGGCCGTAAGCTGAGAGAAACGCCCTCATGCAAGCACACGTCCTCAGTAACAGCCCATAGAGTCACAAGCAAAAGCAGGTGCCTAATGTGACTTTCCCAGCAGCCCTTGCAAGCACAGCCTTCCCGGCGCCCATTAGGTAAGACCCCCGAGGAGCTCATCAAAGCTTCACTCTCTTGTCTGATTAACCCATCAGGCTTTGCAACAAGAACCCCAAAGCCCTCCATCCTCGGACTTTAATAAAGGCTTGTGCCCAGGGTCCTGTTGCTTTGTGGGCACCTTGCCTGGACCTCCCTTCAAGGCCCACTGCACTTCCTCTCGGACCTGTGAGTAACAAACTTCTGTGTTTCACTTCATCTTTGTGGCCTGTTGTTGACCATCCAGCACTCCATGCTGTATGAACAAATGCTAAATCAGCGAAGTCATAATAGTTCACTACCACCCTCCTTACGGGCAGCACGGTCTTGACCGTGACTCCGACAGTTCACAAAGGATGGTTAGAACGTGTCCTCACCCAGCCCGGGGTAAGGGTGCCCTTGGGGTGACCACCAGCTGCTGGGGGGGAGGGGGTCACATTCACGGTGTGGCAGGTCTCGTCTGAAAGACATCTGGAGGCCCTGTTTACACTGTTTTTTTCCACCTCAGCTCAGAATTACTTTTGCCCCATCATCCCTCAGATAAGCCAAGTTCCTCACTTGCTCCTTCCAAATATTGAACCACACTATGGCCAGCCACCAGCTCCATCTTACCATCAAATAGATGAATCACAGGCAATTTCCTCCGCATGTTTTTAAATGGGGTTTCCACTCCAACCTCATCTCCTTGTCCAGCCTGATGCTTACAAAAAACAGAAAGTACTGCTTTCAAATAAATCTGATTGCGGTTTTCATCAAATAAAAGCTGACCAACTAATGATAGGGCAGGCTCTTTGCCTGCCTGTTTTCTGATATTTGCAACATGCTCTCTGTGTCTGTGCTGCTCCTGATAAGGTACCCTTTGCTGACATTCACACGAGGGCTATAGTTCCCTCATCAGATATCTAGTTGGCAATATCTGCCATCCGTATTACAATTACTGTTTGTCTTCAAATGAAGCTGGTATAAATAGGTGCATCTGTACATATACAAACATATATAGGTGGAAGGTATATGTGTGTAACTAAAATTACAAATACGCTTCAAGAAAGTGCCCTCCAAAATTGTTTCAAATCACCCACAAGGCAGCCAGTTTTTCTGCAAGTCAAATGACATCCGTGAGGCCTCTAAGTAATGCTAATCGAGTGCATCTCAGGCCACTTGAGCTTCCATGCTCCTTAAAGTCTGACAGTGAGAGGTAACTTCTCTACTTTGACTCAAGTGGTTAAAAACCTAGCCCCACAGAAGCTTCAGGCTCATCTTGTTTCAACTTATTTGACCACAATCTCAGTAAACTTAAATTACAACTCATTTTGAGTTTCTGAAAGGATACCCACCTCTTGAATACTCAGTTTCCTTCGTAAATACTGAAGTAAATAAAACCGTTGACAGAAGTTGTATTTTTGAACTATACTGAATAGCGGAGCCAGATGAGAGTCTAGTTGACCTTTGAGGTTATTTTAATTGCAGTACTCTACCCCAGCTTTTCCAGTAGTCATGTACAGATGTGAGACTTGAACCTTAAAGAAGGCTGAACACCAAAGAATTGATGCTTTACAATTGTGGTGTGGGAGAAGACTCTTGAGAGCCCCTTGGACAGCAAGATCAAACCAGTCAATCCAAAAGGAAATCAACCCTGAATATTCATTGGAAGGACTGATGCTGAGGCTGAAGCTCCAATATTTTGGCCATCTGATGCAAAGAGCCGACACGTTGGAAAAGACCCTAAGGCTGGGAAAGTTTAAGGGCAGGAGGAGAAGGGGGCAACAGAGGATGAGATGATTGGATGGCATCGCCGATTCAATGGGCATGACTTTGAGTAAACTCTGGGAGTTAGTGATGGACAGGGAGGCCTGGCGTGCTGCAGTCCATGGGGTCTCAAAGAGTCGGACACAACTGAGCGGCTGGACACCAACACACTCTAATCCTTTAACTGTGAGCTCTCTCGTTCCCATCTCTGCCCCCCAACACACACACACACACACACAATTATGCACTGGCACACCTACATGCATGCACACACACACTCGTGCAGAGTCAAGTGCATGTACATTAAAACATGCTAAACCCTTGGTTTGCATCCCTTTCCCTAGTCACATGACAGGACAAGCAGGTGTGCGATGTTTATTTCCTCAGAGCTTCCAGAGTTAAACTGAACAACCACTGGTGGATTCAGGCCTCCTGTTTTATGGGTTTTCTGGGCAGTCACAGAGTCGGAGTCCGCACCCTGCCCCCACAGCCTTACCCCCCAGGATCATCTGGTAACCCGGCGCTCTGCGCCCGCTCTGCCGCCCTTTTCTCCTTGCCGCTTACTTGCCCTGGCGTCTGGCTGTTACAGGTATCGGGCCTCATTGCGTTGGGAGCACGCCCTGTCCAAACCCTGGAAACCCGCCAGACACGCGCACTCGTCAATGCAGAGCACACAGCGCCGGCTCTCCTGCTGGACAGTGTCCGTCCTCCTGCTCAGGGTTCAGCACACGAGGCCCGTGCTCCCGCGGCTTCCTCGCAGGCCTCCTTGCGGGGAGGGGGTGGACTTGTACCTCCTGGTTCCTGCCAGGTCAGCCCCCCGGGGCACATCCTGAAGCAGCGCCACCCACACCCTGTCTGGCAGTCTTCAAGGCCCTGCATTGCCTTCTGAACCAAGTTCAAACTTCTCAGCCTGAAATTGACATAGCCTATGACGAGCCCCCTCTTACCTTCCTGTTTAGTCACTTTCTACCTCTTGGACAGACAATAAATTAAGCGCTTTCCATTTAATCCTCATGATAATCCTTTGAGATGGGCATTATCTTTGTTTCTCCAGTGAAGAAGGGGAGGCTTATAGAGGTTACATTAACCCAAATAACCCAATGCATTTCATTTCCTAGGGTTGCTGACGTCACCAGAAACTTGTTGACTTAAAACAACAGAAGTGTATTCTACTGCACGGCAGAGCCATTCTCCCCCAGAAGGCTTCAGGGAGAATCCATCCTTCTGTCTGCAGCTACTGGTCCCAAATGTTCCTCGGCATTCCTCGCTGGCCACAGCATCATGCCAGTCTCTGCTTTTGTCTTTACGTGGCCTCCTTCCCCACGTGTCAGATATCGCTCCCTCTCTTTTCTCTTATGAAGGCAGCACTCACTGGATTTAGAGCCCACCCTAAGTCCAGAATGATTTCATTTCAAGGTCCTTAACCAAGTACACCTAAAAAAAATTTCTTTCCAAATGAAGTTGCATTTTGAGGTGGACGTGGATTTGGGGGGGAATACAGCCCACTTTAGCTAACATGTCAGAATGTGAAACTACATTTTTCTGACTCCAAGATTCATATATTTAACCACTTCACTTAACCACCTTCCAGAAATCTCCTGGTCAAACTGGACTTCTCTTATTTTTCTAAACAGATTTTTCTCTTTCTTGCCTCTCTGCTCCTACTCATGCTATTTTCTTTACATAGGCCAACCTCTTCCTTTTTCTTTCTTTTAACTAGCCTTGCCTGTGGAGATCTTAAGTAGTCTTCAAGATTAATCACAATGCCACTTCCTCCAAGAGGCATTCCATGATTGCACCAGCCAAACTCCCACTGCATTCCCTCACATGTCTTATCTTCATGTCATATTCTAGGTTTTTGTGTAGCTGTCCTCATTCACACCATGCCCACTTCCCACGAATATGCCATAACTATGTCATAAGCTTCTTAAAGGCGAGACCGCCTTCTCCCACTGTGCCTCCTCCACCACACCTTGCACGAGTAGGCACTCCATGGATTCTGCCAAGGGAATTCATAATGGTCCACCTTATTCCATTTATTGAGTAGTTCATGTATTGAGCAAGAAGACAGGTTGCCTAAAATCCGACTTTTCTCCAATGCTCCTACTTCCCAAAATGGAATTATTTAAACTAGCCCAATTTATTTTTCCACCTCAAAGCCAATCATTTTATTTTTTTTATTATTAATTTTTTTTT